>JAJOZX010000131.1:1865000-2002584 GCA_023014485.1 Bathynomus jamesi
ACTGTTTATTGATAGAGTAGATATTACACTCTCAAAGAAAAAAGCATCTACGTTGCTAAGAAAGCAAAAAGAAGCTGTGAGGCTCACCAAAGAATCTTCACAGGAGAAATTGCAGGATACAAATGTTGAATTATCATCATCGCCATCAAATAGTGAAAGTGAATCTGGCGAAATATCAGACGATACATTTCCAGAGCCAGTTAGCTCGAAGAGAAAGCTCGAACAACCTGAAGAACAATTATTCAAGAAAAGGAAAACTACAAATCTACCTTCAGTGGCTACTGCTTGTGACAGGACTGCAGTTTCAGATCGAGCTGCAGCATTCATTGTTAGTGCAGTATTGCAAGATATTGGAGAAGTTTCTATTGACAATACATCTGAAGTAGTGGATAGGAGTAAAATCAGAAGAGAAAGACAAAAGAAGAGATCAGAAATTATGAAAGATCAAAATCAGGTCCCAATCAGAGGAATCTATTTTGATGGTCGAAAAGATTCTACACTCTTCCAAGAAAAAAAGAGTCCAAAGTATATCAGAAGAAGGTAACAGAAGAACATATCACTTAGTGAGAGAACCTGGTTCAGATTATTTGGGCCATTATTCTGTGAATTCTGGATCAGCTGAAGAAATATGTAAAGGAATGTTTGAGTATATTGGAAATAATGACAACCTGAAAACCTTGTTGCCATTGGATGCGATGGTGCAGCAGTCAACACTGGAGAAAAGGGAGGCGTTATAAGGCTTAGAGAATTGAAGCTGAAGAAGCCAGTTCAACATTTAGTGTGCCAGCTCCATGCCAATGAATTGCCATTACGCCATTTAGTTGCAAAGCTGGATGGAAAAACATCTGGCCCCCGCGGATTCACCGGTCCTATTGGCAGGGAATTAGAGAACTGTGAGAGTCTTCCTATTGTCGAGTTTGAAAGGATTGATGCTGAGGAACCAACTGTAGACTGTGAAGATCTTAGCACCGACCAAAAATATCTAATTGATATTCATCAGGCCATAACAAAGGGATATTGCTCTCCAGATCTTGCTCATCGTAGTCCAGGCAAAATGGCACATTCACGATGGCTGACTACAGCAAATCGTTTGCTTCGTCTATACGTTTCAACTGTAAGTCCATCTGAGAACCTCATGAACATTGCTTCTTTTATAATGAAGGTCTACATCCCAATGTGGTTTTCTATTAAGCAAAGTACGTCTTTTGTCAATGGCTCAAAACATGTTTTCAAAACTATTGAACTAACAAGAACACTGAATGACGAAGTAAAGGATATTGTAAACCCTGTCATACAAAGAAATGCATTTTTTGCAAATCCAGAAAATATTCTAGCATCAATGATTCATGATGACCGCAGCGTCATAAGAGAATTAGCGTGGAGGCGAATAAAGAAAGCAAGGCAAACAAACAAGGAAAAAGTTGTGAGGCGTTTCACAGTACCTGTTATTCAATTTGAAGCTACTGATTATACTGATTTAATTAATTGGCAAAAATGCATTGTCACTGAACCACCTGTGACAAGACACCTGACAGAAAATGAGATTGAAGAATTCATAGAAAACAAGAGTACCCCTCCATTCGAGAAATTCCCTTGTCATACACAAGTAGTAGAAAGAATGGTAAAATTAGTGACTGAAGCATCATCAAAAGTATTTGGATTGAACGCGCGAGATGGCTTCATAAGATCAACACTTCAGTCACGTAAAAAAATGCCATCATTCGAAAGTAAAGCTGAATATAAAGTTTAAATAAAATGTTAATAGAAAAAAACATGCGCAAGGATGGGTGGTTGGGAGGGCATGGGTGGAGCTCGACACGCAGCCACCTCCTCGTGGTGAGTTCTGGATTATTTAGATCATTAATCAAAAGAACATTGATCTAAATAAACTAAGAGCTGCGTAATTCAGTAACTATTTTGGTAATTGGAACACTTAATATATAATAATAACAAGTAAGTTTCAGTTATTGTACTAATGCAGAATATAAGAAAATCATTATATTTCACTTTTTTCGACGGCTTTGTGGCACCTGAAGATATAATTTCGCAGGACTAATATTTATGCACAGCCATTATCTATAGCACCCACATATTTTCCGCACTAGCCATATTTGAATTTCGAAAAAAAGTTTAAAAACCTCATTTTCGATCCGCCCTAATATTCACCTATGGTTGAGAAAAACACTAACTATGGTTTACGATGCCATGGAGCATGAAAGTGAAAGATATTTAATTATCCATGAGGGCATCCGCTGTAAAATTTCCGCGATACAATAAATAAATTTAGAAAAACAAAGACGTGTAATGTAGTGGGTTGTAAAATACGATATCGAGCGAGTTGTAGCCATTACCTCGAGTGCGAGAGGGTTAACATCGTAAAACATTTCTCGGTGCGAAAGCACTAAGCGAATCCTGGGTCTTTTAAGTACACAACAGTTTGTGTAAACTTTCAACTCGTCATAGTGTGATGGAACGCCCGCGACTTCTACTCAGGAGATCTGGGTTCGAATCCTGGTGGGGCGTCATGCAAAATCCGCGAGTGCATATATATATATATATATATATATATGTGTGTGTGTGTGTGTGTACTAATTAGTAAGCTCTGTAGTAATGATAGATGTTATTTTCATAAGATGTTTATATCGATCTCAAAATATTTCGTGGGAGATTGGAAGGTAATTTAAACCTAATCGCCCATGAATCGACCGCATAGTTGTAAAGTATTTACGGCATATGCCAGATGTCGCCATTCGTGGAGAGACGTGAAACGTATTGTTATTTTGATCTTTTATTCGAGAGAGAGAGAGAGCTGATGTTCTGTGTTTCCAAGAACTACATTTCGCGTATGATTGGGAAAAATGCTGCCTAATGGTTTATAGTGGTTTGGAGGTGGATGATATTTGATCAGCTAGAATAGATAAAAACCGAGAACATCCAATAATGAAATAAAACAACAGATGTTTCAGATTTTATTTTTAAACGTGAACGAAGATAAATATAGCTATATATATATATATATATATATATATATATATATATATATATATATATATATATATATAATACATACATATATATATATATACACACATATATATATATACATATATATACACACACTGTATGATCAAAAGTATTCGGACACCGCATGGTTTTGGGAAAAATGGTTTTATTATGGCATTTAGTAACCAGTAAGTTCACCCTTTGCTTTTATTACAGCGTCAACACGTCGAGGCGTACTTTCCACCAGTTTTCGGTAAGTCTGTGCAGGAATGGCTCGCCATTCCTCTAGCAGAGCTGATGCAAGAGATGCAAGTGAAGCCGGGCGTGGTGTGCGGTTTCGTATCCGTCGCTCCAGTTCGTCCCACATGTGCTCGATTGGGTTGAGATCGGGGCTCTGAGTAGGCCAGTCTAACAAATCCACCTTATTTTCACGAAACCAGTCCTGCACACGCCTTGCATTATGGCAGGGGGCTCGATCCTGTTGAAACAAACAATGGCCATCTCCGTAGTATTGCCACAGTGTAGGGAGGGCCGAATTGTCCAGAACGTCGAGATAAACGTCAGCGTTCATGGTAGTGGGTATAACAACCAACGGGCCGAGCCCTAGCCAGGAAAAACAACCCCATACCATGATGGACCCTCCACCGAACTTCACCGTTGGACGTACACAGTCAGGAAGAAGCCGTTCTCCGGGCTGTCGCCACACCCAAACACGCCCATCAGACTGGAAGAATGAATACCGCGACTCGTCGCTCCAAAGAACAGTTTTCCAGTCCTCCACGGTCCAGGAACGACGGGAGACACACCAGGCCAAACGACGCGTGGCATTAACTTTTGTAATCAGTGGCTTGTGTACAGCTGCTCTACCATAATAACCGAGTCTGTGCAATCTCTCTGCGGATAGTTACAGTACTAACGGAGGTACCGGATGCTCTTCCTACCTCCTCAGCGATGGAAGCGGCAGAGGACGTGCGGGACTTCTTGACATGTCGTACCAGACTTCTTCTATCACGTTCCGTCAGTTTGCGTGGTCGTCCGGAACGTTTTTTCGCGTTAGTTTCACCGTCGTGCTTCCATCTCATGATAACATCCGCTACAGTCGACTTTGGTATATCCTGTTTGGCTGCAATGTTTCGTATAGAAACGTTACTTAAATAACATCCGATGACGAGTCCACGTTGGAACTCGGAGAGTTCACGTCCGCGCGGCATGGCTTCACAACAGTTACTGATAACTTAACAGAACACCTCAGCATTATAGTTTCGCCACGCTTTTTCCCAGCATACCTTTCGGCGAAGGTGATATTTGCAGAAATGCGGATTTTCCGGGGTGTCCAAATACTTTTGATCATATAGTGTATATATATATATATATATATAAGTTCAGGCTAGGAGATCGGTTATGACATGTAATTAAATTTTTGTTCTGGAAAGATAAGAAGAGCTTTGGTCAGCAGGGGCTTAATTGAGAGAGAGAGAGAGAGAGAGAGAGAGAGAAATGTTCAGAATGGAAATCCGTTTATATCCCAGCAATTAAATTTTTTTTGTAGAAAAATAACGATTAGCGGAGATAAATACTAAACGACGAGTCATGGTCTCGATATAAACTCCCGCGAAAAGATTATATATTGGAGTAGGAATTCGAGTCTTATCCTTTTCGCGTTGATGTTATAAGAAGGTAATAAAAAATGTATATTTATATATATATATATATATATATATATATATATATATATATATAGCACCAAAATTTTATATTTTTTATAGGTGTGCTGATTGTTGTGGTTTATTTTTTCTTCTTTCAGCAAATCTGTGTGATGTTTTGTATGGCTTAAAGTAAAAATATTTGTTGAAGACACTAATTTATACTGGATCAAATTCGGGCTGATTATCTGATTGCTGCTGTTTATTTTTTTCAGGACAAGTCCGCGTGATGTTTTGTATGGATAGTCTGCTTATATTCCTCCGATTGTATAGGAATGTATACTTATTTTCAATATATTTTGTGAAATTGGATTCAATAATTTGTCTAAATAAAGAGTGATGTGGTGGTGTGTTATTTCATTCTTTCGGTTCTATATAAAAACGTTATTATTACTATTAAATTATACCAAATGGCTGGTTAGGCCTTCTAGGTCAGTTGGCGGGTTAATCCAGGGCGTGCCAGATGTCCCCATTCGTGGAGAGACTCGAATCGATTTGATTTTTGATCTTGTATTGAGAGAGAGAGAGAGAGAGAGAGAGAGAGAGAGAGAGAGTTGAATTTAAATTAGGCTGACCATATTTCCTTGAGACAAAAACGGGACATTGGGATGGCAAAAAAGGGACGGGGTTATGTAATATTCTGTATTCATGAAAAAGTAAGTACATAAACCGGGACAAAATTGACATTTTTATTAAAACGACGGGACGGCCAGGAAATATAAAACAAACGGTACTGTCCCGTTCAAAACGGTACGTATGGTCAGCCTAATTTAAATGCATATCTTATCTCGAATCTTGGAACTCAGAGATTTGCTAATGAAACCAAGATTTATCTTGGAACAAAATCTTAACCATTTTCTATAAGTGCAATCCAAGCTTAGTATCCAAAACTTTAAAATCTGTTAAGAAAGGTGGGTCCCTTCATTTTGCCTGTCCTATCATCGCATAACACTCATTCCTTATTTACCATTTTTCTTTGCGCTTTTTATATTTTAAAGTATAAAAGCGCTCAAACGTTCAATGGCGCTGGATCTTCTCAAATGCTGTGCTAGCTTGTTCTGAGGAAAGGAATGAGTGTATGGTAACGCATTTTTAGGTAATAAAAAAAATGTGTGTGTGTATATATATATATATATATATATAGATATATATATATATATATATATAGTAGCAAATTACAGATGAAAAAGACCGTAATATTGGACTTAATCATTCGGAGAGTGAGATAATTAATGTATTTTGACGTTTACACGAATTTTTAGATGAACTTTTTTCCGGAAATTTATATATATATAGGCTCGCCTTTGCTTCCGTACGAATTGTTCGAAGCATTACCCCCACCTTAGAGTTTATCTCGGATCATTAGGTCACCCTGGCTATCACCGCGCCAGGTCTCGAACCCGCCTCCACCTTAGAGTTTAACGCGTGACGTACATAAACAGTATAAATGGGTGTGTACACTGTGCCTGGAGGCACTGGCTGGTGGTGCCTGGAGGCACTGGCCGATTAAGCCAACTGGCTGATTATGGGCCTTATAAGACAACAGCAGCTCAGCTGAAGTCTTAATACTCCCTTGGCTCCTTCCAGACGAACACCTCTCTCTTAGGTTAGGTATACCCCTCTGGGGGGTTCATTGCAGCTTTGGGGATAACTCCGCCTCCAAGTTGCATACCCCCCAGCGGGGTTCATTGCAGCTTGGGGGATAACTCCGCCTCCAAGTTGCATAACCCTTGTTGCTCTTGCAACCCCCTTTTGGGGGTGCCTTGCAACAAGGGGTGGGGCTGCAACGAAGGGGGTGGGGGTGGCACTCTTGCAACATTATGCAATATTTGCAATTGCATTGCACTCTCCCTTTTTGCGGGCATACTACTTATCTAGATAGTAAACACTTATAATAAACAGTATAGGTTGATTAGTTAACAGTATTTCAGTTCGAAACTAAAACAAATTATCATCTTGATAAAGTTTCAGATATTTTCTAAGTGTTTGTTTATAGAGGCGTTTCCATGGCAACTGCACATCAAAAACTGAGGACAACACTTAAAAATGTGTACACTCAACACTAAGAACTAATAAAAAACATTACAACTTTCTGTACAAGGGGGAATTAAAATTGTTTATATCGGGGTCTGGCCGCTTGCCTATGAAGACGGTGAGTAAGAAGAGGGGAGTTGATGAGCTAAAGCCTTTGATTCCACTCGGTCAAGTAGGACTGTGTGGGTTGAGCCACCCAACACGTGAGAAGCGTACTCATATAGGGGCGGACAAGACCCCTGTACAGAGACAGCAATTGAGAAAGGGGTGAAGAAATTGTGGAGCCAATACAGCATACCTAACCTCTTAGAAGTTGTTTTGGAAAAAAGAGTACATGTGATCTTTCCAAGAAAGATCATGAGAAAAAGAAACGCCAAGAATGTTAAGAGAAGAGGAAGGATTGAATTGTGTATTGTTGAAGGTAAGGGGATTGTCGTGTGGAAGATTGTGACGAGTAGACAGTTAGAGGAACTGAATTTTTTGAGGCATTAAAAGCCACAAGGCTTTCTCTGCCCCAATCAGAGATAGTAGAAGGATCAAAGGTCAGGTGCACCATAGCCGTCCTACGCGAAGCGTAGGAGTGACTGCTGAGAGGGACGCTTTGTGAAGCGGGTGGAGAAGTGAAGAGTGGAATCATCGGCATAGAAGTAGAAAGGACAGGAATTGCGACTTTATAGATCATTGACAAATAAAAGGAAAAGAGTCAGTGACAGGACAGAACCCTGAGGAACACCATTGTTAATAGCTTTAGGAGAAAAACAGTGCCCATCTACAAACGCAGTTATAGATCGGTTGGAAAGGAAATTAGAGATGGAGACACAGATAGAAGGATAGAAATCGAAAGAGGGCAGTTTGGAAATTAAAGATTTGTGCCAGACTTTATCAAAAGCTTTCGATATGTCTTGAGCAATAGCAAAGGTTTCACCGAAATACCGAAAGGAGGATGACGAAGAGTTAGAGAATATATGCAAGAAGTCCGCTAGTAGAGCGTCCCTTGCAAAATACTTAATGACAATCTGAAAGAAGATTGTGAGAAGAAAGGTATTTAATAATCTTCATATTAAGGATAGATTCAAAAACTTTAGAAAGGCAAGAAATCAAAGCAATTGGACGATAGTTGAAGGGTTGAGAGCGGTCACTCTTCTTTGGGACAGGCTGAATGAAAGCGAACTTCCAGCAGCAAGAAAAAGTACCAGATGAGAGACAAAGACAAAAGAGTTTGCCTGGGTAAGATGTCAGCACAGAAGCACATTTCTTGAGAACATCAGAAGAGATACCATCAGGACCATACCACTTCCTAGAGTTGAGCCAAGATAGGGCAGAGAGAACATCTTTGGAAGACATTCTAATTGCAGACATAATTATGTCGGAGGGAGGAGGAGATGGAGGAACAGCACCGAAATCGCCCAGAGTTGAAGTGTAAGAGAAAGTTTGGGCGAAGAGTTCAGCTTTATCGGGAGAAGAAACGGCAATTGAGCCGGAAAAGAGGAAGAAAAGAAGAAGTAAAGTTGTTGGAGAGGTTCTTGACTAGATGTCAGAAAGAGCAAGAAGAATTAGAGCTGGATTGGTGTTCACATTTTTTGTGTAATGAAGGAATTTTCGCTGAGATGCAGAACAAATTTTGCACGATTCTGGGCACAAATATAAGCTAAGTAAGAGTCAGGAGTTGAATGGCGACGGTACCTTCTGAAAGACTCCTCTCTGTTGGGGGATAACAATAGAACAAGCAAAATTAAACCAAGGTTGTTTTGTATTAGCAGTAGGAATAGAATATGTAATGTACGCCTCCATGCCCGAGAGAATCACCGCCGTGATGCGATCAGCACACATGGGAGGGCCCCTAGCACAAATCTTTAATTTCCAAACTGCTCTCCTTGGGTTTCATCCTTCTATCTGTGCCTTCGTCTCTAATTTCCTTTCTGGCCAATCTATAACTGCGGTTGTAGATGGCCACTCTCTTTTCTTAAAGCTATTAACAGTGGTGTTCTTCAGGATTCTCTCCTGTCACTGACTCTTTTCCTTTTATTTATCGATGATCAATTAAGTCGTATTTCCTATTCTAGCCACTCTTTTGCCGATGATTCCACTCTTCACTTCACAAAGCGTCCCTCTCAACAGTTACTCCATGCTTCGCGTAGGACGGCTATGGTACATCTGACCTCTGATCTTTCTGCCATCTCTGTTTGGAGCAGAGAAAACCTGGTGCTTTCACTCTCTCAAAAACTCAAAAACATCTGTCTACTCGTCCTAATCTTCCACACGACTATCCCTTTATTTTCAACCATACAGGACTCATCCTTCCTCTTCTCTTAACATTCTTGGCGTTTCCTTTTCTCGTGATATTTCTTGGAGTATACTCTATACTCTCTTTCCAAAACAGTTTCTAAGAGGTTATGTATGATGTGGTGCGCCTCGGTGGTGGTGGTTAGCGTCGCTAACTACGAATCCATCGGCCCCGGGATCGAGAGTCGGTGACCGCAAGCGGCGCGCAGTTAAACCCAGCTGTTCAACCTTCCACACAATAAAGAAATTGGTTGGTCGATAAATCGGTACCCTGACTAGCCTAGTGGTTGAGACGCTAGGCTGCTGGTGGGGCGTGGTTCAGATTCCATGTTAAACTGTATGTCTAAGGTGGAGTGACAAGCTTGATCTTCGTCAGAATGAACAATTCGGGCGGAAGCAAAACCAAGGTTAACCAAGGTTAGTTACAGTTACAGTATAACGCCTCCGCAGTTTCTCCCCCCCTCTCAGTTGCTCCCTCTGTGCGGGGATCTTGTATCTTGTATGGAGTACGCTGCTCATGTGTGGGGTGGCTTTACTCACCCAGTCCTCCTTGACCGGGTGAAATCAAAGGCTTTTCGTCTTATTAATTCCTCACCACTTACTGACTGTCTCCAATCCCTCTCTCTTCGCCGCAATGTTGCCTCACGCTCTCTTTACTATCGCTATTATAATAGACACTGCTCTTCTGAACTCTCTAACTGTATGCCTCCTCCTTTAAGGAGAGCACGCAGCACCAGACTTTCGACACATTGTCATTCCTTTTCTGTCCAATTCTCTAACGCAAGGGTTAATCGGTATTTTCAATCTTTCATCTACTCAACCGGTCAACTCTACAACAACTTTCCTCAATCCATCTTTCCATCCGTCTATGACCTCCAATCTTTCAAACGCAGAGTTTCCAGGCATCTGGATAACCGTAGACCTTGATTTAAGCTCTCTTCTTCTTCTTTAGGGGGGCGTTTGTGTGGGCGTTTGCCCTTGTCCCCTCCTTCCTGTATAAAAAATTACAAGTTTTGACGTTGCAACGGATAGAAAATAATAATTAATATAGATTATCTTGTTTTAATATTTCACTGCACGCGTGTAATCTGAAAATTTTAAAGTAATAATTATTAAGATGATATTATATTAAATTGAAGGGTGTCTGAGAAAAAACATTTTAAATAATATAACAATAACAAAAGGTTCAGAGAAAGGGTTTCTTTCGATTTTTTTCTTGTAGATTTAATTCACACCTTTTGCTCGTACGTCTGAAACGGAGGTTTTCAACCCACTTACTTCCATTACCGAGTCGTTACTCCTAATGACGGGTAAATTAACAAAAAGTTAAGGAAGTAGTTTATAATCATACAATTGTCTTTAAACACCATTCTTAAATAAAATATGTATGGCTTCCATTACCACCTCGATATCCCAAATTACCCCTCTGCTTCAATTACTTTATTTCCACAAATTCGTGATATTTATGTAAATATTCGAGTGTTTTAGTATAATTAAATTTGTTCTAACTTTATACATTAAATTACACTGAACAACAAAATAGAAATTTTTTTCCTTCTTCGAATGAATTTATGTGATTCCACTGTACTTCTGTACTTTTTATGTTGATTACGAATTTGGAAAAAGAATTTTTCTATCGCTCACCAATTTCGAAGGAAATTCAAATGAAAATCGACAGATTTTCTTACATTTTTGGCATATTTAATCGTACAAAAAAGACCTTAATTAAAATTTTTTTGCAGCTGATTTTCGCTTATAACTAGTACTAGGGGCTTCTCTTATAAAGTGTCCAACAGTAGTCGGCCGACATACTGGAGCTAATCCTCCTTGGCGCCTCTTTTCTATGGTTGATATAGCCTGATGAAATCTTTCCCCATGCTCATCGCTGATAGCGCCCAAGTTTGATGGGAGTGCAGGAAATGCATTTTCAAAGACATGTTACACCATGGCTTGGTAAGCATTAAGCATCTGCTCCACCTGCGAAACATAATTTTCTGATTTGACGCTGCCGAGGAAATTCATAGTCACTTCTTTAAAAGCTTTTCATGCTGTTCTTTCAACCTCATTCAAAGACTTATCAAATGCAAAGTCTTTCATCACTTCTCTAATCTGCGGACC
This sequence comes from Bathynomus jamesi, assembly GCA_023014485.1. Classification (NCBI taxonomy): domain Eukaryota; kingdom Metazoa; phylum Arthropoda; class Malacostraca; order Isopoda; family Cirolanidae; genus Bathynomus; species Bathynomus jamesi. The sequence goes on from JAJOZX010000131.1 coordinate 1,876,142, forward strand.
GACAAAAATGCTTTCTTCGATTTTCGCTTCGCTGATTCTAGGGAACTTTTAGTTTAGATATAGAAATCCAGGTCCGTCTTTATTCATGGCTTTTACATAATTTTTCAGCAAATCAAGTTTGATATGGAAAGGTGGTAAGAAAACTTTTACTGGATCTACTGGGGGTTGATGGACAACATATTTTTATCAAGTGGCCACTCTTTTTGTGTATAATGACTCCCCTTAGCTCGGCTGTCCCACTCGCAGAGGAAACAAAAGAACTTTGTGTATCCGAACTGTAAACGAGAAGTGCAATCACTTTCAGATCACCACAGATATGCCACGAGTGTTAATCACAGTCAATATGTTTCAAAAGTAGCTGCATATTGTCATATGATTCCTTCATATGGCAATCGGAACTGAAGGATAGACATTATCATTGTGTAATTATACAGCTTTCAAACTCCACTTTGATGAATCGACAAAAGCCTCCATTCCCTAGGATTGTGCTCTCGACCAAGTGCCTCCATGAGAGCATTCACATCATTACAATACAAGAAATCACTTTCAGTAGAGAAAAACGATGAGAAGTGTGTTTGACGCTTACGAAATGATAATATTTTTACAGTCTTTTGTAAGAGATTCCAACCTTTTAATCTATAACCTAAGACCTCAGCCTGATTTTTAGATAGATTGAACTCTCTGACAAGATTATTTAATTCTGAGAAATTAAATGAGGTTCATCCGATGAAGGTGGTTGAAGTTGTGTATCCATGTCATCTTGTCTGTCCAAAGGTTCATTACGAGATTCATCATCAGGTTCATCATCATCTAAAGTCCATGTCTTTGGTGGTTTTCGTACTGCAAATCGTCACAACGTAAAAAAGGTCGCATATACTGTATATATGTTATGATGTATATATGCAGTATACTTAAATAAATATATGCATATATATATATATATATATATAACCTTTGGTTAGCTTCCGCCCGAATTGTTCATTCTGACGAAGGTCAAGCTTTTCAGTCCACTTTAGATCTACAGTTTAACGTGGAATCCGAACCACGCCCCCGCCAGCAGCCCAGCGTCTTAACCACTAGGCCACCCAGGGTACTCATTTCTCTACCAACCACTTTCTTTATTGTATGGAAGGATGAACAGCTGGATTCTGCTGCGCGCCGGCTGCCGTCACCGGGTTTCGATCCCGAGGCCGATGGATTCGTAGTCAGGGACGTTAACCACTACACCACCAAGGCGCCTTTACACACACACACACACACACACACACATATATATATATATATATTATACAGTATATTAGGGTGTGTCAATTTTGTCAACTTTTTTCAAATCAATTTTGGTAGTGAAAATATAGTGTCTTTTCATGTCAAAACTTGAAACTGGCCAACCAAAATGAAATAAAATAACCCTTACCTACATCAATTTTACCTTAAAGTTTCAGAAATTGACTCTTTTACTAAATAATAGGACATAAATTGATTAGCTATTAATCTGTCACAGAATTATCCCACTGATCGCATATGAAGTGTTTTCAAGGTCATATAGTTGTTGTAAAATGTACAAGTCACAACATGAATAGAACTGTCCCTCACTCTCAGTCCTCAGTTGCCTCTTAGATGTCATAGACGGTGGTTTGCTGTTATTGCTCTTGTACCTACTTCATAGTTATTCTACTAGACGAATACTACAGTTTAACTGTAAGTATGGATTATTGATTATTACAATTATTTATTATTATCATATTCTTCTGTCTAATTATTTTGTAATCCCATGAAATATTTTTTTATTGAATTTTAGAACATCGAATGACTAAACTTTGAAACGTCGAAATTGATATAAAATACTTAAATGTTTTTCTTTCTTTTCAGATATCCCTAAGATGCCAAAATTGGAGACAAGAGGTCAGTCGTCATGCCATTTGAGCCTGTTAGTCGGTACACGCAAGGAGCTTCCCGTATCAGAACTACCAACAGTGCGAGACATGCTGAGACTCGGGTTACTCCTTCGTGAACAAAATACAAAGGATAGAAGGAACTACACAGAGAAAGAGCTCATAATGGACATGATTCACCTCTTCTGCATCAGTGGAAAAAAGCTAATGTGTTATTCAAACCACCTGTACTCAATCAGTATAGAACTATTGAGCTAAAATTAACAAAGCTGTGGCACAAAGCAGTTGAGACATCACTTGGTAAAGGAAAACTAGCAAAGAAAAATAAATTTCTGCACACACTTGATACTCTTCTTGACATTTTTAACTGCCAGTGTCCCATAGAGTTGTGTTCTGAAGCCAATTGTTCTCCCTCATGCAGAAGAGAACTTCACCCTCACACTGATTGTCGCTGTCCTCGTGAGAAGAAGATCCCTGTTTTGGAGCTGGCTTTCATAAAAGCGCAGAGAACAAAGGCAGGAGGCCAAAGAAGTATGCAGATTGGTTCGGCAGATTATTCAGAAACCAAAAAAACAGATTGTTATTGCTAAGAAAAAAGAGAAAATCCGAGAGAGGGAAGAAAGGAAGAAAAAGAAGAGTGAAGAAGCCACCCAAAGAGATGAAGAGCTCTATCAAGAGGTTTCTCACTTCTTTGAAAGCTCTTCAGATGAACAGAAAGAAGCAACATCAGATGATAGCTCCAAAATGCCATCTGAACCTTCGCCGAAGAGAATGAAATACAACACTAAAGACATCTCAAACATTGCCCTTGCCAGTATTCGCCACCATACGGGGCTACGAGAGACTGCAGAGATTGCCACTGCCGCTTGGAGAGATGCAGGCCTCATCAGCCGAGAGGATACATCCTTAGTGATAGATCATAATAAGATAAGAAGAGCACAAGAAAAAATAATGAAGGAAATATCTGATCAGCATGAAAAAGATTTGAAGGAGGAAGGTCTCTCTTGCCTTTTGTTTGATGGAAGAAGAGATGACACAAAAGTTCTCCTAGAGGTAGAGGGAATGGACAGAAAGTTTCCCGGTCTCATCAAAGAAGAACACTACTCTGTGTGTTCCGAACCTGGTGGCCGCTATTTGTTTCACTTTGTTCCTGAAGCAGAAGTAGAAGGCAAGAAACATGCAGAGGCAATTGCTGATCAAATAATATGTTGGCTTCAAGAAAGAAGACTTGACAGTTCACTGCAGGCCGTTGGTGGAGACTCAACTGCGGTGAACACTGGATGGCAGGGCGGTGTTATGACGCATTTAGAGAAAAAACTTGGAAGAAGGCTTGTTTGGATTGTATGTGATTTGCACACAGGGGAACTACCTCTTCGTCGTCTCATCCAGGAACTTGATGGTCCTACAAAGAGCAACAACAAGTGGTCAGGCCCCCTTGGCAACATGCTAGATGAAGCAATGGAATTAGAAATAAATACAAAATTTCCCAAGTTCGACGTAGGCCCTCCCCTTCCAGTGTTGTCTGAAGAAGTTATCAAAGACCTCAGCATGGACCAATCTTACGCTTATCGTATTGTTCAAGCAATCAGATCAGGAGAGTTGCCTCAAAATCTGGCTCGCTTGGAGATTGGACCCGTAAGTCACAGTCGTTGGTTAACTACAGCGATTCGTTTCTGCAGGATTTGGGTTTCCAAACATACACTGAAGGGCAAAATGCTACAGAATTTGATGTTGATTGTTGAATTTATTATTGGGTTTTATCTTCCTCACTGGTTCAATGTAAAACTTAATCCAATGTGGATGGGGCCCAACCACATCTTGTTTCAATTACAGCTACTGAGAACCCAAAGGAAAGTAGTGGTGGACATCGTGTTACCTGTGGTGAGAAGGTCCGCTTGGTATGCTAGGCCAGAGGCAGTTTTGCAAGCAATACTCTGCAGCCAATGTACCAAAGAGCGAACTGAGGCTGTGGAAATCATTATAAAGCTTAGAGGAACATCACTAGATGATGACCAGCTGGGAGACTGCTCTGTTCAGACAAGGAAGGTACCTCCGATAAACGTCAATGCCACGAAATTGTCAGAATTAGTTAACTTGAGTTCGGAAGTTTTGGAGCCACCACTGACAACATGTATAACAAACAAAGATTTAACACAACTTAAAGATGCCCCAATGCAAGTGCCAAAGTGGCCTTCTCACACTCAGAGTGTGGAGAGATATGTGGAAATGGTCACAGAAGCAGCTACTCAAGTTTACAGTCACGAGAGGCGAGAAGGCTACATCAAAGCGCAAGTAGCAAGCCGAATGCTGATATCAAGGAACCGCAGCAAAAAGGACATGACTGCATTGGTTACTTTCAAATAAAGACTCTGAATGATATCTTATTGCCTCTTTAAATGTTGATAGGATGTTTGCGCACATTTGTTATTTTGTTACGAATTTAGAGAAAAATGGAATTTTTGAATTAAAATTGATGTAGGTAGGAGTTATTTTTTATTGTTTTTGAAGAAAGGATATTATTTTGTATGCCAAATGATTACATTAAATTGCTACCAAATCACCTGATTTTCAATTTAGTCATTTCACCCCGAAAATTGACACACCCTAATATATATATATTAATATATATATATATATATATATATATATATATATATATATATATATATATATGATGAATAAAACCACGAAGGAAAGGAAACACAAACGGTTTTGCGATGGCCTCTCACAATTAAAAAAAGATGGGGAGCTCCATATTACTAAAGCAGACAAGGCTAACACCATAGTTATTATGGACAAAGTGGACTACATCGGAAAGATGAACGAGCTTCTCCAGGACCCCGCCACATACAGCAAACTTAGGAGAACCCGCAGGATGACGTCATCAAATCATTTAATAGTGGCTTGAAACGCATTCTCAAAGATCATAAGGACTTAATTCCGCTTTTCATGTCCACTTCACCTTCTCTGCCCTACATTTATGGTCTTATTAAAACCCACAAACCTGGCAACCCTATGCGCCCTATTATTAGCTCGGTGGGCTCTATTACTTATAAACTCTCCAAATGGCTTGTCAAAGTCTTGTCCCCCATTCTCGGAACTATCTCTGATTCACATGTAAAAAATTCCATGGATCTTACTGAAAAATTGAATAATGCACGTACTGAAACTAACGATAGATTGATCAGTTTTGATGTTTGTTCATTGTTTACAAAAGTGCCGATTGATGATATGCTTGACTTTCTCTCCCAAGAATTACATAAGTATGACCTGCCACTACCTTCACACATTGTTTTGGAACTTATTAAGCTTTGCATCAAAGACTGTAAATTCACTTTCAATAACGAGTATTATCAACAAGTGTTTGGGATGGCCATGGGCAACCCCTTATCGCCCCTCCTCTCCAATATTTATATGGAGTTTTTCGAAATTACTTACATTCCGAGAATCCTGAGGGTTGGCATCCCTTGGTTGCGGTACGTCGACGATATTTTGTGTATCTGGCCCATGAATCGTGACCTGGATAACTTCCTCCTTCAGTTAAATGATCAAGTCCCCTCCATTAAGTTTACTTTAGAAGTGGAACAAGACAAGTCAATCCCATTTTTGGATGTGTGTGTACATATGGAAAGCCCAGGTTTTAAGTTTAGTATCTATCGGAAAACAACAAACAACTTGTCCTACGTACACTTTTACTCGGGACATGACACCCCCACTAAGAAGGCCATTTTTTCATCAATGTTTCTCCGCGCCCTTAGGATCGCCAGTCCGGAATACATCGATGCCGAATTGGAAAAAATCAACGGTATTGGAAGTGATCTGTGTTACCCATCTGCGTTTATGGAATCTTGTCTCAACAAGGCAAAACGAACTTTCTATCGTGTCAATAATAACACTCGTACTTTGTCAAAAAATATTTTAGTACTTCCATTTTTCCCGGGCTTTTTAGGCATTGCTAATGTACTTAAACTTTTGGATATTAATGTAGTATTTTCATATAACAATATTGTGAAAAATATCATAGTAAAAAATAGCCCTACCAATAATTCAGGCATTATCTATAAAATTGGGTGTAAACAATGTGATTCCTTTTACATAGGTCAGACGGGAAAGGATTTGCACACACGTATAAAACAGCATCAATATTCCGTCAGAACAGGACAGTTGTCCAGTGCTCTTTTTGTCCATTTGTCAGAGTTATCCCACTGTATTGATTGGAATAATGCTTCAGTTTTATTTCATTCGAGCAACATTGTCATTAGAAATATTCTTGAGTCTGCCATTATTCAACTTTCAAATAACTTCAACATAAGCAAAGGTCTTTTTCAACTCGATCCTGTTGTTTTGAATTCCTTCAAAACAAATCTAGATAAAAAGGGTAGTACACTTAATCTTTGGTAAACTTGTAAGCTACTTTATTAACTTTTAATCTTCAATTTATTTTTATATATATCGAAACTTGACTCTAAAAAGGCAAAGTGTTAAACCCGGGCGTATCTCCAGTATAAATTTGTATTATTTTTATAACTCATTTGATCTTGTGCTAAAAATCGATATGCCTCTTTGTTAATCCTCTAATCCTTAATTTTTAAGTTTTATTTTTACTTCTCCGTTTATTGCATATATATATATATATATTATATATATTATATATATATATGTGTATGTGTGTAGATATGTATGTATATAATATATGTATATATGTTTGTGTGTATGTACGTTATTTATTTTTATTTTATTTTTTTTCTCTTTCTGTAACCTATATATAGGCCGTAACCTTTTATGTATTTCAGTGTTCCTGAGGATGTCATTAGACGAAAGCGCTTGAGCACCGTTTTGTGTTTCCTTTCCTTCGTGGTTTTATTCATCATAAATATTTTTTACGTGTTACTTTCGTGAAATAATTTTCATATATATATATATATATATATATATATATATATATATATATATATATATGTTATGATGTACATATGCAGTATACTTAAATAAATATATGCATATTATATATAAACATGTAAATATAAATAATAATATGCATAATATAAAGATTTTATACAAAATAAATGACTGACAATAAATCTCGTGTTATGATGCAAACTGAGGAATGCTATCTCAAGTTCAAAGGGTTTTAAATTACAAATCCCTCAAAACCTGTGGGTGATAGGAAACATCTGTATACATTTTCGGAATCAGCGTAAAATAGAATATAAGAATCACCCACATTTATCAAAAGGAGACAAATATTGTTGAACAGTGTTATAGATATTTATAAATTATTACAGCTAAAGTGCCTCATATTACTGACTTCTATATTTAAAGTTGGTACTATTGATATAAATCAATAGTACCAACTTTAAATCTAGAAGTCAGTAATATGAGGCACTTTAGCTGTAATAATTTATAAATATCTATAAAACTGTTCAACAATATTTGTCTCCTTTTGATAAATGTGGGTGATTCTTATATTCTATTTTACGCTAATTCCGAAAATGAATACAGATGTTTCCTATCACCCACAGTTTTTGAGGGATTTGTAATTTAAAACCCTTTGAACTTGAGATAGCATTCCTCAGTTTGCATCATAACACGAGATTTATTGTCACCTCATCGCAAAAGAAAAGCTAAAAAAGAGAGAAACATACATGTCCTTTGCGAATGGTTTTTAGGTGCTATGGGAACTGAGCACATTGTAAAAGAGGTAAAGAAAAGGGATCTATGTATTTTATAATTTCTGAGTGACAAAATATTTGTCACCGATTATATATATATCTGTGATTTTAACCGGCTATATTTCTTGACGTAGAAGAGAGAATACGGTTTGTTTTAAAATAAAGTAAGTACCTTAAATTTTACTGACCCTCGCGCGCATGCGCTACAGTAAGAGTCACACCACTGGACCCTCACGCACGGCAATAGTTGTCATGGCGACCGTAGGAGGGAAAGCACAAGGTGTGTTGTGGTTTGCTCAATTTAACTCTTTCTGTCCCAGCGATTCCATTTGGCATCATCAACAAAAAGTACAGGTAATTTCCTCAGATTAGCTTCAATGATGCCTTATGGCATTTGAATGTAACACTTAACTGTATAGCCACATCTGGCAGTATTTTGGACATTAACATGAGCATTTAGAACCCAAAAAGAGATGCAGAAACTGTATGAAGGGTTACTCTCATCTAAAATGCAGAGTGTGATTTACCATTATGTTTAACAAGGACAAAAACTGTTTTAATGCATTCCATTCAAAGCAGCATGGTCTACCGTTGTGTTTAGCAAAGGATAAAAATTGCTTTTATTTGTTTCATTCAAAGTGACAAAGTTATGTTAGTTTCTTTTATTACTTTATAGCGTCAAATGGAAACATATAATTTCGAATGTGATTAATTAAATAAATTTCTAAACAAAGTTTCGTTTATGTTTCCATACCGATTTTTAACATATTTAAGTGTTAACAAATTTTTTTTTAGCTCAAAACAATAATTTGGGATAGAACGGGTTAAGTCAGTTATCACAGTAGCCATTAACACATTGATGTCCGAGATGTTGAGCCGGATGTGGGATTAAATCTACCATTGATTAGATGTTTGCAGAGCCGCCAGAGGGGGATATATCTAGAGGTTTAATATAAACTTTTGTAAAACTTAAGCTATTGTGCTTTATTTAAAACATACCTCACTGTTTTATCTGTTCTATATCATGAAATATAGCCCGTTAAAATCACGGAGAACATATACTGTATCATAAGTGTAAAGTTCTGACCCTTGTGAAATCCATTATAATTTCATTTCTACTCTCAATAAAAGTTTGTGGAATCGATTTCAATTGCGACTTCAAATTGAAAAATTTTCAATTCCATTTCTGATTCCTCTTTTATATTTGGAATGAATTTCAATTCTAATGCTGCAAATAAACTAGATCATGTTTGAAGCAAAAATATCCTAAATATTAAAAAATTTTAAGGAATATCATTTAGAAAATAGCAGCCTAGTTATTTTCTAACGTGTTCACTTTCCACTTCAACTTTAAAACTTTTCAAAACTGCAGAATAGAATTAATTTATTGTCATATATTTTATAACCCAACTTCAGCCTGCTCATACGAGTATATACTTTTCATTAGGGTTTCTTTCCCGGGATCCCGTATGTTTTTAGTTGATTTTTAAATCCCGGGAATAGGAAAATGCTCCGGGGAATTTCCCGGGAAAATTAAATTTTCTTAATTAGCTCTCTATAGTAATTATAAAAATAAGATTCCATGAGTGTTGCCTGCTAGTGTGACCGGTAGATATTATCTAGTGATCGCTGGCAACTCTATTAAGTACTCTATTAAGTGTGATGCGCTAAAAACCATTCCTCCGACCTCTGTCGAATCCGAGAGAGCATTTTCTGCTGCTGGTTTGTTTATTACTAAGTTGAGAACTCGGCTTAGCGATAAAAGTATCGATTGCTTGTGCTTCCTTAGAAGTTATTACAAAAATGTTTAACTTTTTTTTTTTTATATAGTCTTTATTTTTTGTGTTGGTATACTATAAGGGCATCAAATTTTAAAAGGAATATTTTTTTGCAGATGTACTGAATTATAAATAAAGGAATTTACTCTTTTAGTTATTATTTATTTCCTGCAAATAATTAATGCGTTCAATAAGTAGTAAAAGCCCCCAATCTAAGACTGATTGGTAAACTCATTTCAAATATAAGTAATAAAGTATAAGTTCAAGCATAAAATAACCGTTTTCTTAAATTTATAATTACTTCCCGGGATCCCGGGAATATACTCCAATTTCCCGGGAACTTCCGGGAAATCCCGGGATGAAAAATTCCGGGAATTCGAGAAACCCTACTCTTCATCACTGTTACGGCCATTGATGTTCTGGCTATTCATTGAGAGCTTTACTGCAGTTTAAGCTGATTTTTTTACCTTTTTGATAACTGTGATCACAAAAAATACAAAATGAAGTTAAAGTGTCGACAACAAAGCTTTGTATCTCAATGGAAACTGAGACGCTTGGGAAGGATTTTATTATAAACATGTTTAAACGTGGCACATCATTACGCTAAGTACCCTAGGCAAATATATTTTCAAGCTAGAATAGCTGATAGATATCTACATACATACATTATTTAATAACCAGTTTCTCATTCTCTATGGCGTAGGAACGATGCTTGGGCTCGAGACCGAAGACACTCAAATCGATTACACACACAAAGGATGGTGCATTCCCATTTTCATGGACCCACTGTTACCTTTCATGACAAAGCTATACCTCTAGTGGTAAGTCAGATGAACCAATGTTTCTGTTTACACACCTCACAAACTTCTTTCATCCCTATTTCTTCTTACCACTTTTACCTCATTTATATCAACTCCACGTTTATTTACACATTAACATTCCATCTTTTACATGGGCTTCCTTTACTTCACACACATACGCACTCACCGTAATACACATTTTTCACACTTCTATTACTGTTAATTCTCTACACACGACCACACCATCGTAGCATACTATATCCTACATTCTCATCTCCAGTGACGTTTTCACTCCACTCTTTGGAGTGAAATTAAAAAAAACTTTACACGAGGGAGTGTGTTGTTTTGATGTTACCTTGCAATAGGTTTCTCTTGTAAGCGGAGGGTAAATAAACATTAAAAGTCCGAAATTTAAAGTGGGCTTCAAGTAAGACACCAATCGACTAGGGAAGTACTCCAGAGGGGGAGGGTGACATTTAGACAGAAGAGCGGGAGTGCTGGAACTCGCATTTCTCCTGTCACTGTCCTCCTTAGCTGATCTTTTCCGAATCTCATCTACCCTATGAGCAGTCAAGCATGCTCTCAACCACACACTTCTCTCTCTATTCCTCAATATATATACATGCATTTTACAAATTACATAATCTTTTCAAACTTTAAAAAAGGAAAATAGCATCAACTTCAAGAGCCTCGGAGTCCCCTGGGGAGGAGACCATAAACGTCCCCACTTCTGGCTCCTCCGCTGCCGATACCTGGAATGTAGACCCCGGGCAGCGGGACTAGATCTGCTACCCCAATTCGAAATGTTCTGGGCCTCTGTCTGATTCACTTTTCTTAAACCTCTGCAACCTTCGTGGCCTTTTCTCAAATTTTCAATCTGTTGAATACCACCTCTCCTCTTCTAAACCTCATCTTCTTTCCCTCACTGAAACTCAGGAGTCTGGGACGAGTGACAGCAACCCTTTTTATGTAACCTCTTACTTTCTCTATACTCAATTTCACTACAAAGGTGGATGTTGCGTATATGTACGCAATGACCTAACTTGTTCTCGTATTCCCGAACTCGAATCTTCCAAATTCTATACCCTCTGCCTATGGTTTACATGCCAATTTCAAACTAAATATATCTGCGCTGTTTACCTTTCCCCTAATTCTACTGACTATTCAAAATTCTTTGACTACCTCATTTCCAACGTGGAATGCATTTTTCCCGCTCTCCCTTTGCTGAAATCTCCATTTTAGAAGATTTCAATGTTCACCACCACCTTTGGCTTTCCTCCCATTTCACTAACAGCCCTAGTGAACAAGCTTAAAACTTTTCGATCCTAAATGACCTGGCGCAGATTGTACAGCACCCTACTCGTATCCCCGATAGTCTTGAAGATAGTCCCAACATTCTGAACTATTTCTTCCCTCTCATCCTTCTTCTTACTCTGTCAAACTTTTTTCCGTTGGGCTCCTCCGACCACAATCTTATATGTTTCCTGTCCTATTGCTCCAATTCGGCGTTTGGATCCTCCTAAGAGGAAGTGCCTTTGGCACTTCGGCGCCACTGATTGGGAGGCCTTTAGGGAGTACTTTTTGATTTCCCATGGAATGATTACTACTTCCGTGGCCAGGGCCCTTCCGAGTGTACTGAGTGCATCACGGAGGTGATTCTCTCGGGCATGCAGGCGTACATCCCATATTCTATTTCTACTAGTAAGGCAAAAAAACATTGGTTTAACTTTACTTGTTCTAATGCTATCTGCAACAGAGAGGAGTCTTCCGAAGTTACCGTCGCCATCGAACTTCTTACTTTCACTCAGCTTATATTGATGGCCGGAATCGTGCAAAATCTGTTCTTCAACTCGTCAAAAATTCCTTCATCCGATAAAAATGTGAAAACCTATCCAATTCTAATTCTTCTCGTTCTTTCTGGCATCAAGCTAAAAACCTCTTTAACAACTTTACTTCCTCTTCTTTCCATCCTCTTTTCCATTCCGATGGCTCAGTTGCCGTCTCTTCTCCTGACAAATCTGAACTCTTCGCTGAAACTTTCGCTTCCACTTCAACCCTGGACAATTCTGGCGCTGTTCCTCCATCTCCTCCTCTCTCTGACCTAATTATGTCTGAAATTAGAATCGCTTGTAAAGATCTTTTTCTGCCCTAAATGGGCTCAGCTCGAGGAAAGCGTGCTCCTCCTGTTGTTCTTAAGAACTGTGCTTCTGTGCTGACACCTTGCCCAGCCAAACTCTTTTGTCTTTGTCTCTCATCTGGTACTTTTCCTTCCTGCTGGAAGTTCGCTTCTATTCTGCCTGTCCAAAAGAAGGGTGACCGCTCTCAACCCTCCAATTATCGCCCAATTACTTTGATTTCTTGCCTTTCCAAAGTTTTTGAATGTATTTTTAATAGGAAGATTATTAAACACCTCTCTTCTCACAATCTTCTTTCAGATCGTCAGTATGGGTTCCGCAAGGGACGCTCTTTTGGCGATCTTCTGGTATATCTCTCTGACTGTTGGTCAACCTCCTTTCGGGATTTCGGTGAAAATTTTGCTATTGCTCTTGACATATCAAAAGCTTTTGATAGAGTCTGGCACAAATCTTTAATTTAGAAACTGCTTTCCTTTGGTTTCTATCCTTAAATCTGTGCCTTCATCTCTAATTTCCTTTCTAACCGATCTATAGCTGCGTTTGTAGATGGCCACTGTTCTTCTCCTAAAATTATTAACAGTGGTGTTCTTCAGGGTTCTGTCCTGTCACCCTGTTCTGTCATGTCACTCTTTTCCTTTTATTTATTAATGATCTTTTAATTCGTACTTCCTGTCCTATTCACTTCTATGCCGATGATTCCACTCTTCACTTCTCCACCGGTTTCCCAAAGCGTCCATCACAGCAGCCACTTCATGATTCGCGTAGAACGGCTATGGTACACCTGACCTCTGATCTTTCTGCTATATCTGATTGTTTTCAATGCTTCAAAAACTCCATCTCCATCTCCATCGTCAGCCAGACTCTGTACTCAATCGTCAGCCAGACTCTGTATTCAATCGTCAGCCAGACTCTGTACTCAATCGTCAGCCAGACTCTGTATCAATCGTCAGCCAGAATCTGTATTCAATCGTCAGCCAGACTCTATACTGAACGGACGCATTTCCTGAGCTCTCTGATATTGCATCTACTTTTGCATATTGCTGAGAATTTTACTTTTGGAAAGTTTTGAATTTTATATACTTGCGTTTATATTCACGTTGTTATAGTTAAGTAATTGAATATTAGAGGTTTTTAGCGATTTAAAAGTTTTCATAGCGTGCTGGCTTAATTTAATTTCAACTTTTGACGGTTTAAACTAATTTTTAACTGCGCGATGCCGTCGCAAAAAGCGTCGTGTGTTAGGTGTAGGGTAAACTGGTGGTATTCGAAATTTAAAGATTATAACGGCGGTCCTATGGCGATTACAGAGAGATCAGTTTGTTTCTTTTGCGAGTTGAGTTAATTGAGGAAATAGTTGACATAAAATGCAGTGTACGTGAGGTAACGGAGAGATTTGCAACGCCTGATGAGGGCAGGGGTAGGGCTACGGTTGACGGAAGCCGAACCAATACTAACGTTGAAGACGTTATTAATTTGAAGGGTGAGGTGCGTAACCTAGTTTCTAGTTTAGGTAGCTTGTCGGGAAGGTTGGATAGAATTGAGAACGCAGTTAAGGTTGGTCCGAGAGTAGTAGATAGCGAGGGATTTAGAGAAGTTAAGGGTGGAGCTAGGCCGCGTGGAGCTAGGCCCCCCCCCTTATCGAGGTTTCGAACCCTTTCGCCCATTTGGAAAGGGACGTGAATGAGGGGGAAACTATTTTAATTGGGGACTCTTTAGTGCGCCACATGGACAAAGAGTTCGTTGAACGGCATCCAACCAAGAGGAGGAGGGTCTGTCTCTCCGGGGCCAGGGTTGACAGAGTTAGAGACGAAGTGGATAGGATTGACGTTGCCTCCCGTCACTCAATGTTGGTGACGATGGTAGGAGGCAACGACTCGTATAGGCCCGATACGAGAGTGCCTGACCTTTTGGAGAGATATAGGGGGTTAATTAGGTCCCTGAAGGCGAGGTCAGATAGGTCTTTAGTTCTAGGTATTACCCCTAGGCACGGGTTGGGTCTTAGGTTACGTTAAAAACAATATTTTTGAATAATAAATTAGAAGAGATAAAAGATGGGGGTGCATTTTAATGAAATATGTAATGCTAGGCTAAGTAGGTTAATAGACGAAAACGTGCGAAAGCTGTATAGGTCGAAGCCTTCTTTAAAAGTTGTGGGTCCGGGGAACGCGGGCCCGACGTGAAAAAAAGTTTAAAACGCGCGCCCGTGGTAAAAAATAACTTAAACGTCTTTTATTGTAACGCGCGTAGTATTAGAAATAAATTAAATGAATTTAAGGCGATAATTTATTCCGGCAACTACGATATAGTTGCTATCACTGAAACTTGGTTAAATACCGTGACTCGGGACTTGTTGGGGGAACTTGATATACCGGGTTTTAAACTCTTTACTAATGATAGGTTACATAGGTTTGGTGGCGGCGTTTTGCTGTACTTTCGTAATTTAGATTTTCCGGCAGCAATTAATGCGATATGTGTTGAAGTTAGGGCGCGTAGTATTAGTTTTAATTTTGTTGTTGTTTATAGACCTCCCGTTCACCCCCTCGATACAGATATTTGACTTTACTCACTTCTTGGTAATTTTATTGACAATCGGAATAGTATAATTGTCGGAGACTTTAACTGCCCTAATGTTAATTACGAGAATTTTACTGGGAATGAGGAGGGTTTGAGATTGATTGAGTTCATGGAAGATAACTTTTTACGACAGATAGTTACCGAACCAACGCGCGGTGACAATATTTTAGATTTGGTGATGACGAACGGCGAGAATATAGTCGAAGGTTTAGAAGTGGGCAAGAGTTTAGGATGTAGTGATCATCAAATTCTTAGGTTTAAGTTATTGATAGAAAACACTAAGGATAGTAACGTAAAAGAAGTCCCTGATTTTCGTAGGGCTAATTTTGATAGTTTTGCGGATAGGATGAGAGTAGTGGACTGGGATAATTTATTTATGGGTAATGACACAAATTTGCATTGGGTGGCGTTTAAAGAGTTTTAAGAATATTGAAAGGGAGTTTATTCCTCGTAGGCCCAAGCGCGCTAGAAATCATGGTAGGCCCAAGTGGTGGACTAGGGAAATAGGCGAGTTCATAAACGAGCGTAATAGAGCGTATAGACTTAATAAGCGCAATGGCACGGCAGCTAACTTTAATAGATATATCGAGCTTAGACGTCAGGTTAAAAGATCAGTTAGGAATGCCAAGCGTAATTTAGAGATACTTATAGCTGCGGATAGTAAACATAATCCAAAAAAGTTTTTTGAATACGTCAATAATCGTAAACCGATAAAAGATAACATAGGCCCTCTAGTGGATGTTAATGGCGCTTTGGCTTCTGACGCTCAGACAATGGCGGGTATTTTCAATAACTTTTTTGCGACAGTTTTTACCGTAGAAGACGTAAATAATGTCCCCGACGTGGACGATATCGTTCCATTTAGTAGCGAGACTATTTTGGATGAAATAACTGTTTACGAGGGTGAGATTGCGCATTATATCGATAGGCTAAAATTTAGCAAGGCTCCAGGCCCTGACGCTTTTTATCCTAGACATTTGAAAGATTTGAAAGACGTTATCGTAGGCCCCTTAACGAAGATTTTTAATCAGTCACTCAAAACGGGGATTATTCCTGAAGACTTCAAATTAGCTAACGTCACGCCCATTTTAAAAAAAGGCGACCGCACAGTACCTAGTAATTATAGGCCCATTAGCTTAACGTCAATTGTCGGTAAACTTTTGGAATCCGTAGTTAGGGATCGTATCATCGATCACTTAGAAAGTAGAGATTTGATTAATAGTAGTCAGCATGGGTTTCGACGCCATATATCTTGTTTAACTAATTTGTTAGAATTTTATAACGAAATAGTGCGCGAATACGATAGGCATAGAGCGGCTGACTTATTTATTTAGATTTTAAAAAGGCGTTCGATACAGTTCCGCATAGGAGATTAATTGCGAAGGTCAAAGCGCACGGTATACGCGGTCAGGTAGCTAACTGGTTAGAAGAATGGCTTCGTGCTAGGAGGCAGAGGGTGGTAGTTAATGGTAGTGAATCGGGGTGGTTGGATCAGTGGCGGTCCTAGCTTACATGACGCCCTGGGCGAACCTCACCTTCAGCGCCCCCCCCCCCCTGTTCGCCAACACACACACATTCGAATCCCCCCAAAATAAAGGACAGACATAACTCTTTCACAAAATAACTTTTTATTGGACTAATTGTTGGAACTTCAGAACCAAAACAAAGACTCAAATTTCTGAATTTTACAAATCCTTCATCACGTAAATAGAATAACTCACTTAAGATAATGTAATTATGATACTATGAACAGGAAAAATACAAATTAAATTGCACAACTGCCATAAATAAACTAGAGAATCAAATTTCTAAATTGTACAAATGCTCTATCACATAAATAGAATAAGACACTTAAGAGAGGGTAATTATTATGCTACACTTTGAACAAGAAACAAAATAAATTGCACCACAGCACAACTGCCATCTAAAGCCTGACTCTTCTTACCTTCCTTGATGCAAAGTCATGAATTAAATCATCATATGAAATCTGCTCAGCAATTGTATGATTTATACTGATGATGGCCAGACCGGTAAGGCGTTCCTGTGACATAGTTGACCTCAGGTAGGATTTGATGAGCTTCAGCTTTGAAAAGCTCCTCTCTGCTTCAGCAACAGTGACTGGAAGAGTAAGACCAATTCTGAGAGCAGTCCACAAATTTGGATATATTTCAGAGAGCTCCCTTTCATGGATAAATGTCAGCAGTTCAAGCAAGGATATGGTCTTTGATGGCAAGTCAGGCAAGTTCTTCAGCTCCTGTGCAAGCTCTCTGCCATCCAAGTCAGATTGTCCCTTAAAGTGTAGTGTAGTACTAAGGTTCACACATTGTTCTGTCAGCTCCTCAAATGTGAGATTTTGGAAATGTGTCAGCACTCCAAACTTCTCTCCCACAATTTCCAACGTGGAAAATCTTTCCTGAATGGCTGATGTTGCAGCATCAACCACTGCATTGAAAAATGTCACCTCCAGCTTCTTCAAAGCATCAATCAAGGGCTCATCAGATGCTTCATAGGAGAAGTGCCGCTTTGTGGACCTCAGCCGTTTTTGTTTTAACACAGCCTCCACATTCATTTGTTCACAGATATCTGTGGCTGCCATTTGTGCAGCCACAAAACCTGTTGCCCTGTAATTGCGGAGACCTCTCTCTGTTTTTTTTAGGAGATTTACTGCAACATCAACGTGCATGCTAGGAGACTGCATCTGCTTGCTCACATGCTGAATTTGGCACAACAGGTCATGCCACACCACTGAACAAATGGCGAAGCGGTATGACCCAACCTCCTCTGACAGAGATTGAGCCTCGACCTTTATTACAGAGTCTTTGGTGTGGTCCCTCACCTCGATCAGTGCATCTCTCACTGCAGCTGCCTGATATCTCAGGGGCTCCACACTCTTGATCTTGCTTTCCCACCTTGTATCAATGTGATGTTCACATGTTTTTTCAAAATGGCCCATCGTTGTGTGGAGGCTGAAAACAAGTTGTAAAGCTTCTGCAAGATGCCAAAGTAACTTGTGGCATCAATAGATCCCTTAGCAGCATCGGCCACAAGCAAATTCAGAGAATGAGCCCCACATGGAACAAACAGAGCTCTGGGATTAATTTCTAGGAGCCTGGATTGAACACCCTTGTTTTTTCCCCTCATGTTGGCCCCGTTGTCGTATGATTGTCCTCTACAGTCCATGAAAGGAACTTTTAGCTCCTCCAGTCTCTTCAGAATCAGAGATGCCAAATGTTGACCAGTGGACTCCTCTGCCTCCAAAAACCCCATGAAATGTTCCTTTATATGGGGCTTCCCCTCCAGTGACACAACCCGAATCACAACTGACAACTGTTCAGTGTGGCTGATATCTGGAGTGCAATCTAGAATTATTGAAAAAAACTTTGATTGTTTGATGTCGCTCACCATTGCTGAAATGGTCTTGCTGCTCGACAAATCAATGAGTTCGTTTTGTATGTGGTGGCCGAGGTAGCTGGTGTGACTGGAGGTCCCTTTTTGGACACGGTTAATGTGCTCTTGCATTATAGGATCAAATTGTGCCATCAGTTCAACTTCTTTCAGAAAATTGCCATTTGATGGTGAGAACAATTTTTCTGTATGTCCCCTTAGTGCCAAATTCCTAACTGCCAGAGAATGCACAATAGCAGTGAGACGTGTCAGCACCGCTCTCCATCTCAACTTCTCAGCCTCCAGAAGTGCCATCTCCTGCTTGTCAATGGTCTCCCCCTTTCTCATCCTCACTGCCAGTTCTTTCCAGATTTTCATAGAATTTAGGTGTTCTGAACTGTTGTCATGTGATGTGAGCAATGAGCTTGCATGCTTCCAGTCCGAGAGTCCCAAACTTGTTAAATTTATTTTCCTCTTGGAAAATAATGTACAACAGAAACAGAAAAGGCTGTTGTTTTTTAAGGAATAGACCAACCAACTTCTGGTTATATTTTCCCCACTAACCAATGACTTCCTGAAGTATTGATGGTGGAAACTTCTTCCGTCACTGTCGTTTCTAGGGAATAAAGTCAGATGGTACTTGACTTGGTCCCCTGGAAACCAGTTGTGTCCGAATTCTCTCAGTCAGAACTGAAGGCCAGTTAGCAGGGTCGGTGGACAGAGACTCATCCTCAGGAGGCGATTCTGCTCCAGGCCTTTCTAATAGAAAGAACAAGAGCATTGCTCATTAGTATACACACCTAAGTTAGATAACACATTATTCACAGCACTTTGTTATGGTGGTGGTGTTATGGAATTATGGTGGTGAAACACCACACATACCCAGTAACCCAGACCCAGTGATAATAACATTATAATTTATAACTGTTTGCAAAATGCTTTGCAGGGATGCACACACATACACATACACACACACGCACACACTCACAGACATATGTGCACACAAACTCACCTGAAGAGTCCTGCCGGGGAGAAGTAGAAGCAAATGGGTCTTCATCCTCAGGATCAGACTGCATTTGTGGAGACATATGTGAGGCTGAGGAGGTAGATGGCTCCTCAGCCTCAATAATGGCAGAAGTAGACGGCTTCTCATCCTGGCTAGTGGCAGAGGGTGTTCCAAAATATTTCAAAAGTGCCCCTGCAAATAGTAAAATAGAACATAACAGACCAATGCATGAATAGGCTAGTACAATTAATTTAACATGTTATTAAGCACAATTTATTAAACTTTTAGAATAGGAAACAAATGAATAATACAACCTCCTTGGTTAATGGCTAATTATATACATAATAGTACACTTCAAATGACTCAGAAAGCTATATCACAAAATAGCAGTGCAATATAGCAGTGAAGAGTAGATGACATAGCTCTATACCTTTATCTTTTGCTCGTTTCTCCTCTTCTTCTTTCCTCTTTTTTCTAAACTGAGCACCTGATAGCTTTGACCTCTTCTTATCCATTTGCGGTTATTTGACAGACCTTAGTGGCTTAGTGTGAAGATTCGTTCTGTAATAAATAATATACATTTCACTATTTAACCAAACCCAGAAAAATAACATTACATATGTTAAAGTATGGGCCTTTATTCCCAATAATATTAATCTGGAAGCATTTTGCATTGTTTAGGTCTTTTATGGGAAGGTTTATGGAAAATGCAATAGATGGTTTTTTATTAATAAAAATATTTATTGATCTTTTATTATTTATTTTATTTTATTTTTTATTTATTTATTTCTTTATTTATTTATTCTTATTTTTATTTTTATTTTTTTTGCAGGCGCTCATGCCGCCCCTCCACAAATGCCGCCCTGTGCGGCTGCCCATATTGCCCATATGAGGAACCGCCACTGGGTTGGATGTAGGTAGCGGTGTCCCACAGGGTTCAGTGTTAGGCCCATTGTTATTCGTAATTTACATTAACGACATAGATGTAGGATTGACTAGTAACGTGTCAAAATTCGCGGACGATACTGAAATAGGCGGTAAGGTTTTTAACGAGGACGATAGAAATAGGCTCCAAGACGATGTAAATAGGATTATGGAGTGGACGGATAAGTGGCGGATGCAATTTAACGTAGACAAATGTAAAGTTTTGCATGTAGGTTCTCGTAACAATAATTACACGTACACGATGGATGATAGGGAGTTGGCGAGCGTTGACGAGGAAGTAGATTTAGGCGTACGCGTATCTAAGGATTTAAAAGTTAGGAACCAGTGCCTGGAGTCTTGCGCAAAAGCTAATAGGATGTTAGGCTTCATAGCGCGTAATTTCGAATTTAAATCGAAGGATATTATATTGCCCCTTTACAAGTCCCTAGTCAGGCCTCATTGAGAATATGCCGTTCAGTTTTGGTGCCCGTACATGCGTGAGGATATTGATAGATTAGAAAGGGTTCAGCGTCGTGCCACGAAACTAATTCCGTCATTCCGCAACAAGCCTTATGAAGATAGGATTAAAGAGTTAGACCTGTATTCATACTCGAAACTAGGAGATCAAGTGGGGAGCTTATTGAAGTTTTCAAAATCGTTAATAACATCGGTAACGTAAATTTTGACAAATTGTTCACTTTCGATAGTAGTAATACTCGTAATAACGGATTTAAGTTGCGTGGCAGACGTTTCATTACTAATATCGCTAAAAACTTCTTTACGTTTAACCCTTTGAGGACCACGGGACATATTTGTCCCAACGGAAATAATAATATAAATTGTACAATGATGCAACGTTTCTACAAATACATCTACATGTTTATACAGGTATCGTTTAGTTGTCGGAAAATTAACCCAAAAATGGGTCATTTAAGTGACTATAGTTACTAATATCTAATTGTAAAACAATAAAACTTAAACTTTTAAGTTCAAAGAAATGTATACTGGTCGTCAAAGGGTTAAAGTAATTGATAAATGGAATAATCTTCCCGCGCCCGTCGTGAACTCTACCTGCGTTAATGTGTTTAAGAACCGTCTTGACAGACATTTTAAAAATATTAACGTTGTTTAAAATAAAAAAAAATAAAAAAATTAGCAACAGGAGCTCTGGTGGTGGTGGTCAAGGATGAATCTGTTGACGATAAATGCCAGCTTGTGATATGCCAGCGTGTGATGCCAGCAATAAAATTTAAAAAAAAAAAATTAGACTAACACGAACGTAGATGTAGCTCGTAGCGTAAACTAACCCACTTTTTGTTTAACTTTACCTACTTTTTTTTTCTTGTCCTCTCCTTACTTTGCATGTCTGTAACTCTCTTTTCTTGCATGTTTGCAGTTTGCATGGTGTGCAGTGAGTTAAGACTGTGTTTGCATGGTTTGTAAGCTTTCTTATTTCACTTCTTTTCATCTTTCACCCCTCTCCTATTTTCTCCGACTATTTTTCTGACTTGTCGGCAGTGGCCAGCGGATGATGATGTTGAGTCTTTTTTTATCTTTTTCTGAATGAATGTTAACCCACGAGTGATAGGTGTTCCTCCTTACATAACCCCTTTTCTCTTCTCTTCTCTTAACCCCCTACTCTTTCCTTTCTCTCGGGCTAACCTTAGAGTGGATCTTAGAGTCTTTGTGGATCTGTAGATCTGTAGATCTGGCTACTCGTTACAATCTTCCACACGATTATCCCCTTACTTTCAACAACACACAACTCAATCCTTCCTCTTCTCTTAACATTTTTGGTGTTTCCTTTTCCCGTGATCTTTGCTGGAAAGATCACATATACTTTTTTTTCTAAAACAGCTTCGAAGAGGTTAGGGGTGCTGTACCGCCTCCGTGGTTTCCTCACTCCCACTCAGTTGCTGTCTCTGTACAGAGGTCTTGTTCGCCCTGTATGGAGTATGCTTCTCATGTGTTGGGTTTCTAAACCCACACGGCCGTACTTGACCGGGTGGAATCAAAGGCTTTTCGTCTCATCACTTCTACCCCCTTCTTATTGACTGTTTTCACTCTCTCTCTCTCTTTGCTGCAGTGTTGCCTCACTCTCTCTTTACTGTCGTTATTATAACTGACATTACTCTTTTGAACTCTCTAACTGCATGCCTCCTTTAAGGAGAGCACGCAACACCAGACTTTCTACACTTTCTCATTCCTTTTCTGTCCAACTCTCTGACGCAAGAGTTAATCGTATTTTCAATCTTTCATCTACTCAACCGGTCAACTCTGGAACAATCTTCCTCAATTCATCTTTCCTCCTGTGTATGACTCCCCCCACCTTTCAAACGCAGACTGTCTAGGCATGTCAAACACCCCGGACCTTGGTTTTGGCCTCTTCTTCTATGGGGGTGGTGTGCGTTTTCGAGAATTCCTGCATAAAAAAAGCCGAGAAAATTGTGCATACAAAATTGAAAGGCCATCCGAGTGGACAACCAGAGCCATCCTGAACAAACGAACCCGCGTGCGCAATACAGTAAGTGCAACCGAAAAAGGAGTTGCACCACATACGTTTTGGTGTCAGAATCGGAATCCTGTTGCAAGGTACTAGTAGTATGGGTGTGTCTCATTGTTAAAATAAACTTTCGGTACAGCAAAAAGTACGGACGCGGAAAATATTGTGAACAGTGAAAAGTGTCGCTAACAGTGGTAAACGTTTCAAAAATAAATAAGCTTCGCGATGTCCGTAAAGAGCGTGAATGTAAAGAACATGGAAGACAGTGCAAGTGACATTGGTGATATCGAACCAAGGGACTTGGAGGAGATAAGTACAGAAAGTTTGGAAAATTTAATTAAGAAAGATAAATTTTTCAAAAACTAAACGATTGCTAAAGCACTGCACGCAACTAGAGGAAGAAATAAAGCGAAGAGGGTCAAAACCGGAAGACCTTGCGATAACTACCCCGCACCCGGAGTATTGTGTCAACCCCACGTCGGGAGGTCATCCCAGGAGAATCTCTCTAGTTTCTCCGCTACAGAAGAAGGAGAGCTTTCAACGCAGGAAAGGGTCAAGTGGAGTCCAGGTCTATCAAGAGAACATCAGTTACTTAGCAAAAATAAAATAGAAAGAAAATTAAATTTTTTTCCAAACTTGCATTTTATATACAGTTAGTGTCACACGAGTTTGAACTTTATATGCAAAAATGAATGCTAGAATTATTCATTTTTATATGCGTATAAGGAAATTGCGATTATAGCCAATAGAAGATCAGTAATTTTTGTACGAATAATATCATGCAATGAAAAGATTCTTGATAGGCCCTTTAGACATTAAAGGGAGGAGTTCTTGTGGTCTTAAGGTGTAACTTAGGTTTATAAGTCAGTTGTAGTTTGGCTTCCTGAAGGTGAAGTGGCTTTAAACATTTTTTAACCATGTGGCACGATTAAAAAATTTCTATTTTAAAATTGTTTCACGTTGTTCGAAAAATCTGAATCTCCTTTGTTTTACGCGGACTTGGTTGGAAGGGTTTAATGTTAGCTGGCAGAAAACAACTGTTTTAAATTTATTTGAATTTAATTATTTTATTGGTTAAATGTCAAATTTTAAGGACCTAGTATGTTTCATGGACTGCTCTCGATTTTCCTACGAAATTGCAAACAAGGGCAGTCGATGACCCTGATTTTGTTTCTGCAATCGGTTTTCTTGAGAAACCTGACCTAACCTAACCTAACCTAACCTAACCTAACTTGACCTAACCTAATCTGACCTAATCGAGTTTCTTATACTATTGTTTTTTGCAAGATATTCGAAAAGATGTTGGAGTGTATTGCGTCGTTTCAGTAAATAAATTTATTCAATATCCAATAACATTTTTCTTTATCATTTCTCAAGAAAACCGATTGCAGAAACAAAATCAGGGTCATCGACTGCCCTTGTTTGCAATTTTGTAGGAAAATCGAGAGCAGTCCATGAAACATACTAGTCCCAATTTTAATTTATAAGTTTGTTGAATATTATGTTTCTTCAGGGAAGAGTAAATATCTTGTGGTGATCTTGTTTCCCGTGGGAACCTGTGGAATTCGCGCAGGACTCATGAAAACTTTGTGTAAATTTAGTTCGCGGACATTTTCTGCAAAATCTACGGAATTCGCGCAGAACTTTTAAGACTAAATTTCCAAATTTTTTGTAAGTAAACTTATTTTAAGGAATTTGACTTAAGTGCTACTTCTGGAGTCACACATAAATAAAACCCCTCCGTATACGCTTTTTTTTTCTTAGACAACCTGAATAATTGCAAACATTTGCTTTAAATTTAAATTTTGTTTTTGAGCAAAATTTATAACCGTACATCTGTAGACGTGTTTTGAATTTATGTCCTATTTGGAGTGAAATCAAATAAACTTTATACGAGGGAGAGTGCATTTTTATGCTACCTTGCAATAGGCCTATCTTGTAAGCTGAGGATAAATTAACATTGAAAGTTCGAAATTTAAAGTGGACTCTAAGTAAGCCGAGAAAATTGTGCGAATAAAATTGAAAGGCCATCCGAATGGATAACCAGAGCCATCCTGAATAAACGAATCAGCGTGCACAATAAGTGCAATCGAAAAAGGCGTTGCACCACACTAAATTTAAATTATAGCTGTTCACCACTGAAACATTTTTATTATTAGACTGTATAACATTCTAAATCGGGACCCATACACATTTATCTTGTTTATGCTTTAAGGTAGATCATACTGGTCAACAAATTTTATCTTCTTTTGTTTGTGTTTCTTTGACGAGGTTCTGTGTTCTTGATAGAATTTTCAACACTGATTACGAATATGACCTTGGAATTTTGTATAACGTAGGATTCTTGAGAAAACTGCATATTAAGTTTTACCCAAAAGTATACAAAACTGCATATGTTGTGTTATATAGGACGTGCTCTGACATTATACTGTATTAACCATACCTAAAATCTTTGTCGACGACTTCCGTTTATAGGTGACATTTGGGGGCTTCCCTGATTAATGTCCAACAGTAGTCAGCTAGCATCGTTGGGTCTCACCTGCCTTGGTACCGTTTTTCCATTGTGGAAATGTCCTCGTGAAATCTTTCATCATGTTCGTCACTAACGTCACTAAGGTTGATCGGAAAAAAGTCCAAGTGGGAATGCAGGAAATGTACCTTTAAGGATATATTGCACCCCATTAATTTAAAAGCTTCAGGCATCTCTTCAACCAACTGTACGTAGTTCGGTGCCTCGTTCGTACTTAAAAGTTCTTGACGACTGCTTTAAAGGCTTCTTGTGCAACCCTCTCGGTTCCGTCAAGGACTTCATCAAAACGGTTGTCATTCATAACTTCCCTAATCTGTGGA
Organism: Bathynomus jamesi; assembly: GCA_023014485.1. Lineage (NCBI taxonomy): Eukaryota > Metazoa > Arthropoda > Malacostraca > Isopoda > Cirolanidae > Bathynomus > Bathynomus jamesi. The sequence goes on from JAJOZX010000131.1 coordinate 1,901,660, forward strand.
CGAACAAAAACACTTTCTCTTATCTTCGCCTCACTTATTCGCGGAAACTTCTGTTTTAAGTATCGAAATTCTTCACCTTCCCTGTTTATCGCTTTCGCGAAGTTTTTCATTAGTCCCAGGTTAATGTGAAGAGGTGGCAGGTATATCTTCTTGGGATCAACCAGCTGTTTATGTGCGAACCTATTTTGTCCAGGAACTATGCCTTAATGGTATAATGAGAATCCCTGGCCTAACTATCCCACTCACTAAGGAAGCAGCAGTACTTTGTATATCCCAGTTGCATGCCAAGAAGAAGCGCTACGACTTTTAAATCGCCACAGATGTTCCTTTTGTACTTAGTGTACTCTATGCAATGCAAAACACGCTCCATTTTTTCATATGACTCTTTCATATGAACAGCATGCCCGACAGGACTTGATGGATAAACATTTTCATTATGTGGCAGCACAGCCTTCAGACTTCACTTGGATGAGTTAATAAACAATCGCCATTCTTCTGGTTTATGTTTACAACTAAGTGCCATCATCAATCCGTTTACATCGTTACAATAACACAGATTTCTGCTGAAGGAAAAACGTTTGGTGAAATTGTTTTCACGTTTGGGGAACACAGAAATGTTAGTGTTTTTTGCCAACAGATTCCACCCTTCCAACCTAGTAGCTCTGCTTGATTCTTAGATAGGCTTAAGTCCCTGACGATGTCATTTAACTCGCCTTGTATAATTAAGTGAGGTTCTCTTGACATAGGTGGTTGGAAATCTGGGCCCCACTTCTTGTTCCAATTCCGTAGGCTCGTTTACGGTAGTTCATCTTCTAAGGTCCACGTCTCTGGTCGCTCTGGTATAAAAAGACTTTCACCGTGTGGTACTGGTCTTATTGTGCATGGAAGATTTGTATATTCAATCTATTTTTTGGTTTTTGAAGAAAACCTAGAAACATTTGTCAAACAAAAGTAACAGTCTGTGATGTGAGCTCTGCTCTCTCCAAACCACAGGGACAGGAAACGGCATGGATCGTCGAGTACCTTTTAGCCATGCTCTGAGATTTACTGCGTAAGATGTACAGTTGCGCTCATTATTCTTAGGACACTCTTGAGAACAGAGAGCGACACCTGGCATTTATTTGTTGTGTGTACTACAAACGGTTGGAAGATTTTATGAATGAATGTTTAGTGAGTGAGCGCTGATTGGTTCGTGGACTCAATGCCAAATCTCTTTAGAACATAATTATTTCCATTTATCACTCTGGTTTACATATTACTAAGGAAACATAAATGAACAATTAAATATAAATTTAAGAAGAGGATAATATATGTAGAGACCGACCAAAAATTCCTTTCCTCACGTCCGCAAACATCCGGGAATCATCAGAAATCGAAAAACACACATGGTGTTCAAGGAGAGAAAAACAAAAGGATGTTTGTCTTCTCCCAAAAGGCCCGCGAAAAGTTAGCGTCTTCCGAGCCTATATAAGCCAGAGTTCACTAAACTCGCTCTCACTTTGCTCGTTACTTCTCGTGAATCTCCTTTTTCACGTAGCGCCGTTCGACCTCAGCCGGCCTCAGTCCCTCAAGCAAGACACTCAACAATACACGAAGCGAATCAACACTTGAGGTGAACTACAATTTCATCCCGCCGGAAGCAAACATCACTCTACCGGCGTCACCCTTCTGGCCCTGGCTTCACTCATCTTTCACCACAATTTGATCGGTGTCCGTTCAACAAGTATCTTAACAGGCCCTTAGTACATCCTCCTGCCGGTAGGCCAACACGTCTTCAGAGGTATCTACGGCGAAACGCAATACGGTCAAACTTCACGTAGACACTCGTCAGTCTTCAGAGTTATCCACGCCGAAACGCAGGACGGTAAACCTTCACATAGGTTTCTTCAGTATTCCAATTGGCAAATGGACGACAGCTGAATGGATACTACTGGTATGGCATTGTTATATCCGGAGCAAATGCTATTTCTAGATCAGCAACGCTGATCTAGTATTAAACAGTCACTGAGAGAAATATTATTTAGAAACGAAGAATGTTTCAGAGCATTTTTTAAGCTTTTCCCACTGGGCGACAAAGGCAGATCGGGAAGTTGGGGGGGGGGGATTAAGGCAGGGGTGTGCTGCCAATTTCTTAACAACCGGTTCTGATACAGATAGGGGTGTAAATCGGCGAGCCCCAATGGCGCGAGTCATTAAGCTAGGGAGTCTGGGGTGAGCGGGGTCCGGGGCGGAGCCCCGGAAGCCAACGCATTTTAGCTTTTCCAAACAGCATTTTGTAACATTTTGGCAGAAATTATTTAACATATTCTTTATACTCACTAATGACATAATTATCTAAAAATAAACTAATTTTTCATCAAAAATAAATAAATATTGAAACGACCACTGCTTGTGATACTACCTATATTTTCCTATAAAATCCTGAAAAAAAGAAAAGAATTTAGATATAAATACATTTCTACCGACTGTTAAATATTTGTTAAAAACAAACAAACGGTTCGGTGATCCAATCAAAATTTAACAACCGGTTCCGGCGAACCGGACCGAACCTGTCCCAGCACACCCCTGGATTAAGGATACTATGGATCTGGATGTTCCCTAATCAGGCCACCATCCCCATGTGGTCTGAAATAACCGTTGTACGTAAATTCCACCCAGTAAATTCCACCCCCGAAAAATCCACCCAGCAAATTCCACCCATAGTAAATTCCACCTATGGTAAATTCCACCCATGGTAAATTCCATCCACGGTAAATTCCACGCAAAGGGTTATCAAAAAAGTTTACAGTTTATTAAAGTTTATTAAAAAGTTTATGCAAAATAAAAAAAAAGGTAAAATATATAGGTTAGGTCAACTGTATATACGGGCCTAGGCACCAACGACTTAAGCCACATTCCCTTACTATAAAATTAACAGCATTAAAATTTTAATCCACCGTGCTTATCCTTCCTACTTATCCTTCCACAAGGAAATAGAATTCATTCACAGTTTCAGCATTAATAACTAATTCCCAAAATATTTACTACAATCTCTAACCAGAAAGTTTCTCAATAACATTTATCAACACCCCCCTTAAAGGCCCCACTGTTTAAAAAGATATACAGTACTTTTCTTTTCCTTACTACGACTCCATTAGTTATAAAATACAATCAGAACTTCGCCACCTACTCACCCCTCTTTACGCTCAAATTAACCTTCAATTTGTATTCACCAATAATAATAACATTAAATCGTACCTCACCCATAAAGAAAAAAAAAACGCAGCCCCTTGTTTCCTCCACCTTTACTGTTTCAACTGTACTCGCTGCAAAGCAAGTTATATTGGCAGCACCATTCGCCAATATCAAACAAGAGTGGACGAACATCGCGGCATTTCCACTAGAACCTCACAACCTTTAAATAAACCATCGAAATCAGCAATAAGAGATCATTACCACCTCGACAATCACCCTCTGCTCCCCACCAATTTCAAAATTATCAGTTCAGCATACCACCCAACAGACCTCCGCATCCTCGAATCCCTATACATTAGGCCAGGTCGAAATTTTATATTGAAAAAATACATATTGTGAGCGGTTTCAATGAAACACAGGAACCCCCTCATAAATTATTTTCGCTGTTTAAAGCCTCCTACCCATGGAACAATTTTTCACTTTTTGACTTATATTGAAGAATATTCCATTTATACAAGACTCATTGAAGCGCGAATTTCAAGATTGGCAGTATGTGTTCCTATGTAAAATAAAATTTTAGGAGGGGTTTGTTTTCTTGAACTTCTGCTAAAAATCACGTTTAAGTGTTCAAATTTCCACTTTTTCATTTTCTGGTTATGTACAGAATAGCTGTGCAGGACATACACTGTCGTGCAACTGTAACAGACCGGTTTCTTACCAAACAAAACCACTGTAACAGCTGTTGGTTAATATTTATTATTTACTAAATGCCATGAGCTGAACCTGTGATTGAAAATAAGTTTGTATAATGTATTTTTAGTCGCTCTTTCTTAATATGTTATCCGTTTACTGTGGAAATGCAAGATTATAGAAAAAATTACAAGTTACATTTTTATAGTGAATATTTCCTGTTTTGGCTACAATGTACTTTTTTTCATAAAATATTTTTCCTGATTGGGCTATTTTTTCGCAACTCTGCGACTTAATTAGTTGGTTGGTTTCTGTTCTGTCTATTTTTTTTTCTAATTGGATTCAGTTTGGTCGTGTTTGTGATAGAATTATGACGTGCTGTTCGTGTGGTTTCTGACTTTGAGAACTTGATTCGTCATGTGCCCTTGATGAAGAGAAAGTATTGGATGTTTTTATCAATTACGGCGTTATTCTCTCATCCTTAACTTGCCGGAAATGTGACAGTGAGTGCCGAATACAAAAAGATCAGAAGATATTTAGGTGAAATAACCAATATTAACCTGTTAGGCCAACTGAATGCCAGGTTAGGCCAACTGAATGCCCGGTTAGGTCAACTGAATGCCCGGTTAGGTCAACTGTACACCCTTGATGATTGGTTAATGGTTAGGTTAAGTAGTGATATTTTCGTTAGTTTAAACGAAACTGACGAAAACGAAAATGACATGGCCTGAAGTTGAAATAAAAAATAAATTTTTCGTGTATTTTGGTGTGCTCTGTGTAAATATCGATTTGGACGGTGATTCAAGCAAAAGGAAGGTTAGGTTAGGTTAGATTAGATTAGATGATGTCAAAAATATGACCATTTTCTGTGCACATGGAAAGAAATATGACTGAAATAATGTCCAAAAAATCATATTTCTTTCCATTTGCACAAGAAATGAATGTCATATGTGAACAGAGCACACCAAAATGCATTAGAAATATGTATTTTTTACCTCAACTTCAGGTCATGGCATTTTGTAAATAATTACCCAGCTGTTATAGGCTACTAGAGTTTCACTGTGATAATTTTCTATGTTTCAGATACAAAGCTTGGTGAAGATTGTGTAGCCACCATGGCTAAGCAAGGACGAAAGACCAGAAAAATTTCTGTTTCAAAGCTGAGTGATCTGGTGGGTCCGGGTAAGCAGTTATTTCCCACAGAAGTTCCAACCTGGAGAGCTATGTTTCAGAGAGGAATCCTCCTCCAGGAAGAGAAGCTGCTTCTGGATGATATGAAGAGAGCTCAGTACCCTCTGCAAGATTTGGCTAAGGACTTGGCATCACTGGTACTGGCACAGTGGCGCAAAAGCAATGCCACGTTCACTCCTCCTATGATCATTCAAGAGAGATCCATTGGCAGAAAGATTCTTGTCAGGTGGAATGAAATGAATGACCTAGTGAATGGCAAAGTGAAGGCTGCAAAGAGAGAGAAGAGAATATCTGAACTTGATACATTGTTTGACATAACCTGCAGACATGATATCACTCTGTGGAGCTGAAGCACCTGGCTGCTCTGGCTGTGCTGCTAGAGTTCATATCAACTGTGACTGTCCTCTGCCTCAGAAGATTCCAAAGCTAGAGTGGTTCCATTACCAGAGGATCAAATCCTCAGAAGTTTCTAGCTTCAGTATGGCATCTGTTCATGTGAAGGAAACAGTGAAGCAGGTGAAGGCTGCTAAGAGGAAGGAGGAAGAACAGAAGGCAGCTGAGAAGAGAAACAGAAAAGAGGAAGAAGAAAAGGAGCTACTGCTCAGAGCTGATGATGGTGATGATGATGATGAAGATGAGGTGACTTCCTTGCAAGAGTCTCAAGGCAGAGCAGCTCCTAATGCTGACACAGATTTTTCCAGTACTGCATCAGGCACAACCTCCAGTGTCAACACTGGCAAAGTCTCCACCTTTGCCAGGAGGAACTATATGGATATCTCAAGCACTGCTGCGGCTGCAGTCAGGTTCAAGGTGGCAAACACTCCTGCAGCAGCCATTGCAACTAGTTTCTTGCAAGATCTCATCAAAACTGGCCATCTGTCTGCTGATAAGGCATATCTAGCTGTTGACAAGATGAAGATGTGGAGGGGCACGTAGTCTGTAATAGGTGCCGCGGTGGAGGCCCTGGAGAAAAGGACAGAGGGAGAGGAGATCAAGGGAATTTTCTTTGATGGAAAACAAGATAAGAAGACAAAGATCATGAAGTACAATGAAGAAACTGGCCGCTTCCATCCTGATATTACAACTGAAGAGCACTATAGTGTTACCTGGGAACCTGAGGGGAAGTATCTCTTCCATTGTACACCAGAAGAACTTGAAGGAAATGAGAAACCTGCACTAAAGATAGCTCAGGCTCTGTTTGCGTGGATTAGTGCTCATGGTGCTAAAGATACTATTGTGGTCCTTGGTGGTGACTCCACCAACATAAACACGGGACCTGATGGAGGAACCATCACTCACTTGGTGAGACAGCTAGGTCACAAGTGTCACTGGCTGATATGCCAGTTGCATATTAATGAACTCAGCCTCAGGCACATGATCATCAACCTTGATGGTCCCTACACGCACAAGTCTGGGTTCAGTGGCCCAATAGGAAAACTTTTGGAGAAGATCAATGACATACCTGTCAACTTCAGCTTCAAGGCTCTGCCAGGAGAAGAAGATATAATTGAACTGCCAGAAGACATTGTACAGAACCTTAGCACTGACCAGAAGAACTGCTACCTACTGATCAAAGCTCTCAAGACAGGAGATTTCAGCAAGGAAGTTGCTGGTCTGAAGTGTGGCCCACTGAATCAGTCACGCTGGCTGACTACAGGTGAGGCTCTGTTGATGTTGTGGATGAGGCAGCATGGTCTGAAGGGGGAAGTGTTGAAGAAGCTGGAGGTGCTGCTGAAGTTCTGCCTGGACTTCTACTTCAAGATGTATTTTGAGATCAAGGTGAAGCACCACATGAGGTATGGACCTCACCATATTGTGACCGCTCTAGGACTGCTGAGAAGCCAGACCTCTGAAGTTAGGAACATAATCACTCATGTGATAGTTCGTGGAGCATATCATGCTCACAATGAGAACCTCATTGCCTCTCTCCTGTGCAGTGAGGATGAGGAGGAGAGGGCATGGGGGGTTGAGATGATCAAGAAGATCAGAGGTAAGTCTGAGTATGGAGACATGAGTCTGAGAACTCATAGAAACCCTAAACTGAATTTTGATGCTACTTCTTCAATTACTCTGATTAACTGGGATAAGGAGAAACTGCATGAGTCACTCTTCACTTGTAAGATGTCAAGAGGAGAAGTTGAAGAGCTTCTCAGGTCTCCACTTGAAGTTGAGAACTTCTCAGTTCACACTCAAAGCTGTGAAAGAGCAGTCCAGGAAGTTTCAGCTGCAGCTCATGCAGTGTATGGGCAAGAGAGAAGAGATGGTTTTGTTCGTGCTAGAATCGATCACAGAGAATTGTTGCCAGTTTTCAAGTCAAAGCAAGACATTATGAACATGTTTTAGATCTCTACAAGACCTGCTAGACAAATCAAGATGCTTTCAGGAGAAAAAATCTCAAAACATTCAGTTGACCAGCATATTATTACAAGCTGGGGATGGAGGAGGGACTTATACAAATATTAAAGAAGAATTGCAATTGCCAAAAAAAGGTTGAACGTCATAGCAGCTTGCGGAAAGGTGGGGGCAGCTGCCATCACACTCAGTGATGCCGAAAAGAAAATAAATAAAAATTGGTGGAGGCGTTTCTAAAAAAAAGAAAATGCAAGACCGAGAAAGAAGAACAAAAAGATTCTGCCTGATGAAGAGAACAGCCGCGAAATGTGGTGTATAGGAGACTAAAAATCATACAATTCCTTAGTTTTCGGCCATTTTGGGTGATTTTGGTTATTTTAGGGGTTATGAACCACTTTGGCTGATCTTAAATGGGTCCAAGCCTGCCCCTAGAAATGCTTAAGTGTGTATGTGAACAATATGGAACATATGGAGGTCAATTGAGGCTACCAAGTCTTTGAAATTGGCCAAAAATCCCATTTTTCGACAAAAAAGTGCGATTTTGAACGCTTAAATGCGATTTTTTGCAAACGTTGTAGAAGACGAACCCCTCTGAAAATTCAATTTTACATAGGAATACATACTGCCAATCTTGAAATTCCAAGTTTTTCAATATTCGACCTGAGCATGATACACCATAATGTACAGTATTAGGAAAATTAATTAAGTACAGCAATATATTCAGAAGAAAAAATTAGAGGCATAATAAATGTGCTAAAATTCAATTCACTTTTTCATTGTTCCTTGTCACATCAAAAGGGAAGAAATTTTCAATATCATTAGGAAATTTTATCTCATATGTTTCTTACTCATTCCATTGGGCCTTCCATTCAAACTTGAGCAGTTTTCGCCTTGATTTTAATGAGTTTAAGATAAACTTTTGACGGTTGTCATATCCTATTCTTTCCTTGCATTACCTTTGTTACTAGGCTCACTGCCCTTTCTACACTTTGACTGTGGCATGGAAAAGAAGCTCTCTCCAGTGACCTACATCGAGCCTGTAGTAGCTCATCGTCGCTAAAATTGTTTAGCAGCGGTGGAGGAGTAATGATCTCTTTTTGCCAATCGATCATCTCGGTGTAGTTAGTAGATTGGAAATTGAGGGTTCGAGGCAACTCAAAGTTTCTGGTACCTGAAAATCCTGTTCTTGAAAGGATGATTTTCTGAATAGCTTGCTCCCTAATTTCTAGTCTCTTGTCAGTTACCATTGATATGAGTACACTTTCTGGGTGGGCAAAGTAGGCGTTATTCTTTAATACTGGTTCTATGATTGATCTATGATGTTCATCTAAATTTCGAAGCAAGCACATTAAATGCCAAAAGTTATATGCACCATCAGTTGCATTAGGATGAGATTTTATCCAAAACCACCCTGGAGTATAGAACTGCATAATAATCTTGACTATATCTTGAAGGTTTTTATCGGGATTTGGCGTTGATATATATAATCGAAGGACCCTGTTGGCTAGAGTTAGCCAGCGAGCATGGTGAAGGGTACCTGGGTATCGAGTGGACAGATCTTGAGAAGTGTCTCCAGTTTGCACTGCCAGACACATATCATAGAGATATATTTGATCACTGCTTAGCTCCTTCACAACATTTGCTTGAATTTCTTTAATGTTTCCCTTTAAGCGAGAATATTTGACTACCTCTAATTTTGTTAAATCTGTTTTCAGTTTATTCCCAATTGAATTCACAAAAGTATTTGGACCTGTCGTTTTACCATCAATGGCTTTGTAGATGTGCATAAAAGGCAGCTCATTCAAATGCAAGAAGCACACCAACCACTGCACTGGTCTGTTAAGATGAATTTCAACCACTTTTATGTCTCCATCAATTTTTCCTGTATTTACAGGAGTACCATCACACAGTAAAGCTTTGATAGTATCTGTGCTGTTCGAGTCTGTAATAATAGTTATCAACTCTTCTGCTATGCAGCGAGCAGTTCCATTATCTGGTGTGACATGGTCGACATAGATGCTTCCAGGTTCTTTCACAATAACATTCTACGGTCAAATTTAGTGTTATAATTCTCACGAAACCTGGTTAAATAGTAGTATTAAAAACCTATATAATATAGATAATTACGTTGCTTATCATACTGTAAGAGATGGTCAGATTGGTGTGAGGTATCTCTGTGTAGGTGCATCAAACTTATGACTCTAACGAAGTCTTTTCTCAATATAATAGTGACAATGAAAACCTGATTGTATGAATATAAAAGACAAAAGTAATGTATATTCTGTCCATGCAATATATAGACCACCTAATACTAATATCAATAGCTTTTTAATTCACTTAGATAACATGTTATGCAACTTTCATAAATCGAATGCCATAATTGCGGGTGACTTCAACATCAATTTGCAATCTGAAGCAATCTCTCATAAATTTTTAAACTTAATGAATTCTTTCTATCTTAGTCATTCTATTACCAAACCCACTCGAGTCTGCAGCTTTGGCAATCGAATAACAGAATCTACGATTGATAATATATTTGTAAATAGCAATGCCCTCGTAAATTCTGGAATTATAACCACAAACATCAGTGATCATTTTCCTACTAACGCTATATTCAATAACATTGTTCAGGTTGTGGACAAAACAACTATTGATAACAGAATATTCTCAGAGGTTAACAAAAGAAAATTTATTGGGGCTGTAGAAAATACTCGACTTGACTGTGACGAACCTTTAAATGACCCAGATCATATGTTTCAGTTCTTCTCTGACACTTTATTCCATATTTTTAATATTTGCTTTCCTTTAAGGAGAAAAACAGTTTCGCCCGAAAGTGTCGCAAATCCATGGATCACTCCAGGAATTATCACTTCAATAAAGAACAGAGATAAATTATTCAAATTTCAATTACAGAGCAAAATTCCTAAAATACAATACAGAAACAATACAGAAACAAATTAACTAAAATAATCAAAATTGCAAAATATAACTATTATAACAATCAATTTTCCAAATAATAAAGGAGACATAAAAACACTTGGACAACCATAAACAATCTTCTCGGAAAACAAATTTAGAAAAATTCAATAGAGAAACTAAATGTTGATAATAAAGAAATTATTGATGATACTGCTAGTGCAGACTCTTTAAATGCACATTTTACTTCAATAGCGGATAAGCTTCGCTCACAATTAATAAATAATGATCACTCACCTCTAGAATATATGCCACCCAGCCCACTAAATTCATTTTCTTTTGTTCCTGCTACCTCTTCTGAGGTCCGGAATATTATTGGTAAATTAAAAAATACAAAAAATAACATTCATAACATTTCTGTACCTATATTGAAACTTGTTAAAGATAAGATATCTGTAACTTTGGCTAAAATTATCAATCAAAGTATTTCCAAAGGAATATTCCCATGAATGCTAAAAACTGGTTGTATAACACCCCTTTTTAAAGGGGGTGATCCTACACTAGCAACAAATTACAGGCCGGTGTGTTCATTATCTGTGTTCAGCAAAGTTTTTGAAGCAATTGTAAAAAGTAGAATGCAGCGATATTTAGAATCCTACAATTTATTATCTCCAAATCAATATGGCTTCCGTAATAATAAACCAACGGAAATGGCTATTTTAAATCTTATGAAAAATGTAAATATAGCTAAGGAGAACAAAGACATAATGATATCAATATTTATGGATTTGAGTAAGGCGTTTGATGTAATAGACCATAATATTCTACTTAATAAATTATATTGTTACGGCTTTAGAGGAGCAATCAGTGATTGAATTAAAAGTTATTTGTCCGATAGATATAATTTTGTATCAGTAAATAAGGTTTGCTCAACTAAAGCGCTTGTCAAACATGGTGTGCCACAGGGCTCAGTTCTGGGTCCACTGTTATTTTTATTATATATAAATGACCTTCCACGTTCATCTGATATACTGAACTTCATAATTCATAATGTTTGCAGATGATACAACTGTCTTTTTTTCTTGCAAAGATGTTAATACAGATAACAATATATTTCATTCAGAATTCATCAGCGTAATGAAATGGTTGACCACCAATAAACTCTTCCTAAATACCAGTAAAACAAATTTCATGATTTTTACTAATAAAAGAAATGTATATCTTGATGACCTTAATGTTAATGAAATCGCCATAAAGGAGTGTACTGTAACAACATTTCTTGGTGTAATGCTAGATAAGAATTTGCAATGGAGTGATCATGTGAATTATATCGCGAAAAAGATTTCAAGGAGTGTTGCTATAGTGTTTAAACTTAGAAACGTAGTCCCTAAACAAGTTTTATTGACTCTTTATCATACTCTTGTTCTTCCTTATATAAATACTGCACCCTTGTTTGGGGAAACTCCGCTAATAACGCATTAAATGGTATCTTTGTCATCCCAAAGCGAGCAATAAGGTTATTATCTGATGCTGATTTCCTTGATCACTCTAGTGCATTATTTAAAGAGCTAAACCTACTAAAGTTCAACGATATAACCAAACTGGCACATTTTATTTTTATTTACAAGTGTAAGAACAAAATCATTAATTTGCAATGGGTAAATAGATATTTTGTAACTCATCAAGAAATCCACTCGTATCAGACCAGAAATAGATCAAAGCTTGTTATACCTCAATTTAGATTGTCTTCATCTCAAAAACTACCCATTTTCATTGGATTGAAACTATGGAATGACTTGCATGCCGATATAAAAAATATTGTGAATGTAAATTTGTTTAAAACCAAGTTGAAATCCCGATTAATAATGGCATACTAACAAAAATCTAGGATTAATATCCACTAATATTGTTTAATATTGTCCATTAATATTGTTTAATATTATAATACATGTTAAATATTATAATACTTGTTAAAAATACTTATTTACTTATTTATTTATTTATTATTATTAATTAATAACAACTAGCTGCTTATTTTTAATAAGAGCCCAGTAAAGCCTAAGGCTTAAGGGCCAGATTAAATAAAATAAATAGTCGAGCTTTACAATTATTCATGTCATTGTAAATTGAAAAAATTTATTTATTTTATTATTATTAATAAAGGTTATTCTATTCTATTCTATTCTATAGTGTTCTTCTTTTATCTTTCTACTTTTAGTTAATGTGTTATCTTTCCTTTCATCAAATCCAAGGTACTCCATCTTCAAATTTTCGGATTTAGACCTAAAAGTATTTGTTTCACCCATGCGATTTCTTCCTCTTTCTAATTTCTTTCTGTCAAGCATGTTGGTGTTGGTAAGGATCCCCATATCTTTTAAAGCTGCATTGACTATTGCAGCTGCAGCTCTACAACTTACACGATAACGATCTGCTGTTAATGCTAGGTTTTTATAGGAGGGCTTGTTCTGAATATTTTCAGTCAATCCTAAATCGGCCTCATAATCTACATCCTGACTCTCTGAATCTACATCCATGTCTTCTTCGGTATTTTCTATAAATTCCGATGGTAAAACATTGGTGGCTTCAGTCATTTCTTCTTGTGCTTTTAGTTAACGGTTTTGTACTTCTTGGGCTCTTACTAAAGATCTCTTCTTTGTTGAACTAGCTATGCGATCAATTGGTCCTAACTGATTTTTCTTTGTTTTTGAGCCACAAAAGACTCCCATTGTGCCATTGGTATCTTATTCTTACACCTGGAAGATTTCCTATCAATTCCCTTATTATAGCATTCAGAAAAAGATATATCAAATATTTCATCATTCTGAGCTACTTTTAAGGCAAAACTTTCATTTCTTCGATGGAACGGCACCTTCTTCAATTTTGAGGCTTCTTCTATTAGTCGACTGACTTTAAGATATATACTTTTGGTGTTAATTGTAGGAAAAGAAAATTTCATCCAAATGTCTTCAATATATTTTACAACAACCCTGTAACAATCATTAGCAGTTGCTGATCCTTTTGATTTAGCTTCTTCACGACGGCGCACAGAAAGGTAGTGTCTCACAACATCTGCTTTTGAAGGAGTCATGGCTGCTGGGAATTCCGTAAGATATCCAAAGGCTGCATTTGAGGACTTGCTTCTAGTAGTCATAGTTTATATTCAGAAGTAAAATCAAATTATATGTAATTTATAGTTTATGATAATTCAAATTATAATTGAAGCAAATGCAAATTATTTCTATCTGAAAAATTATTTCTATTTATGTGAAACATAAAAATATCAAGCATTAAACAAACAATTTATCATGTAACATATAACAACATTAAACATATGCAAATATGAAGATAAGAAAGGGAAGAGGGGTATGTGATAGGGGTAGTAGGGTAGCACATGCTTGATTTTTTAATATTTTGTTAAAGTGATAAAAAAAAACCTCACGTAGTGTACATTTTAAGAAATAAATTTTTTTCCCATTTAAATATATGCAAATGTGAGGGTAAAAAAAGAGGGGGTATATGCTAGGGGTAGCACATGCTTGATATTTTAATATTTTGTTAAGATGATAAAATGAAACTTCTCACATAGTGTACTTTTTAAGAAATTAAAAAATTTCCCATTTTCGACCGAGCCTACTATACATCCTTAGTACGAAACGAACCCTCAACGACTACAGTTCTGCCTTCAACTTAAACATAGCTACATAATTCTTCTGAACTATTATTGCGCCACTACTCTTCGTCTTCTAACATGGCCACTTCAACAGTCAAACCATTCCCAACCTTCATACAATTACAGTAGATTAAACCCCCCTCGTACAATAATTGGGTAAGTTTTTATTTTCAATATTCGTTTCACCCGATAACATTTATTTATATATTTTACCGCTCTACATTTTATGTAATTTTTTCTTTTTTTAACTTTAAATTATTATCATTTTAATTTCAAAATATTATCATAACACTGTAATATACTGTATAAAATCTTTTACTATATTTGTTCACTTTTATTTGTTATTTTTATTTCTTAGCACTGATGATGGAAATTGAATTTCCGAAACGTCTGATCAATAAACATGTACCACCTTCTCGTCCTCTTAGTCCTCACTATATATATATATATATATATATATATATATATATATATATAATGTGTGTGTGTGTGTGTGTGTGTGTGTGTGTGATGAATAAAGTGTCTTCACTCGGGCTTTTATTTATTAATTAACATAACATCATGGATAAGTTGAAGCGAGTCGAGGACTTCTCGACGTTATCCAGTAAAAAAATACTAGTCTCCAGTTAATTTTATTCATGAAGGCGTTGTCTTTTTTCAAATGTCTGATCAGTTGCTTTCCATCAGTAGTAAGTATCGAGTAATGGCTGATGGAAACAAGTAGAAGCTAACTCAGTCGGGGTTTTAGAATTCGCCGTGGAACGTTTTGTTGGCAAGACTTCCGACTCTCCATATCATCGATGAACGTTCCACATATCGATGAGTTGTGGATGTATAGACGAGTATTGGAGTTTTTACTGACGGGACATTTATCTAGAAATTGTATTACAATGTCGGAGAAATACCTTGGTGGACCTATAGCATGACCATCTACATCACCCGACTTTATCCCTTTCGATTTTTATCTATGTTAAAATATTTGTTTTTCTAACAAACCGAGGAATCTGTCAGGATTCCTTTAAAGAATCAGAGGGCAGATTATTGGATCAATTCCACAAGAACATCTTGCTAATGTTCTAATGGAATTCGAACATCGAATACGCACTCAAGCGATCAGTGACGGTCATCATGTGGAAGTTTAGATAGTTTGGAAGGAAATGTAAAAAAATTCATATTTTTCGGACACCACCCCCACCACCCTATATATATATATATATATATATCCCCGCAAGGGGGTTCTAAGCTCGTGCTCTTGAGTGCTCTTTGTGCTCGTTTGTACGTGCTTGTTCTTGGAGGTTTCACGTGCGCCCTCCCGGCCCTAGCACCAAAGGATGATGGGGCTCGACCCTGCAGTCTTTCTCATCCTTGGTCTTTTTCCACTTCGACTGTCCCCTCCACCCTTTCTTTTTCCTCTGTCTTTCCTCTCACTTTTTCTTTGTTTTTCCGCTGAGATATGCCCTTTTAAATAGAGGCGAATCGGTTCTTCCCGAACTTAAAAAAAAAAAATATATATATAATATATATATACAGGGCGTCCCAAAAAAATGTATACACACTTTAAATAATTATAAAGGCAGTGTTTATTAAAATACATTTCATTTTCAAAATGTAATAGAATCTACAGACATTATTTAATTGTTTTGTCAACGCCTGTTTTCAAACTGACGTCCGTTCTGGTCCAGGCACTGCTGATAACGCGAAGCAATGGAATCGCAAACATCACGAAACATTTCGTTTGGTATTTGTGTGCATTCTCGTTCAATGGCTGCTCTCAATTCAGCGACTGTTGCAGGTTTTATAGCGTAGACTTTGTCTTTTAAGTATCCCCATAAAAAAAGTCTAGTGGTGTGAGGTCTGGTGAACGCGGAGGGTATTCTACGAAACCCCTTCGTCCAATCCACATCGTGCCAAGTACCACTCGCAATACTCCACTCTTCGGTCCGGATCATCTTCATTAATAGCATGGACTAATCTTGGAATGTAACTTTTCCATTGACAGCGCTTCAAAATGCGTTGGACAGACGATTCTGAAATTCCTACCTCACGACTCGCTTGCCGCACAGATTTTCTTGGACTTTGGTGATACGTTTCCAGTACTCTTTCTTGCTTTGTGGGGCTTGTCGATGTCCGTGGTCTTCCGGAACGCTTCTTGTGGACATTCTGAACAGTTCCATCGGCTTCAAACTTATCTCTAATTCGAGTGATGGTAAGTCGCGTTGGTGGATCTGTTTGAAACTCCCTCCTAAACTGTCTTTGCACTTCAACTGCGTTTTCACACTTCCAGTAGCATTTTAGAATGAATTTCCTTTGTTCAAAGCTTAGTCTGACTGCCATTATTAATTCTAATGGGTTTAACTTGGAAAGAAAGAAACATCAATTGAGCTATCAGCTGTTAAAGTGTGTATACATTTTTTTGGGACGCCCTGTATATACAGTCTAGGGTGGAGCGAAAAATACTTTTTTTCTAGTATGAAGTTCTAATAGTGATTAAAAGTTGCATTGAGTGGACGGAATATGCCTGCCAAAATATGAGTTCATTTGTTTAAAATTTTCAGCTGCCACCAGGGGGCTAAATTTAACACAATTTTGTGTAAAAAGGAAAAAAATGCTTCTATTTTAGGTTTGTCAAACTATTATAAAATTTTATCTTAGAATTATCTAATAGTTTGATTAAGATTCTTAAATGATAGGAATTCGTTTTTTAAAAATACCTTTTCATATGCTTAATATCTTCAGCTGCCACAAGAGAGCTGAAATTAACACAATTTAGAGTAACTGAGTCATGTTGAGACTACACTGAATTTGTGGGGGAGGGTTATGGAGGGTGGGGAGGGTTTTGGTGTGAAGGAATTTCTTTCTGTGAGTCATTAGAACAGTGTGTTAACACTTGTCTTCTTAGGTAGTAGGCCTAGTCGCTCAGTTGATCGGAGAGTTTTTTAATATGATCGGAATATTATAAAACTTTATTTTAAAGTGATTTATATAGAGATAATATTGATTTTATTATAAAATGCTTGTTATAATGTATTATATAATTTTAGTTTATTTATATAATATATTATATATTTATATAATATATTATATATACTTATAAAATATATTATATATATTAATTATATAATGTTTTGATGTTACAGGATATTTTGTGATTGTGAATTTTTCTTAAAAATATTATGGCATCAAATACTAAATATAAACATTTCACTAGAGAACATATGAAGTGTGCCATATTTGAAGTACCTTGTGAGATGAGTGATATGCAACTACCAACTTATAACTGCATTATGAAAGATTACCTGTTCACAAAACATTTAGTGAAGGAGCAGATGAATAACAAGGAGCCTTCATTTTCTGAAATAGCAGAGGCAGTTTCCAAAAGGTAGAAAATATTTGGAAGAAGGCCTCTTTGCCAATAGTTTCACATACACGCGTTTTACAGATGATGCGAGTGTACCATGATAAATACAGGTCCTTATTAAAGCCATACAAGTCACGCAAGGATCAGCCTAAGTACAAAAATCAGCTTGAAGAATTTGAATACTCTTCAAAATGCACTTTGTTTGACATCTGCACCTGCAAATGTAAGGAGTTTAGGGGATGCTCATGTGAAAAGAGTAAGAAAGTCCCTCCAAAAGAGCAGGATTTTTTAAATGACCAACGAACACGCAGAATAATGGTGATAGGAAGCATTGACATAGCACACACAAGACGATTACAAGCAAGAGAACATCGAAAGGAAATGGAAAAAGCACGTCTGGAATCCTCACAAACAACTAGTGCTGCTATAACCAATACGTCCAACTTACAAATCGAAACAGAGACAAGTGAACTTCAACAACTAGAAGAGATATCTGAAGATAATGAGGAAGATACAACCTCGACTCAATATGTAATATCAGAACAACAGATGTGTGAGCCACTGCCTTCATTAGCAATTACTTGTGATAGATTTAAAATGTCGGACAGAGATGGGGCTGCTATTGCTTCTGCAGTATTGGCAGATCTTAAAATTGTTACTCCCGAAGACAAAGGGAATATTATAGACAGAAGTAAGCTAAGACGTGAAGACAAAAACAGAGAAAGGAACTACAACAGATAGGAGAGCCAAAAACCATGCGGGGATTATACTTTGATGGCAGAAAGGATAAAACAATGATTCAAGTCCAGGAGAGTGATGGCTCTAACCACCAAAGAACCAAACGCGAAGAGCATATCAGCATAATATCTGAACCACACTCTCTGTACTTTGCACATGTGACACCTTCCAGTGGCAAAGCTAAATACATTTGCACAGCGCTAGTGAATTGCTTGAAAGAAAGGAATGTTGATATAGGGAACATCGTTGCAGTTGGCTGTGATTCGAAAGTGGTTAACACTGGTAGTATTGGAGGCACAATAAGATTACTGGAAGAAGCCTTTAATAAGCAATTGCAGTGGCTGATATGCCTTTTACACCTTAATGAACTTCCATTGCGCCATCTGTTTCATCACTTGGATGGTACCGCTACTGGACCAAGAGCATTTTCAGGAGAAATTGGCCGAGCACTTTCAGACTGTGAAAGCTTCCCATAGTTAACTTCAAACCCACTGAAATTCAAGAGGACACGTGTGAAGTTGATGTAGATGACATAAGTTCTGACCAGAAATACCTTCTTGAAATTCACAAGGCTATATCAAGTGGAACATTCTCAAAGAGTCTTAGTCATAAGAGTCCAGGCAATATATCACATTCAAGGTGGCTCACCACAGCAAACAGGACTCTGCGGTTATATGCAAGCACAGAGAATCCTTCAGGCAATTTACAAGAATTAGCTACTTTCATTGTTAGGGTATACGCACCAATGTGGTTTCAGATAAAGCGTAAACCATTATGCCAATATGGTGCTAAACATATGTGGCATATGATTGCAAGAAGCCGGTATCTCCGTGAAGAGCTTAGGAGAGTACATGACTCAGTCATTCAGCGAAATGCATATTACGCAAATCAAGAAAACATTCTCATTGCAATGATAGCTGATGAAAGGGAGCATGTGCGTCAGTTGGGATTTAGGCGTATCATAAAAGCAAGGGCATGCATTCAAGAAACAGATGTTATCAGGTATTTTAAGGTGCCAGAAATAAATTTTATGCCAAAGACTATACAGATCTCATTATGTGGCAAGATTTTCAGATAGCAGAACCACCGATAACCAAAGGAGTTTCTCTTGATGATATTGAATCATGCATCAAACATGGTACTACTCTTCATTCAGAATTATTTCAGTTTCCATGTCATACACAAGCCGTAGAGAGATGCGTCAAGCTCGTTACAGACGCTGCTGGATCAGTCTGCGGACCTACAAACAGAGACGGTTGGATTCGTGCTACATTAGAATCAGGAAAAAACAGCCAAAATTTGACACAAAAGCAAATTACTAAATAGTCTTCAGCAAGAACCCTTTCTAGAGGGAGGTTGGTTGGGGAAAGGGTGGTAACTCCGCTAAGGCACGAAATAACGTTTCTTAACTGTCTCAAGCCAGTATAAAGGAGGAGAGACATCCTAATTTATTACTGTTCCCTTTTTCAAGTAAATACAGAATCATACTTAATTGTCATTTTTAAGTTAACTTCAGCCCTTTGTGGCAGCTGAAGATATTAAGCATATGAAAAGACATTTTTACAAAACGAATTCCTATCATTTAAAAATCTTAATCAAACTATTAGATAATTCTAAGATAAAATTTTATAATAGTTTGATAAACCTAAAATAGAAGCATTTTTTTCCTTTTTACCCAAAATTGTGTTAAATTTAGCCCCCTGGTGGCAGCTGAAAATATTAAATAAATGAACTCATATTTTGGCAGGTATATATCGTCCACTAAATGCAACTTTTAATCACTATTAGAACTTCATACTAGAAAAAAAGTATTTTTCGCTCCACCCTAATATACACATTATAACTGCAAACACGCAGTATAATTAATGTAAAGAACGACGCTTTGTATAGGAGAATTATCCGCGCAAGATGAGAGCGAAAGAACGAAACAAATGAAAAAATGAGGTACCCACCTGGGAATCGAACCCGGGATCTTCCGATTGCCGGTCAGATATGATAACCACTACACCACAGGCCTCACCCAAACAAATGTCGTAATTCCTCTACATACGCGCAGAAACCAATGCCCCAAAGGGGAATTACGACATTTGTTTGGGTGAGGCCTGTGATGTAGTGGTTATCATATCTGACCGGCAATCGGAAGATCCCGGGTTCGATTCCCGGGTGGGTATCTCATTTTTTCATTTGTTTCGTTCTTTCGCTCTCATCTTGCGCGGATAATTCTCCTATACAAAGCGTCGTTCTTTACGTTAATATATATATATATATATATATATATATATATATATATATGATGCAAACCCAGAAGGAAAAAGAAAAATGATTCCAAGGCTTTTCGTGTATTCAGAAGTACTGTACATCTCATCAGGGAATGAAGGGAGAAGGCGAGATGACGAAAATATATACATATGTACAATGGAATAGAGAAATAAAAATATTAGCACATGATTAACAAGAGTTAAAGGCAAAACGTGTTGACAATATCCTGTTAAAATACTTTTTGCCTTTAATCAACTCTTGTTAATCATGTGCTAATACTTTTATTTCTCTGTCCGGTTGTACATATGTACATATATTCATTATCTCGCCTTCTCCCTCCATTCCCTGACGAGGTGTACTTCTGAATACACGAAAGGTCTCGAAATCATTTTTCTTTTCCCTTGTGGTTTGCATCATTCATTTCACGTGTTTAATTGTGAAATTCATCATATATATATATATACAAACTCAGAATGGTCCCCTGAGAAATTTATATGTTAAACACAGACCGTGCATGGAACAAGGAACTCTTCTGGGAAAATTAAATCCACTATAGTCCGAATAAGTAATGGTAAATGACAAATACCATAGTTTTTCTTTTTCATGATGCTAGCCCGACGTGGGCAACGGGTCTCTCGCAAAGAGATCCCATAAATATAGCTTCCCTCACCAGCTATCTGCAAAGCAGACAGGATCCAGCTTTGGGACATGGACCTAGGGTTTAAAGCAAGCCTAGTCCCTACATTCAGAAACTCTATATAAGTAAAAGACTTATTCGGACTATAGTGGATTTAATTTTCCCAGAAGAGTTCCTTGTTCCATGCACGGTCTGTGTTTAACATATATATATATATATATATATTATATATATTTCATATAGTTTGAAACGTAATCTCATTCTCCCTTCCTATCTATGATTTCGTTCTTTCCTTTCTCTGTTCCTACCTCTCTATCTGTCCTTCTTTCTACATACCCATATGTCCATTTAAAAGAAAAACTCCGAATATAAATCGTTCAGTTGGTGCAATCCATTAATTACATTTCATTCACCATATATGCAGAATAATTTGGGCGTCTGAACTTCTTGACAGACGAAAATAAGTTAGGAAATTCTAATTCAGAAAAGAATAACAAATTTAATAGCAAAACTGCTAAATAAACCGTAAGAAGGATTCAGACTAGTAAACTTTCCATTTAAAGGAAGAGAGAGAGAGAGAGAGAGAGAGAGAGAGAGAGAGAGAGAGAGAGAGTTTTAAAAACCAAAGAAACAACCATATCAACATGAAGAGGTTTTGTGAAGGAGGCAATGAACCTGAATTAAAAGAAAACTGGGTCGACACTGACCTTTTCCTTCCATAACCACGGCCTGTAAATGAAATTCAATAACCCTCCAACTGATTTCAGTTCAAGCAAAATAATGAGCACGTTTTTTAAATAAAATATATAAATATTTTCGCTTAAGAGACGTAATTACACGCAGGCGTTAGTAATATGCGCGGGTGCCTCAATTAAAGCGAAATTTTTACATTATAATGATCTGAATGACAACCAGATACCAAACACACCCAGATGTGCGTGTCACAGCATAAGCGAGGTACCGACCTTTTAAAATCCATATATTTAAAAAAACTAATGAACCAAGCCTTATTTAACCTAACCTAGTGCCATCGAACTGAGAAGGGCGTGATAAGTGTTTCGAGAGATATTGAGGGATTGAAGAGTGTTTTCTTTTAAGTCATTAAATAGTGAGGTACTCTCTTATCTAACCTAATTTAACCAAACCTTAACTCTCCTAACGTAATGAAGACTGACATCTTTTTATTTTCCGTTAATAAAAATGTTTCTAGAAATTTTATATAAAGTTTTAATGTTCCAGGGTACCAGAAATGTTACCTCACAAAGAAATTTACCCCACTACATATGGAAATTAGCACACCGGTCGGGGTGGGTCGGGTGGTGTAAGTGCAGCCGAGTCTATGGGTGGCGACGGGTATCGAAAGGTCTCGGGCAAGAAGGCTGCGAAGCCGAAGCCCGAGACCCCGGTTGCCCCTGTCAGGACCTCCAACCGCTTTAGTCTCCTGTGCGCGAAGGAAGAAGACACCGTTTTAATTGGGGACTCGCAGATTAGGGGCCAGGAGAAGTACTTTGCTTCTGCAACCCGAGACAGGAGGAAGGTAAGGTGCTTACCCGGTCGGGTAACGGCGCACATAAGGAAGGAATTAGAGAAGGTGCGCGTGGCTAGTCGGAGGACTGCGATCGTTGTCCATGCTGGTGGCAACGACTTGTTCCTCGAAGGCGGTAGGGTAGGTTCAACGGAAGGGATCATCACCGAGATCATGTCTCTTGCGGATGATCTAAAACTTAAGACAGACAGGGGAATGTTGATGGGTATTTTACCGCGGATGAATGCCAGTGACCACGCGCTCAGTAAGGTCACTTGCATCAACGAGAGGGTGCAAGATTTGTGCTTCCCACTCGGCGTGAGGTTTGTTGACCCGTTCGACGCGTTTTCGGATAGGTGGAACCTGTATCAGAGGGATGGTGTCCACCTGAATGTCAAGGATAAAGGTGTGCTAGGCACGCTGCTTGACCGGCACCTATACCGTATGGTGAGGTCAAGCCCGGGGATTGATGATGGGCCCCCACCGGAGAGAGATGATGTTGAGCCGGTGGCGGACGTACCTTCAACTGAAGGGTGCGTCCATGTACGGGTGGGTAGGCCTGTTCAAAATTCAACTTTTTCTTATTTTCATACGTTTCTGTACATTTTCCCATGCTTTTTGACCTGAGAAAGGCGAAAATCACAACCATTTTGACCTAGGATGTTGGGAAGCATTGCCGCATGGAGCTTTAAATTTTCTGCCTTGAAATCGGCCAAAGCGCCAATTCCGGGGTCCCTTGAATTATGTTTTGCACTTTAACTTTTGATCTAAACAAGATAGAGCAACAAATTAGGTATCAAATGAAAGAGCATAAAATTAATAATAATAATAATAATAATAATAATAATAATAATAATAAATAAATAATAATAATAATAATAATAATAATAATAATAATTATCTATCATTTTTCAGGAAACAACAGAAACTCAATCAGAATCTAGAAAACCATCTACAAGTTACAACTTCACAATGGCATTAAGCAAGGAGCTGAGGGAGCTCCGTGGGCGCACAGTTGATATCTCAGAACCTCCACGTACTGTCCACAGGCAGGTGTCAACTGGGCCATCTACCAGATCTCTCACTGAAACTTTCCTGGTTGGATACCCTTCAGCTTTTATCAGTGGTTCCCAGCTTCCCACCAACAGACAGGCGTTCCAGTATTTCCTTAATCTTCAGAATTTACCGGAAAATGCAGGGAGGCCCATGGTTCAAGACCTTGCATATGAAACAGTTGAATCTATCATCCCATTCTGGCAGATGGCTAGGATCAAGACAATGACCAAGTACAACGCAATGAAGCTCTTCATGAAACTACATGAGAAACATCGTGCTCTGGTGAAAAGCAAAGGAAGAGCAAGTAACCCTGGAGGAAAAAGAGGAGCATTTGTGCTGGAATTAGACAGCCTGTTCGATATAGGAGCTCCAGATGCAATCCAGGAAATACAGAACAACAGACTGTTATCCAGAGAGAAGAAAGATGAGGATATCAGGTTCTACGAAGACCAAAAGACTGAGAGGAAAGGTCATATGTCTGGTCATGACAAGATTTTTGAGACAAGATCCCTGCAGCAAGCAGCGAGGAATGAAAGACTGCAGCATAGACAAGAACAAGGTAAAACTAATTACTTTGAACGTTACAAAAAGTTTTAAGTTTTACTCCATTGCGATATTTAGCATGTACTTAACAATTACTGTCTTAACATGTTGTACTATTTTACAGCTGCAGCAGAACAAGAGGCAGTTGTTCATGTGGATGACATTACCTGGGGTGACTCAACTGACAACGACGCTAACACAGAGGACATGGATTACCATCAGCCTCGTCCTGGATGTTCTCACCATCAAGACACTGTGACTAGTGTGACTTTGACGTTTCCAAGGAAGGTCATGGAATGTGATGTCATCTGCAATACAGCTGATCGTCTTGGTTTATCAGACAATCAAGTTACTGCCATGGTTTCTGCCACCTTGAAAGCTGGAGGGGCTGATCTGGATAACTTCGTCATCTCAACCTCAACAACACGTCGCAACAGAATGCTGTCCAGGTATAATATCAGCCAGAGTCACATGTCCAAGTTTTGTGAAAACCCCCACAGTACGCTGCCTTACACTGGGATGGAAAGTTGCTCAAAGATGTCTTGGGCAGTGAACCTGGAAGTACCTCAGAGACTTTAGCTGTGCTAGTGTCTGGTCCACCTTCATACACTGAAGGAAAGTTATTGGGAGTACCTGTCATCGACAATTCTTCTGGCACAGCTCAGGCTGAGGCTTCAATGGATTTACTGGAGACATGGGAACTTACGGATAATGTTACTGCCCTTTTTTGACACTACATCCAGTAACAGTGGAGTTCACAGAGGAGCTGCCAAACTGCTAGAGAAAATGCTGAACAAAAAGGTGTTTTATCTGGCCTGTCGACATCACATCCTGGAAATCCTAGTAGGAGCAGTTTGGGAGAAGCTGTTTGGGAAGGTGAAGGGGCCAGATAATCCCTGGT
Source organism: Bathynomus jamesi (assembly GCA_023014485.1). Classification (NCBI taxonomy): domain Eukaryota; kingdom Metazoa; phylum Arthropoda; class Malacostraca; order Isopoda; family Cirolanidae; genus Bathynomus; species Bathynomus jamesi. Next base: position 1,926,670 of record JAJOZX010000131.1, read on the forward strand.
TTGAGCATCTGAAGGATGTTTGGACGGACTTGTCCAAGGAAAACCCAAAGATGCTGGCTATCAACAGCAAATGGCTGAAGGAAAAGAAGAAGAACAGTGAAGAAATACTCCAAGACATTCTAACAGCAGAAAGGCTTCCAAGAGCCGACTACAGGGAAATGGCTGAACTGACAGTCATTGTTCTTGGAGGAACGCCTCCTCGAGGTATTCACTGGAGTCGACCAGGCGCCATTCATCAGGCCAGATGGATGGCCAGAAACCTGTACTCCATGAAAATGCTGATGTTTGCAGATCAACTTGAGTACGACGAAGACACTGTATCAAAGCTGGAAAGACTCAACACCTTCCTTGCGCTGTTCTACACTCCTGTATGGATGATGTCAATGTCTGCTGCAGATGCTCCCGTGAATGATCTAAGTCTAATCCAGGACATGTTGAAGTACAAGAAAACTGACCCAGAGCTTGCTGATGCAGTACTTAATAAGATGGAAAACCACAAATGGTACCTGACGCAGGAAGTCGTGCCATTTGCCCTGTTCAGCAGTAGATTGAGTGACACATTGAAGCACGACATTGCTGCCCAGTTACATGCCACTGAGAAGCCAGACAGCTTCAGAACAGGAAAGCCTCTATTCCAGAGAGTCACAGCTAAGACCACCCTGGTTGATCTCATTGGCCCAGAATCACATTTCCTGCTGGACACACTGAACATTGGATCGAGTGGCTTCTGGAACCTGTCACGTCTTGGCCACAGAATGAGGACTACAGAAAAGCGTTGGACTATGTTAAGAATCTGAAAGCGGTGAATGACATTGCTGAACGTGGTGTCAAGATGATGAGCGACTTTGCAAATGTCATAACAACAGATGCCAAGCAAAGGGACTATCTCCTTCAAGCTGTGGAGTTCAACAGACGCCGCTTTGACAGCTTCAAGAAACAAACTCTCAACAACTGACTGTGTAAATGTCATTATGAAATTAATCATCATGTAATGCTTTCACTTCTTGATCGATTAGACTTGTGACAAAATGTTAATCTCAAATTTGTGTCATGAATAAGGCGCCTTGTCTGCCTTGAGTGTGAGAAAACGAATTTTGTGATATTTCTGAAATCTTTGTATGTACCAATGTGCCATTTCTTGTTCCAAGACTATCATAATTGTATAAGTTAGAAAGAGGATTAAAAACACTTTAATTTGGTGCCTATTTTGTTGCTCTATCTTGTTTAGATAAAAGTTATAGTGCAAAACATGATTCAAGGGACCCCGGAACTGGTGCTTTTGGCGATTTCAAGGCAGAAAATTAAAGCTCCATGCGGCAATGCTTCCCAACAACCTAGGTCAAAATGGTTGTGATTTTCGGCCTTTTCAGGTCAAAAGCATGGAAAAAGTACAGAAACCTATGAAAATAAGAAAAAGTTGATTTTTGAACAGGGCTAGTGACCCTCCTCTACGTTGGAGGGCTCAGGCTCCTGCGGAATTTGCCCTCGTTAGTGAGGGGCTCTTCAACTCCCGACAGCCCTGGCTGTTCGGGAAACGGGTCGTGCTAGGGCGGTCAGAATAGGAAGCTCCCTCCGTGCAATGCTTTTTAATGCTAGGTCGATCAGGAACAAGTTTTGCGAGCTACGGGCGCTCTTAGCATCAGAATACCAGGATATCGTTGCTATCACCGAGTCCTGGATTCATACTGATCGTAGGGACTACGTTGGGGAGTTCGAAATTCCCGGGTATAGAATGTTTCGCAAAGACCGCACCCGTGGGGAGGGGGGTGGGGTACTAATATACGTCAGGGACACGTTGAGTCCGGTTGACTGCCAGTTCCGGTCGGAACGGGAGCTGCTTGGCGTCGATCTGAACGTGGGAGGGACGAACTATAGGTTAATCTTGGTGTACAGACCTCCGCATCTCCTCCTCGAGGAGGATACAGCCCTGTACACCGAACTCAGTAGCCTGCTAGGGGATAGGGTGTGTGTAGTTTTAGGAGACTTCAACTGTCGCGGCATAAAGTGGAAAACAGGACTGCGATGCTGAAGGGAGGAGGCTAGTTGACTTTGCTGATGAGAACTTCCTCACTCAGGTCAACGAGCCTACACGAGGCGAAAGCGTTCTAGACTTAGTATTCACGACCGAAGACAACCTCGTCACTGGCCTCACCGTTGACGAATCATTGGGCGGGAGTGATCACGGTCTATTAGGTTCCGTGTGTGCGTCCCTCGGGTGAAGCGTAGTAACTCGAGAGGCAGTAAGCTCGATCTCCGGCGGGCGAACTTTGTTAGCTCCGGATAGCGTAGAGAGATGGGGTTAGAGGTGGCGGCGATGTTGAGGGAGTGTGGAGTGCATTCCGGGACGAGTTTATGGTGCTGCAGTCTGCTGCATACCCTCAAAACCGGTCACCCTGCTTCAACGCAGCCTAAGTGGTTCAATCGTGACATCGCTTCGGCTATCCGAAATAGGAAAGTAGCGTATAGGAGGGCGAAGGCCAATCGTTCCCACGAGAACACTGAAGCGTATGTCCGCCTGTGTAGGGAAGTGAAGGCGAAGGTTAGGCTAGCGAAACGTAACGAAGAACTACGGGTGGCAAGCCTCTGCAAGGGGAACCCTAAGGAATTCTTCAGTTATGTTAATAGTAGAAAGCCCATTAGAACATGATTAAAGGACGGAAGCGGCGTTCTGACCTCCGACGCGGACATCGCTAATGTGCTTAATGAGTACTTTGCGGAGTGTTCACCAGGGAGGATACCCGCGTCATCCCCGAGCCAGGCGTGAGGCACGAAGGTGCTGCCTGGATAGTGTTAGATGTACCGCGACAGTCGTTGCCGATAGAATAGACAAACTGAGCGCGTTTAAGGCTCCTGGGCCAGACCAGTTTCTCCCCAGAGTGTTGCGAGGTGCGCGACCAGGTGGCTCCCCACCTGGCTACAGTCTTCAACAAATCGTTGGAGATGGGCCAGGTGCCTGGTGACTGGAGGGAAGCCAACGTGACCCCTATCTTTAAGAAAGGGGATCACGAAAGTCCAGGGAACTATCGTCCCATTAGTCTCACTTCAGAAAGCCTTTGATAAGGTACCTCACCGCCGGCTAATGGCGAAAGTGCGCGCGCTGGGTATCGGTGTGGAAATAGGTAGGTGGATTGAAAGCTGGCTGAAGAAGAGGCGGCAGAGGGTTGTAATTAAAGGGGTTAGTTCGGGTTGGGCCTCGGTCACTAGTGGGGTTCCTCAGGGTTCCGGTTTATCATTTACATAAATGATATCGACGGTGGCATCGTCAGTCGGATCGCCAAATTCGCTGATGACACCAAGCTTGGGGCCAATGTTGGGACGCCCGAAGCGATCGAGCAACTGCGTGCGGACCTAGGTAGGATAGGAGAGTGGTCCGAAAAATGGCAAATGCTGTTTAACTTGGGTAACTGCAAAGTGATGCACATTGGCTACGCCAATCCCAAGTCGGAATACTCGATGTTGGGGAACAATATCGAGGTGACTGATTTGGAAAAGGACTTGGGTGTGCTAATCAGCAGCGACCTTAAGTTTACCAAACAGTGCGTAGAGGTGGAAAAGAAAGCCCAGAAGCTGTTGGGTATATCAGGAGTCAATTTCAGTTTCGGAACAAGGAGATTGTCCTCTCACTGTACAATTCTCTGGTTCGGCCGCACCTGGAGTATGCAGTGCAGTTCTGGTCGCCCACCCTCAGGAAAGATATTGAGAGGCTGGAGCGAGTGCAGGCGAGGGCCACAAAGTTAATCCCTTCCGTTAGGCATATGGGCTACAATCGACGGTTACGCGCCCTGAACTTGTTTTCGCTGGAAACTCGGAGGCTGCGCGGTCAACTGATCGAGGTTTTCAAGCTCTTACGCGGGTTCAACGATGTCGATTTTAGAAGCATGTTTAGTTTAAATGATAACCCAACTCGCAACAATGGTTGGAAGTTGGATTTGAAACGGTTTAGGACTAGTGTGTGTGGGAATTACTTTACGTATAAGATCTGTGACACGTGGAACAGGTTACCTTCAGACGTTGTGAATAGTTCCTCTGTGGATCAGTTCAAGAAAAGGTTAGACCAAATCTTGCACACTATTTGAGTGTGTAGAAAATTTTCCATGGCATCCGCTGCCATTGGTACCTCCTCGGTATGGGTCGCAAGGCTTTTTGAGGTACTTCTTTTCCTTGTAACTCTTATGCTCAGTTGTTTATGATCTCATACACACACACACACACACACACACAATATACATATATATACTGTATATATAATATGCATCGATTCGGTCTGTTTTGCTTTGTTCGTTTTGGAGCTCTCGCTCGAACAATATATGTATATTTTATCGCGTTTGCAACCGCTTTATTGGTACTCAGGTACGGTATTATCGTAATTTATTAGTTCGTTGCAGAAACTCTTTACGACTGTATTAAATATTAAATAAACATCAAGGAGTTTCTATTATTTTGTGGGAAGCTGTTTAGGTAACTCCTAAGAAAACCTTGTGACAACAACTGTATATGATGATGATATCCAATAGAGAAATTTTTTAACTTATTAGCTATATTTAGTATAATACTTCAAGAATGAGATGAATAATGTAATGAGGCTCACCGGTGAATCAATAGAACAAGAAGAATATAAATCCGTATCAGCCACGCGTTTACTAAACCTGATTTAGTCTTTGTTAGAAAACGTACTTTGCATTCACCTCCCATTAAAAGTTTTATTTCCTTATTTTGTACAGCTTTCACAACAGAAATTCCTCTCTCTCTCGCTGTTTATTTATCTACTTATCTATCTATCTGCTTCTTTGCATTTGCCTTTCCCCTAAAATGTATGTGCATTGTACCATTTGTCTGCACATTCCGCCAAGTCGGTAAATAGAATTCCTCTCTAAATTCCTGCCATAAAAATGGATAAAACCTTGACATTTGCAGCTATAGATATAGATATATATATAGATAGATATAGATATATATAGATATACAGATCTACATATATAGATATATAGATAGATAAATATATAGATAGATAGATAAAGAGAGAGAGAGAGAGAGAATTGCATTAGAAGGAACAAAAAAAAGAAAAGTGAAAGAATTAGAAAAACTTTTGTGTTTCCTTTTATAAAATTATTTTCCCTTCTCTTCCGTCTCCTCCCTTTATCTCTCCTCTCCCAATTCTTCCACTATTTCTTCTTCGTTTTCTCTTAAATAAACCTTGAATTTCATCTCAAAAACCTGCACTCAAACAGATAATCAAAATACGCATGAAACTGCATCCTTGAAGCAAAAAATGGAGTTCCATTTTTATATGCTTCTTTTCCGTTCTTTTATTATCTATTCATACATACACACACACACACACACACACACATACACACACACACACATATGTACGTTTTACTACCTTACACACACACACACACACACACATGTACGTTTGACTACCTTCATACACACACACACCCACACGTACGTTTGACTACCTTCTCACACACACACGCACGTACGTTTAACTACCTTCACACACACACACACACACACACACACACACGTACGTTTGACTACCTTCACACACACACACACACACACGTAGGTTTGACTACCTTACAAAACCGGAACATTTTCTTATTTTCAATTGTGGTTGGCTACCTTTAACGTAATCTAAATAACGTAATTAATTTAATCTAACATGACACCGCTTATGCTGCTACCAGCGCTGGTGTCGCGATAAGACTGTGGCGATGACGTAAGGTATTTAAGAACACACAATAGTGAGTCATACTGCAAAATTTGTATACATTATGCACAAAATAAAATCAATAGCGTTTTCTTGGTTTGCTGACATGCATGCAGTTTGATTCTTCAGTAGTGTGGGCGCAAAATGGGCGACTGCAATGCAATTGCAAAAGGGCTATGTATCAATGTTGCAAAGTTGCAAGGCTATGCAACAAGGGGAATGTTGCAAAGTGGTTATACAACAAGGGGTGTTGCAAGTTGTTATGCGCCAAGGAAGAATGTTGCAAGTTGTTATGGAACAAGGGTGAACGTTGCAAGTTGTTATGCAACAAGGGGAGGGGGAATGTTGCAAGAGCAACAAGGGGTTATGCAACTTGGAGGCGGAGTTATCCCCCAAGAGAAAGAGAGAGGAGAAGGAGAGAGAGAGAAGAGGAGAGGTGTTCGCCTGGCAGGAGCCAAGCGCATATTAAGACTTCAGCCGAGCGGCCGTTGTCTTAATATGTTTCTAATCAGCCAGTTAGCTTACCTGGCTGAGTTGCCACATTGCGTTATTTATTTAATTAAAGCATATATTCTGGCTTAATCAGCCAGTTGGCTTAGAAGGCTGAGTTGCAAGTTTGCGCTATTTATTTAATTAAGGCATATATTCTGGCTTAATCCGTCAGTTGGCTTAGAAGACTGAGTTGCCAGTGTAGTAATGTCTAATTAAGAATTTTAATAATATTTGTTTAATAAAGATTATAATGTTTAATAAGAAATATAATTGCGATAAATGATGGTTTGTTTATATTGAAATTATACATGAAATTATACATGAAAATTATACATAAAATTGTAAATGCATAATTGGTAACACTCCCTCGGCCTAAGCGGGACGAGAGAGAGACGTACCCAAAAATGGGCAGTCACCGGGCAGGCCTTGGGCGAAGACCTTGGCGTTTGTGTGTCAGAACGTAATTGTGAATTTAAATTATTATTTTGTGCCGCTCTCAACTTAAGTATTATAATTAAATCCCCCCTCGCATTACCCCGTTTAACTAAGTGGTTTCGGCATAAATGAAAGTTAGTGAAATGTTAATCAGAGTGTAATTAAAACCTCCCTTCTCCCATGCCGGTTCAATCCATAACGGTTTTCCGTTAACTTGGTCACCTACCGCGCATTTATTAAATTTATAACGAAAAGAGTGTAAAGATAATGATTAATGATAGAAGAGAAATTGAATAAAGAGTAGAAGTAAAGTAAATAAGGAAATTATAAGAATGAATAAAGAGCATTCACGACATTTTGGTGGCAAGCGGTGGCCCTATTCAAATACGGGCATCCCCACGTCTTCTGTACGCGCCTTATGTTTCGGCTATATTACATTGCTAACAGTTTTATAGTAGTTATAAAGTTGATAGCCATTCTATTTCGATTATTTAAATAGCAAGATACAAAGTGTACCCCGTTTGCAAGTAAATTTCGTTTTCCATTCTTTAACAATTCACTGTAAATGTAATTCAAAATGGCGCCCATCATTTTCCAAATTCTTTTCATCGGAGCGTCGCTTCGAAATTTTCGCGCGCGTTCAAAATTTTTTTTTTCTCTTTTCGTTGGAGCTCGACTGACTATTTTAAAACCGTTTCGACTCATATTTGCACTTTCAAGGAATCGGACTCTGGCGACTCAATTTTTGTCTGAAATTAAATTCGGGAGTCGTTTCTTTCATATTTCTTCGCGTTGAATTCTTTAGATTTCGTCGTTTCGTTCGAAATTGATCGTGCTGCCCGGTGACTCATTTCTTTTTTTTCTCTTGCCTTCCGCTTTTATTACCTGTGTATAGCCTACCTCTTTATGTTTACAGTTTTTTGGTGTTTCATTTTCTGAATTAGTAATAATGGTGATAAAAATAATAATAATAATGATTAGTAAATAAATTTTACACTTAATTTTTTTGAATTAATTTATTTTAGTTGCTTAAACAGATTGTGTCATGCATTTTTTATGCGGTAAAATTTTTAAAAGTTGTGCGTAAAATTGTAACGCATTTCTAGGTCGTAATATATATATATATATATATATACAGTAGAGCATTAGAAGAGATTCAATAAGCGAGTAACAAAATTTTCCAGAATTTATTAGTAGAGTTTTGAGATTATTCTTTGACGGGATGTACATAATGGTAGGCTTAATTAATTTAAATTTACATGCTTTTAGGGCAAGGCCGACACATTAACATCATATGTGTATAATTTTAAGTTCGCTTTGCTTTATAGGTTAAGTTAATTCTAAGTCACAGTCGGAAAATAATCTTAAAAATATTAATTCATACTGGGTTACATTCGGACGCTGTAAGATTTTTATTCTTGCCGTATACAAATTGTGTGAGACTTCAAACTAAGCTAAATTTGTTTAATTGAAATAGAAAAATTGTGTTCGTAAAATTGTGATAAATTAATTTTTTTGTTTTTTATATACTCATTATTTACCGTATTTTCCGGCATATAAGGCGCACGAGCATATAAGACGCACCCCAATTTTGGCAGGCATATTCTTGAAAAAAAATAAAAGGTCATCTTCTGTGCCATCAAGGGCATTGCTAATGCCACACTTCTTAAAAGACCGTACAACTGTCTCCGTTTTAACTTCATTCCAAGCATTTTTGACCCACTGGCAAACCTGAGCTATTGTAGGCCTCTTGATCCGACCTATTGGTGTTAGTTCATGCTGTGGGAGCGTCATCCATTTGTTCCATTCTTCACGCATGTACCCCTTAAAAGGTTTGTTTATCGACACATCTAGGGGTTGCAATTGACCTGTTAATCACCCAGGTATTACAGCTAATTTTGTTTTTAATCTGTTTACTCTACTCTTAGTGGCCTTTGTTATGTGAGACCGGAATTGGTCCCACACGAGAAGCGACGGCTTTTTGAGGAGTCCACCAAGACGCCGTGACCACACCTTTTCTAGCCACAGTTTTACACCATCCTCATCCATGCGCACAGCGCAGCTGAAAGTGGTGGGACCTTGCGCAGCCTAGCCTGTTGTCTGCCCCACCAACCACCAAAACAAACATGGCTGCCTGTTGTTTACAGTAATAATGTCAACGAGTTGTATAAAATAGACAACATGCACAAACGAGTGGTTTGTCGGACAAGGGCTAATGACCCTCATACTTTACGATTATTTACAACTGTTGAAGCTGGTTTGCTTATTACGTAATCTATAAATTATATTTTATAATAGTTACTAATCACTCTAAAGTAATTTGGGAACCAGTTTTGTAGGGGAGGTGTTTGGAGTTCAGTTTATCGATACCGCAGCACCGAAACCACCACTTGCCGGTAACCAAAAGCCTACCCATGACCCTGACCTTGAGCATATAAGGCGCCGGGTGATTTTCTGAGACTTTTTTGGGGAAAAATACCGCGCCTTATATGCCAGAAAATACGGTATATACTTATATATTAACTTATACTTATATATTAATTATATATATAATTATATATATTTATATACTCATTAATTTTTGTGGGTAGAGCTGTTTTTGTTGTCTATTTTTTCTGTTTCATTTTCAAGACAATTCCCAGTGATATATTGTATGGTTGGGGCTGTTTAAATTTTTTTTTATTCTGAAATAAAATTTACTGTGTTAGGGTGTGTGTGTTTTTTTGTTTAACGTTTTATTTTGGGTATTAAAATGAAAACAAAATTTCGTTCCCGCGTTTGCCTAGAAAATATTACAAAATTATGTCAGGTTGTAATGCAGTTTCACTCGGTTAGGAATATTTTTATAGAGGCTCGCTTCCAACACAAAGCGAATACTCTTCATTATACAATGATTTGTTTTAATTTTTTTTTGTTTACATAGTAGGTTGCGTGTATTTCTGGGTTCATAAAATATGTTCTTATTTAGAATAACGATGTAAATTTGTAGTTTCACTTGGAAACGATAAATTATAGGATTTTTGTGATTTACAAATCATACTGGGTTTTGTGTTGCAGGAGAGAGTTGTCTCTCAGATGTAATTTGTGAATTGCGAGTGTGATTCCTATGAAATTTAGCTTTTTAAGTTGGAATTAATGTATTAAAATAAATTTCGGTAGTAATATTAAAATTTTTTTAATATTTTAATAACTGTTTTGGAAAATTTTTATTGTTTAAAAGCAGTCGGGTTTACTAATGCAGTTGAAACATTGGCTTGAGTATTCACCCGGAAATGGAGCCTTCTTAGATGGCCAGTAACGTTTTGGGGACGTCTATAGTGTGCTTCCCCCAAAGTGTAAGAGGGTTTGTGATTTTCAGAGAATTGATTACATGAAGTTTCTGGGGTTCATTTTTTTCTTGTATTTGAATGTATCGATGTGATTTCTGAAGGTAGTTTGAATAATAATATTTGTTATATTATAATAATGGTTGCTATGTATGTGCGCTTTTATATTTATACTGTACAATTTTGTGTCGTGCGTTTTATGACTTTTTTTTATCTTCTCCGATGTAGCTGCCATAAGTGGCCTTATTGGTAGCTGTGCTGTGATTAAAATTTTGTGAATTCTGTAAAATTTGTAAGTTTTTTTTCCATGAATTTGGCAGAGCAAATTTGTAGTTATTGTTTCGAAGTGAACTATCGAGAAAATTTGGTGAATTAAATATGAAATGATAATCAGTAGCAGTATAAACGTTTCGAATAATTTTTTTCTCAAAATTTCAAGAGGTCGATTTGGAGGCAGCTAAGTTGGATCCAAATTCCATTCAGTGAATTTAGTCGACCCGATAAGTGATCGATCACCGATGAGAAGAAATGAGTAGAGAAGAGACAGAGAAGGAAACCGAATGCGCAGAGACTTGGCGCAGGACAGTTTCCGAAGAGACGAGAGAGAGAGAAGAGAAACCGAAACCGAATGCGCAGGGACTTGGCGCAGGACAGTTTCGGAAGAGAAGAGAAGAAAAGAGACAACAGAAACCGAATGTGCAGGGACTTGGCACAGGAGAGTTTCGATGGTCTACTGGTATTTTTCGGGCATTAGCTGGTCACGCTGCTCGATGCTTCGCTAAATATGTGTTTTCGCGCTCGGTAGGCAAGCCACGAGAGCTTGAACGAGTGTCTAAGGCTTTACTGTTCATACGGACATACAGTAGGTTCGTTGCGAAACGGCCTACGGCGAAGTGATCGTTTGATTATTGCCAGTGAGAGAGGCTCTCAGCTAGACGTAGGAAGAGCAGCGTTCACCGACAAAAGTTGAGATTAGACAGGCGAATTGATTCGTCGACTTCTACAGTAGAATTGCAAATTCCGTCCAATTCCGGTGCGTGGTTCCACTTTCAGTATATCTACCCCCCCCTGATCCTCTTAGAATTGGACGTCTCTTTTTTTTTCGCCATTTGGAGAGAGAGCGGAACCAACCTAAAGCGTACTGACCTTCTGCATGGTGATGCAATCCCTTGCATTCTAGCGAAGTGAGCAGGAGGCTGCGATTGAAAATTGAAGAAGTCCGTTGTCAGCGTGCGGATTGCGATTTAAACAACGTCCAGCTATTATTCTACTGATTATTATGTAATAAAATTATAAGTGAAAGGGTACGATTATTGCCCATATTTGTTTTGTGTTTCGTGAAAATAGTATATGCGCTCTGGTCAGTATTTTATATAAACGTTTTCTTGTTCTTTCTATTTTGCCCTGATAGTAACTGTATAATTGTAATTAATTGTTTCGAATGTAAAGCGATCTTTGATGAGGAATCGCTGGAATAGATTGTGAACTTGAAATTTGTGTAACCAATGTTAAGAAAATTGTCCGTTAATTTTGGGACGTTATAGATACGTTACAGGTTGTAAATTTGATTATTAGTGTGAAATGTTATTTTATGCAAGTGTTGTGAAAATTATAACGTTTGTTTTCGATTTTTATAAAATGATACAAAATATCTGATGTATAGAATTTGTCATTCTAATGATTTCTTGTCTATCTCTAAACTGAACTTGTTAAAGGGAAAAAAAATTGCAAAAAATAAATTTGTTAAACGATATTAATAAGTTTCCTAGTGTAAAACTTATTTTCAAGGGGGTGATGCGAGTGTAGTAATGTCTAATTAAGAATCTTAATAATGTTTGTTTAATAAAGATTATAATGTTTAATAAGAAATGTAATTGCGATAAATGATGGTTTGTTTATATTGAAATTATACATGAAATTATACATGAAAATTATACAAAAAATTGTAAGATCCATAATTGGCAACACTCTCTCGGCCTAAGCGGGACGAGAGAGAGACGTACCCAAAAATGGGCAGTCACCGGGCAGGCCTTGGGCCAAGAACTTGGCGTTTGTGTGTCAGAAGGTAATTGTGAATTTAAATTATTATTTTGTGTCGCTCTCGACTTTTATTATTATAACTAAGTGGTTTCGGCATAAATAAAAGTTAGTAAAATGTTAATCAGATTGTAATTAAAAACCCCCTTCTCCCATGCCGGTTCAATCCATAACGGTTTCCCGTTCACTCGGTCACCTACCGCGCATTTATAAAATTTATAACGAAAAGAGTGTAAAGATAATGATTAATGATAGAAGAGAAATTAAAAAAAGAGTAGAAAGTAAAGTAAATAAGGAAATTATAAGAATGAATAAAGAGCATTCACGACATCAGTTTGCCCTATTTATTTAATTAAAGCATATATTCTGACTTAACCCGCCAGTTGGCATATCTGGCTGAGTTGCCTGATTGCGCTATTTATTTAATTAAAGCATATATTCTGACTTAATCCGCCAGTTGACTTAGAAGGCGTAAATGGCTTGTACAGGTTGAGTGTCAGATAGCGCTATTTATATAATTAATGCATATATTCTGGTTTACAAATCCGCTTTAGAAGTCATCCAATTGATATAATTAAATACTATGTAAAACCAAAAAGAATTAAATAAAACACCATTACATCATTCTGTTTATTTAGGCGAATTAATCGAAAAATATAGAAAATAAATATACAATGGAATATACACATGATCAAAAAATAATAATAGCATAAGAAACAAGAACGGGAAATATATAATAAAAAATATACAAACGTTGTATTATCAATATATTAGTACAGGAAAAATATATATGTACAATTATATTAAATAATTAAATATATTGAAAATAATAATATACGAAACGTATAATCACATGCATATTAGTACCGGAAATATATATATATATACACACAATGGAATATATATATGATCAAAAAATAATAATAGCATCAGAAACACGAACGGAAAATATATAATCAAAAATATACAAAACGTTATATATATATATATATATATATATATATATATATTATATATATATATATATATAAATATACATCCTTTATATTCTGAAGGGTATATTAAATAATTAAAAATAATAATATATATATACACAATTAAATAATTAAATATACATCCCTTTATGTTCTACGGTGCAAAACGCTAAACTCACACGTAATAGAGTCTACATTCACATCGATATTACTTTATACTCCGTGGTAAAACCGTTCAAGCAACACTGCACCGTTTAACTGATACGGATGCATATACTCGACATAAGTGGCTTTCATATCGTTCAATACTGTTTTTGTGCCCACTTTACATTCGGTTGGCAAGTTATCTTTAAACACGGCTAGAATATAATCAAAAGCACGCACAAAGAGGTCATCGTTAACCACAACATCGTTATTAAATATAAGTTTATAAACACGTCTTTCCAATCGAGGGATTTTTCTTACCGTCCCGAGCTTTTCAATCGTGAACTCTTCTTCACACTGCATAGCAGCAATTGAAATAATCTTCCAAGTAGTAACGACAGCTATTCATTATATAGAGGTACAGCTCTTCAGGGTGAACAGTGTAGGCAAGCTCTGCCCTGTACCGCTCATGTGCTTTGTACCAAAGTTCAGGATATTTCGAAGAATCTAAAACATTTAAATATGCATCCAGCTCTAGACCATTCTCGCCTTGTTCATTCCTACACTCGATAAATCCGGCGAGCAGAGCGGTGTATGCGCGTTCAAGAACTGTGTCAAAATAAATTATATCCGTAACACGGGCGTCTAATATAGGCTTCAGTTTCCGGAATCCGACGATTTCAAACATTCTGTCGAGGATGAAACGGTTTCGCATAGGGAGAAGAACGTTATTATCAGATGCATTCTTCCATATCAGTCGTATATCAATGCATGGCTGTTCGTTATTTATACACAACGTGCAAACAACGGCATATGAGGAGGTGTCACTAATCTGCTCTCTTCTTGTACCTACACCTGCAGGTGTTTTATAACGGTCCTCTCCCCACTTTTCAACTATCACGAAGACCCTATTCATCTCCTCAACACTTAAATAAATAACATTACGTTTGTTTGCTTGCCTGCAAATCGTTTCAAGTGCATAGTTAATGATGCCGGTTTCACGCCTGAACACGCGCAATGACTTCGTCACGGATACATCGTACGAGGCGTTGAGAATGCTTCTCAAAGGAAGTTCCATCGTATTCTCACGTCCACACGGTTCAAGCTCTGAGATGAATATGAGCCACAGATGGACGGATCGGCTCAACGGGCGGAGTGAGTCACGCTGATGAAACGTGCACGGGCTTGTTCGATCTCGTGTGTTTCGTGAGGTACACGGGTGGGCGGCTCGCTGGGGGGAGCGCGTCACACTGCTAAAGCGTTTACAGGCTTGTTCGAACACTTTTGCTCTTGGACAAACAGAATTTTCCACTACATGAAACAATACCAGCTTTAATGTTTTATCACTCACCAGACGTTAATTTCTACAAATTAAACATCTTCACAATCCGGTGCACTATTTGAGAGAAATGAAACATATGCCCATATTTATCCTTTTTGTTTAACAAGCGATACTCCTCTCTAAAATCTGTTAAAAACTCACACAGCCCATTATCCACAACCTCACTACAAACCTCATCATGATATATATTAATACAGTAGTAAAAATACTTAAGATTCTCCATGATGACAAGATTTACATTCTCAACGGTAGGGTATGAGTAGTCGGTATGGTGTAACATGACATAATATCGCTTGTCATACCACTCATCAACAAGACTCACTATCCATAACCGTTGCTTATCTTCTGAACGTGTTGCTTCTTTTACTTCGCGGCAAATGTGAGCCTTTATAAAGGTTAGGTCTATAACATACTTCAATACATCGTTTGTACTACGAAATCCTACAATGCCCTCGCCAGAATACCCGTAGAGTATTTGAACATCTTGGTCCTTCGCACGGCTCAATGTAGCCTTAAAAGTGTCAAAGGAGGGGGAATAGGGAGTTTTTCAGTATCCACCACATCTTGGCACTTTGCCGAATACCACTTCACAAATGTTGAACACGCAATATTAAAGGTAGCCATTACTATTTTTCTTCTACGCGGGAGAATACACGTCTGAGCTCAAGGGTATGCAGAGGTTAACTGAGCACGCAGGGATAGAGATATGCTCAGGTAGCGGCAGGACTCACGTTGCCGATCTTACAGCGGGAGGGGCTTAGCTTTTTACTGTACACACACACACACACACACACACACGCACGCAAAGAAGAAAATGAAACCTTAATTGGAGCAAATATATGTGATAATAAACATATCAATACACATATATATAAATACAATCAAGGATTAAGGTAGCCAAAGGGTACGGTATGATACTGTAGGTACCAGGCACCTGGTAACGTTTCCTATAGGTGTTACGGCATACCTTCGTGCCCCTAAGTTCCTTCAAACTCCCCATTTCACTTTCTGCACCCGAAAGTTGTACGTCCCCACAGTTAGTTGGGGTAGCTGGTCATCCTCATCTTCCACGCACACTAGTTTCCTCAACGAGTCAAAGTTAACGATTCGACGTTTCGCATGGTTAAGCGTGATACCCTTAGCCTTCACGAAATACTTCGTATCATCCCCTACCCTCACCCGTACCCCATAGGTTTTTGGCCCTGTTGACACAAACGAGTCTGCGTATGCACCATCACCATACTCATCCTTGATCTCCTCAGTTAGCTGTAATAGGAACTCCCCAATAGCGGGCATGTATTCACCTTCCCTCGCTGTGAATATCACGCTATCTGTGTCAGCGTACAACACCCACCGTCCAAGAGAGTGCAATAGGCCCCAAAGTTTGATGCGGGCGTAGGTCGTCGTGAAACTGGCTACAAGTATGTTTATAACCCGTGAGGTATCTGTGGCGAATTCGGTATTGTTGTACTTTACTATGTAAGTATTACCTACATTCACGATCTCCATAACCTCTTTATCGGGGGCGTTGGCATAATCCCAGATTTCACTATAACTTTGTGCCAAATGGACGTTCCCTTTGCCGTTATTCTGCGCAAACATTTCCCAAAGACTGTTTAGACACAACTTTGCACTAAAGCGCTTGCCAGGATTCTTAACAATTTGGGATTGGTCAAGCTGTATACCTTAATGGGCACGGTAACGCTGAATATAAGCCGTTTTTTGATCTTCGGTATCAACCCCTCGCGGATATCCTGAAGCCTCAACCTTATCCTTCAAAAAAGCGTTTATATATGGTGTGAAAAGGTTGAATAGCTTCTGAAACCTCCACACCTCATGTATCTTCATTATTCTATACCCATAGCGAAGGGCTATGACTAGCTCAGAGCTTGTATATACATCTCCGATTCTTACGCTGGTGGGATGTATGGTCACAATCACCATTGTTCTCTTCTGCGCACTTCACGCAAAGGGGAAACATGAGCTTGTGATCTATAACGACGGGTAAAATTGGCATCCATAAATCGCGAGGGGGGAGTACGTCTACGAAAGAGAGTCCAAAGTAGCGCTCATTCAAGTTAGCTGGAAACTCCTCGATGGTTGGTATGGTGAGACCCACCATTTTTTCAGGTGCACCTAAGGGGTACGGATTGTTCTTCATCACGTAGGGGTATAAAGAACAGAAGTCGTAGTAATGGAGTTTCACACCCTCCATAGGCGGAAAGTATAGCTTGAAGGGATTTGTACGCCCTCCGAACAAGCTTTCACCACATTTGAGAGGATCCCGCACCATTGAATGTTTGATCGTGTTTATTTCTTCACGGTATTGGCCATCTGTCTTCATCCGTGCATCATACGCATGTTCCCACAACAATTTGTGAGTGAACTTGGAGCCTATAAGTTGATCGCGGGTGCGGGTCCACGAGAGACAGTCGGCAGGAGATCTACCGTGGATATCTCCTACGATTCCATACTCAGGACGGGGACATCGTTGACACCAGCAACCGTTAAAGGAGTACACAGTCTTCTCACCAGTGGCACGGTTTTCACTTAAACCATCAACCCAAAAAACACGACCATTAACCTCAACGGGTACTTCATCGGTGTTGCGGGCATGCTTTATGTCTACACTTGTCTGCTGCTGTAGGTGTATGAGCCAGTAAATAGCCTTGTGCCCATAACTTCAGGGATTGTTTCTGTGGATAACGGCTAAGGTGTCTTTAGGCATGAAGTTATTCTTGAACACCGTAAAACATAATGAGGCGATGATGGTTGCGACTTGTAACGGATTGCATTTGAAACGGTCTATGTACATCCTTCTAAAGGCCTGGAAACATACTCTAAGCACGCGCACATCATTCACGCAATAACGCTCACATTCATCAGCTATATTATAAGGATTACATTCATTAAAACTGTTGTAGTATCGGTCAAAATCTTCACGTTCATCTGTACTCATACATTCATAGTTAAAGTAATGTTTAGGTGTAGGTAGTCCTACGTAATTTAAAGTTTCGCTAGTGAGGAATGTGTAAGGGAAATATCCTTTTGAAACTTCAGCGGCTACCCCCATCACCTTGGGTAGCTTTGCTAATTTACAAGGTGTGAATAATAAAGTGTCCTTAAACTGTACATTACCTCTTATTTGCATCTGTATTGGTTTGTGGCCTCTTTTCAAGGGATCACCTGTAAATATCTCAGATGACTCGTGCTCAAGCACCTCCTTATAAAGGAACTGTGTGTCAAATTTCGCCCCGTTATGGGCAAGAATATACACAGTAACTTTTTTGAGCTTGTCCGCTAACATGACAATGTAGGACACAAAGAGTTTCACAGGGCTATCGTGGGCATTCACTTTAAAAACGTTTGTCCGTTTACCACACTTGTGACACTCATCACACTCGCTCTCCATACACTCATTGCAGATAGTCTGGCTTACAAGTAAATGTGGAATAACTTCTTTCGTTTCAGCATTCGTATATGTTTCTATATCGTAGTACACAGTTATACAAGGGCTGTTTTTAGGCTTGGCGTCTTTCATATAACATACATGCTTTACTCCAACCGCCTTATATTTCTCATGGCATGTAGAACAGTGAATTTCATCACATTTATGCTTGAAATTGCCCCAATTATCCATAATATGAAACATACCACATTCACAGATTCTCATTTTCCTGCACGTGCCAATTGATTTATTGAGCTCAAAACAGTTATTATTGAAAAATGTGCGTCTACACACATCACAATCCCTCTTCTCAGCTTCAAATACACGGCTTTCACATTTGGAGCCCAATAGATCCAAGGAAACTCATGGCAGTGTGGAGCCCACAAAGTCGCAGCACTATTTCTTTCAAAGGGCTTGCATCATCCACACTTTCTTAGAGTTCAGTTCCCTTCCGGTACAGTGGCTGATCAAATATTAGTACCGGTGACATGTTGTAGCGCTTTGCTTGCTGAGACACAAAATGCATGGTTCACAAAATGCACGATTCGTCGCTGGATTGCATATCGATCATCGGCATGAATATAACGGAAGCCTGTCCAGGGTGCTCTCCTTTATGCACCATTTGCATAAAGCCATTCCACAGTGGTCGTTGAGGTTTCAGCATCCAGGCACAATTCCATAAAGTGTTGAAGCAACTTGTTTGATCATCGGCATGAAATTGAAATTAATGCAAATCTGTGTATGTCAAGGCGCAAGAAGATTTTCTGCGCGAGTGAAATATGTGAGTTTCGATGCTGCAAATGTCCACGATCTCCTTTGATGTGACATTTATTCTTGGCACTAATTTCGTGGAAGCTACCTTGGGAGTAAATGTAACAATTATACCCATACCGTGGAATGTATTTTAGCGTGTAGCGTCACTAGGCAAAGTGTAACGGATCAAGAGGCACATTTCAGGTTTTGTACAATTGACCTCCCTAAATTCAAAAATGAAAACAAAAATTTTTTGTGACAAGTGCAACACCTTTTTCGCATGTGAAAATCGTGAAAATTGCTAGTTACCCATAACTTTTGGACACTTGCTTTCCTAGGGTTTGAGCTATCATTTGATCCCTTACAATGTACTGCTTTTCAGGAAAAATAGAAAACTTTATTTTTGGAATAAACATATACACTGTAGGTAGGTAGGTAGGTAGACTAGATAGTTTTATTTAGTAAATGATACATTAAAATCTTGTTTAGTTTTGAATGACGGCATAAAGTCACGGGATTTAAGTACTGCTCTAATGTAACCATCTCTTCAATCCTTTCCATACTCTGCCCCAGACGCTTCAGTTACCATCCTAACACAGCGTTCTACACCTTGGGAGTGACATGGTATCCGGACAACAAGGGGCTCTTCAGTGATCTTATCGAGTTGTTCGACAGAGAACTGCTTCGTGAGTGGTGGTTCCATTGTGCACTCCTCCACTGGTGGAAGTAAATCTTTCAAATTCTGAGCACTTTGTTTGATCTTTGGTGGCCGAAATTCTCTGACTTGCTGTTGAGCAGGTTTGGGAGCTCGTCGAATGGTCTTGATTACATCGATGGCCAATTTCCGGTTTGCTTGATCTGCATCTGCAAGCATTGCCAGTAGAACATCTTCAGGGTGAGCCCAATATGCATTTCTTTGGATCACAGGCCATGTGACAGTCTTGCTAGCTGGTGGCAGTAATCGTAGCAGCTTGATTTGCTCCAGGAAATGTTTTGGGCCATCTGTGCACCTTGGATGGCACTTGATGCTAAACCACATGGGTCCATAGTGGCACACGACAAACTGTGTGAGTGAATACAGTTCACCACTTGGCTGCGCCATCGCTACATATGGCCGACAAATTCTGCTGGCAGTTGTAACCCATCTTGCATGGGAGATTGGTCCAGGCTTCTCTCGTAGAAGATCTTCATTAATGACACCAGTCCTTATCGCTTTCATCATTCTGTAAAGGTAGGCTTTGTCACGACTCAATTCAGTAAGGTCAACATCCAGGAGAGTGTGCCATCAGCAATACATTGAATTCCTCCTCTAGAGGAAAGTGGCAAACTTTCACATGTGGCCAAAGCTTTGCCAATTGGTCCTTTCCATTGAGTTGCAGATTCTGTCGGGCCGATGAGTTCCTTGCAGAAGTGGCGCAGTGGGAGTTCATTTAAATGCAGACTACAGATGAACCAGTGCAAAGGGCGACCCAGGCGGCACTCTAGCAGGTGTATTGCTCCACTTCTGTGCCCAGTGTTTGTGGCTGTGCTGTCGGCTCCCACTGCAATTATCTTGTCTGCAATACCCATTTCTTCGATCGCATTTTGAAGTCCATCCGCAATGACAGTGCCAGTTCCTCGTTCCAGTGTCAGATGGCTTCGATAGAAGGTTCCAGGCTCTCCGACCAGCACATAGTGATCCTCAACTTTCTTTGTGCTGCACCATTTGTTCCCCTTTTTCTCTTTGACAAGTGTCATGTCTTTCCGTCCATCAAAAAATAAAGCAGTGACTTCCACATCGTGGTAAGTTACTGCTTCCTTCAGATCCCTCCGTACCTTCTGCCGTGCTCTTCATACTTTGTGGTGGTCAATTACGTTTATCTGATCATCAGAACTAATGATGCCATAGTCAACCAATGTTGCAGTGCTGATAGCTGCAGCATCCCTGTTCGATACACCATACCGGTCAGCTTCCAGAGCAACAGTGGGAATCGGTGTGAGGTTCCTGTCCTCCTGGGCACTATCACCCATCCACTCATCACCAACACTTTCACCACTGGAGTCTGCTTCTGCTTGAGCTGATTCGACCACATCTGCAGAGGATGCTACCTCTTGCCGTTCCGTTTTTCTTCTATTCTCTTCTTCTTGTCTTTCTTGCATCCGATCTCTCTTGACTTCCTTCTCTCCATCATCTGAGTCACATTCGTATCCACCCGACTGATCTGCATGATCCGTGTGGTTCTCTGGTCGATCAGAAAGACATGCTCTCGTCGTGGAACTTTCATTTCTTTTTCACAGTGGCATGCAGACAGATCATCGCATTGGCAGACAGCTATGTCAAACAATTGATTCAGGCTTTCCTCGAACTTCTTGGTTTTTGTGGCCTGCTTGCCTTGCTTCGATGCTTGTGAGCCTTTTTCCATCAATCGGAGCAGCTTGGTCTTCACATTCTTGATTGTGATGGAATGTTAGCACGATTCCAAAAGGTCAATGAGTGTTTGGCATACCTCCGGAAGAATTTCCCTGTTGCTGGTGTACTTGTTTTCCTTCGAGAAGAGGAAATGCCTTGCAACTTGTATACGGGTTGGAAGTTCAGACAGAGGAAGCTCTGATAGTGGAGAACCAAAGACAATGTGCTGGCAGATCCCCGTGTTCTTTGCGTGCTCATTGTACCAGCAAAACTCAACAAGTATCACACAGGAACACTGAAACAAAACACAAGCGTATAAATAAAAAATATATATGATTATGAGTATATATATATATAAGGCTTGGTTTATTGGTAAACAATAAGTTTACCAATATATATAAAAATATACTGCACACACACATATGTATTATGTATAAATATCCATAGGTATATATATACCCTAAGACATATAACAAACTTATAAACAATGTAAAACACAACAAAACAAAGAAATGTGTATAATGTACAAAGGTAGGCACCCGGGCCTCAAAAAGGACCGACGGTCCCGGTCCCGGTCCTTGCCTCAAACTGGACCGACGGTCCAGGTCACGGTCCTTTCTGAAGATAGGACCTAGGAACGACTCGGTCCTCGGTCCTTATATATAATATAAGTGAAAATTTTGATTACAATGAAAAATGAAATTAAAGACACCGGAAATCTTTAATTTTATTAACGTAAATTATAATTAATACAATACATAAATGATGAAAAAAAGTTATTAAGTTAAATGCTTGAGTTTCCCTTCAAGAAGACTAGCCACGTGAGGGTGGCGCCTGGAGACATGTCGCTTGAGGTTGTTTTGGCTGTTGTTGCTTGTCGAGAGGATGTTCTTGTTCGGCAGGCACAGCAAGCACTTGTACTCCAGGTTCTGCTCGCCCTTGGGGCCCAGGTATTCAAAGTATATGTCCAGGAACGGCCAGGGATTGCCGGGTTCAGTTCTTCCGCTAGGAGCTCCAGTTGCTTGACTTGAAGTTGAAGCACTAACATCAGTAGATTCTTCGTCTCCTGCAGGTGTTGAAACAAGTTTCAGTTCAGTCTCAGTCTCTTTCTGAGGAGTCTTCTGGAGGAAACGATCCATCTTCTTTAGAACTTCAAATAATCACTAAACACACTGAAATCTCTAAAAAAGACCGTCCGGACCAGACCGTCCGGAATTGCTTAAAAATGGACCGTCGCTCCTCATTTCGGTCCTCACTGAGAAAAGGACCCACTTTCCAGCTCACGGTCCTTAAAAAGGACCGAGTTCCTGGAATTCGGTCCTTTTGGAACTCGGTCCTGCCCACCTTTGATAATGTATATATCACAAAACGCACCTTTCGTTAGTACCTTGGGGTTTTTGAACACCCCATCCACAGAAAAAACATTTGTTTCTCTCAAGCGAGCTAGCGTAGAACTAAGAAATTCCAGGGGATGACTCACTGAGAATAATTAGAAAGCTGCCAGAAGTACCATGTCAGTCAGTGTTGCCAACTGTAATTAAGAAGAATTTTGTATTTTTTACATGCGAAAAAGGTGTTCTGCTTGTTGCAGAAAATTTTGATTTCTTTTCTGAAATCAGCAAGGTTGATTGTAGAAAACCTGAAATGTGCCTCCAGATCGCTCATGACGCTACACGCTAAATTGTATTTAGACCATCGATTGTTCTAATATTGCGATCAACATTGTCACCAACATGTTGTATGAAAGATTCATTGTCAATTCCTTCAATTTCTGTCCCCTGATGATACGCCGCACTGCTTTCAAACTTCTGAACCTATGAGTAGGAAGAGCAAAATCCGTGACTGTGTAAAGAGTCAATCAAAAACCTGATCCAAATTGTCTATGCATTTGCACTCCAAAGCCAGTCTGAAGTGGGGCAATTATTGCTTTTGGTCTGACTGCTTGCATTATTGCCTGCCCAATAGAGGCAATTCGTAGGTCACTGCTTTTGGCAACAAACATCTTTTCAAGCAGTAATAGTAAAGATTTGGGAAGAAATTCTTTGCAACGGGCACGAGATTCTATGTCTTGGGTGGATGGATACATTGTTGAAGGACTATCGCATTCTTTAATTTCACTTTTTAGCAGCTTTGCCGCAGTTTCAATAATGCGATTTTTTTCAGTTTCTACGTCATCTGATTTCTTGCTTTTATAGAACTCATAGAGAATATTCTTGGTTTTTGATCTGAATGTGACAACATTATGTTTCCCGTTAATCTCCGTGACAACAATTTCATCTTTAAAATGCTCCATCAAACGACTTTTCAGCCATTTGGAAGTATATGCATTGATGAATCTTTCAGATGATCCTGCATTATTGACAAAAGATCATTGATTGTGGTTTGTTCATCATTTTCTCGCAAATAATTCGCCACAAAAGCAAAGGCAGACTCTTGAGATTCATCATAAGGCCGACCCCTTTTTAAACTTGGACTCGTTTGTGTGTTACTATCGTATAGTTTTGGAATACCTTTTCCAATACGAAAGTTAGTACTACATGCTTGATGATACACCGCATCTTCTGAATGTAAATCATTTACAAAAGCTATACGCCCTTTTACATCAACTGCCCAGCCATCCTTGCGCTGTTCGCAAACTTTTAGAATACTGATATCAAACTCACGATTCTTGCACATCACTTGAAAAGCTTTATTGTCCCGTTTATCTCTTTCGGTGATGCGATTTTTGCAGAACAAACAATCCAATTTGTAATTAAAGTCGTGATCAGATCTTAAACTAAGTTTAAATGCAGTGGCATCAGAAGATGTTGATGCTTTCTTTCTATTGCAAGATGCAATGTTCTTATTAATATATGGATCTCTACATGATCTGTATAGTTTGTCTCCAGCTGTGACAAAAATGTCATCGTCTCTTTCTCTGCTAGCATTGCAAACACCAAGGCACCTTTTTCTGTTAGTGTCACATAAGAATCACGGTCATCTATGACTTCTTTACATATTGCACAGGTTTCGAAACGTTCAGAATCCATTTTGACCTGAAACAAAATAATAGAATTAATTAATTTAATTGCAAAATTACAGTGTTAATTTTGTTTTAGAAACTGATTGGACCCGGAAGTAATTGCATATTTAAGCGCCAAGTTCAGGATTCAGGCGTATTAAGAAACTCGGATCATATATGATTTCGCATAGAGGCCATCCTGAAAATCCAAGATGGCCGCCATGGTGGGCCGACCGCCCACCTGACAATATCCTAAGCGCTATAATTATATTCCCTGACCCTGAAAATGTATGTTTAGACACAAAAATTGTGAACCTACAGTACATATATTAGAAACGAAGATATAAGTAAATGCAGGTTTTTCACACGTCGGCCATCTTGAAAATTCATGATGGCCGCCATAATTGACAAACTAAGCATCAGACACTATTGTAATCCATTTTAATGGTTTCGTTGACCATTAAAACCTACAGAATGATATATTACAATAAGAAATTGATTCAGTAGTAAAAATTTGGTGCCACTTTATTGTTACCGATGGTAGCGGCGGCCATCTTGGATTTACGGAAATTGGCCTGGCCCGTTTGTGGTAAGTTTTTAATATATCATTTATGTTGAGGTAAGGGTGCGAAAACAGTTAAAACCATTTCTGTTACAATTACTTCCAGGTCCAATCACAGATTGACTGGACTATCAATCGACGAGTAACAGTGGTATTCTCGTTACGTTGGAGGTTTACGACCATCTTCCGTTTGGTCTCGGCATCGACTTTAGGACCGAAGAATGCAAGGCCGATGAGATGTTCTCCAAGATACCACAGGTGCCGTTGAAGAGCTGTGGATGCTGCTTTGGAAATGGTCTGTCTTGGGTACTGTCTTGGGTGCGTAGACCAAGTTGATAAACAGAGAGCGCGCGGTGATATTCTCCGTCTCACGTACTGTCAGCTGTAGTTGATGCTTGACCAGATAAACTTTGGGGACGTAGATGGCCTTGGCCATCCAGCGTGCATGGTGAGTTGGTCCTGGAGCTCGGACCTTGACTTCTTTCTCATCACGGCACCCGAGGAAGGTGAGGCAGAGTCGTAGCAATTCCTTGTAGTCATCACGCTATTGTTTAGACTCCAGTGCCTTTGTGAAGTACTGGATCATTTCCTCTCGAAGCTGGAACATCTTTGGATATCTGAATAGGTTGTTTGACGCCTTTATGAAATAATCCGTCTGAAGTGATGGCCATTTCTTCTGAAAACGTTTAAAGAGAGTCATTTCCGGGCCACCTGTGGGTCCAAGAAGTGCGTTGCAGGTGGAGTTGAGACGACTTCAAGGATGATGCGATGATACGCGATCCAGACAAGTTCCCTCCCTACTGCTTTTTCAATCGTGGTACAGGATCCCCTGTGAAGGCCAGTATTAGACGCAGTTGTGTCAAATACGAGACCTTGGATCTCACCGCGAAGAGTCCAGTCATCAATCGTCGAAATGCAAGCCTTGGCCTGTTCTTCTCCTGTAGCTCGTTGTATTTTTGGCACGGCTTTGAGTTTTTCCACCCCATTTCCCGTAAAGATTGCCGCGGTTCGTTCTGCTGTTTCCTTTGCGCCGCCGATGTCGAGTAGTTTCCCATCCCAATGAAGAAGAAGGGGTCATTCGACAGAAAACGAAGCTTGATCCTCTTTGGCTGCTGCCTGCCTTGCTTGCCTTCTTGAACGACGGATGGAGCTGCGTGAAAAAGTCATTGTAGAAATATCATAGCACAAGGCTTGAGCGACTGATCCAGCAACAAAGACTGCTCCTCGATCGGGAAGGTTGACGTGACCAAGAGCAGCAATCACATCTGGTGATGTGAAGATATTGTTTCGTTTCGGAGGATGAGAGTGTACATCTGCTCTTCCGGTCGAAGTCGACTGACGATAATCATTGTCTTCAGCGTTGAATTCTTCAGAGGATGAAGTGGATGTGCTGGATGATGAAAGAGCAGCAGCTCCAACCTGGAATGCAGCCTCTCTTTCTTTGTACCTTAGAGCTTTGTCAGAATCTTTCTCCTGTCGACATCTCTTGCAGTATTCCTTGGCAAAATTAATCTTGTCAGGGCCTACCATACTGCAGGAAAAGACGTCTTCTCGTTGCATTATCAGGAATTGGCGGTCTTCTTCATTGTTTATCACCTTCAAGGCGTCCTTCGAGGCAACGTCGAAAAGCTCTGAGAGAGTCTCTTGGAACATGCTCTCTTCCACTCTGCAGCTTTGCAGCTGCGTCTTGCGGTTTTTCTTCAACGCAAGGAACTCTTCGTACAGCTTTGATAGCTTCCTAACACAGGAATCGACTCGCTGTGTAGGAATCCTTGCTCTCTGCCATACTTGCATGGCCTCTTTGCAGGCCAAGTTGTAGCTCTCTTTCAAGGTCTTGGACTGTTCATGGTGGCGAAACTGAACCAAACGAAGCACATCACCACATGTGGGTAGCCTTGCAGTTGATAACTTGTTGCTGGGCTTTCCTAGAACCCACGTTTCTGCAGATGAGCGAGTACTTCTAGCCACAACCTGAAAAATGAGAGCAAATAATGCATTAACCGTTTAGCACCAAAGCACAATTATATAAGTGTTAAAGTAAAAAATTGCAAATTCAAAATAAATAAGGTAAAAAGTGGTTACAGTGGTTAGTGGTTGATGGATAGGAAGATAGCCAAAGTTATAAATTTGCATGTAAAGAACATAATTATATATATATATATATATATATATATATATATAATTATGTTCTTTACATGCAAATTTATAACTTTGGCTATCTTCCTATCCATCAACCACTAACCACTGTAACCAACTTTTTACCTTATTTATTTTGAATTTGCAATTTTTTACTTTAACACTTATATAATTGTGCTTTGGTGCTAAACGGTTAATGCATTATTTGCTCTCATTTTTCAGGTTGTGGCTAGAAGTACTCGCTCATCTGCAGAAACGTGGGTTCTAGGAAAGCCCAGCAACAAGTTATCAACTGCAAGGCTACCCACATGTGGTGATGTGCTTCGTTTGGTTCAGTTTCGCCACCATGAACAGTCCAAGACCTTGAAAGAGAGCTACAACTTGGCCTGCAAAGAGGCCATGCAAGTATGGCAGAGAGCAAGGATTCCTACACAGCGAGTCGATTCCTGTGTTAGGAAGCTATCAAAGCTGTACGAAGAGTTCCTTGCGTTGAAGAAAACCGCAAGACGCAGCTGCAAAGCTGCAGAGTGGAAGAGAGCATGTTCCAAGAGACTCTCTCAGAGCTTTTCGACGTTGCCTCGAAGGACGCCTTGAAGGTGATAAACAATGAAGAAGACCGCCAATTCCTGATAATGCAACGAGAAGACGTCTTTTCCTGCAGTATGGTAGGCCCTGACAAGATTAATTTTGCCAAGGAATACTGCAAGAGATGTCGACAAGAGAAAGATTCTGACAAAGCTCTAAGGTACAAAGAAAGAGAGGCTGCATTCCAGGTTGGAGCTGCTGCTCTTTCATCATCCAGCACATCCACTTCATCCTCTGAAGAATTCAACGCTGAAGACAATGATTATCGTCAGTCGACTTCGACCGGAAGAGCAGATGTACACTCTCATCCTCCGAAACGAAACAATATCTTCACATCACCAGATGTGATTGCTGCTCTTGGTCACGTCAACCTTCCCGATCGAGGAGCAGTCTTTGTTGCTGGATCAGTCGCTCAAGCCTTGTGCTATGATATTTCTACAATGACTTTTTCACGCAGCTCCATCCGTCGTTCAAGAAGGCAAGCAAGGCAGGCAGCAGCCAAAGAGGATCAAGCTTCGTTTTCTGTCGAATGACCCCTTCTTCTTCATTGGGATGGGAAACTACTTCTCGACATCGGCGGCGCAAAGGAAACAGCAGAACGAACCGCGGCAATCTTTACGGGAAATGGGGTGGAAAAACTCAAAGCCGTGCCAAAAATACAACGAGCTACAGGAGAAGAACAGGCCAAGGCTTGCATTTCGACGATTGATGACTGGACTCTTCGCGGTGAGATCCAAGGTCTCGTATTTGACACAACTGCGTCTAATACTGGCCTTCACAGGGGATCCTGTACCACGATTGAAAAAGCAGTAGGGAGGGAACTTGTCTGGATCGCTTGTCGACATCATATCCTTGAAGTCGTCTTGTCAAACACCTGCAACGCACTTCTTGGACCCACAGGTGGCCCGGAAATGACTCTCTTTAAACGTTTTCAGAAGAAATGGCCATCACTTCAGACGGATTATTTCATAAAGGCGTCAAACAACCTATTCAGATATCCAAAGATGTTCCAGCTTCGAGAGGAAATGATCCAGTACTTCACAAAGGCACTGGAGTCTAAACAATAGCGTGATGACTACAAGGAATTGCTACGACTCTGCCTCACCTTCCTCGGGTGCCGTGATGAGAAAGAAGTCAAGGTCCGAGCTCCAGGACCAACTCACCATGCACGCTGGATGGCCAAGGCCATCTACGTCCCCAAAGTTTATCTGGTCAAGCATCAACTACAGCTGACAGTACGTGAGACGGAGAATATCACCGCGCGCTCTCTGTTTATCAACTTGGTCTACGCACCCAAGACAGTACCCAAGACAGACCATTTCCAAAGCAGCATCCACAGCTCTTCAACGGCACCTGTGGTATCTTGGAGAACATCTCATCGGCCTTGCATTCTTCGGTCCTAAAGTCGATGCCGAGACCAAACGGAAGATGGTCGTAAACCTCCAACGTAACGAGAATACCACTGTTACTCGTCGATTGATAGTCCAGTCAATCTGTGATTGGACCTGGAAGTAATTGTAACAGAAATGGTTTTAACTGTTTTCGCACCCTTACCTCAACATAAATGATATATTAAAAACTTACCACAAACGGGCCAGGCCAATTTCCGTAAATCCAAGATGGCCGCCGCTACCATCGGTAACAATAAAGTGGCACCAAATTTTTACTACTGAATCAATTTCTTATTGTAATATATCATTCTGTAGGTTTTAATGGTCAACGAAACCATTAAAATGGATTACAATAGTGTCTGATGCTTAGTTTGTCAATTATGGCGGCCATCATGAATTTTCAAGATGGCCGACGTGTGAAAAACCTGCATTTACTTATATCTTCGTTTCTAATATATGTACTGTAGGTTCACAATTTTTGTGTCTAAACATACATTTTCAGGGTCAGGGAATATAATTATAGCGCTTAGGATATTGTCAGGTGGGCGGTCGGCCCACCATGGCGGCCATCTTGGATTTTCAGGATGGCCTCTATGCGAAATCATATATGATCCGAGTTTCTTAATACGCCTGAATCCTGAACTTGGCGCTTAAATATGCAATTACTTCCGGGTCCAATCAGTTTCTAAAACAAAATTAACACTGTAATTTTGCAATTAAATTAATTAATTCTATTATTTTGTTTCAGGTCAAAATGGATTCTGAACGTTTCGAAACCTGTGCAATATGTAAAGAAGTCATAGATGACCGTGATTCTTATGTGACACTAACAGAAAAAGGTGCCTTGGTGTTTGCAATGCTAGCAGAGAAAGAGACGATGACATTTTTGTCACAGCTGGAGACAAACTATACAGATCATGTAGAGATCCATATATTAATAAGAACATTGCATCTTGCATAGAAAGAAAGCATCAACATCTTCTGATGCCACTGCATTTAAACTTAGTTTAAGATCTGATCACGACTTTAATTACAAATTGGATTGTTTGTTCTGCAAAATCGCATCACCGAAAGAGATAAACGGGACAATAAAGCTTTTCAAGTGATGTGCAAGAATCGTGAGTTTGATATCAGTATTCTAAAAGTTTGCGAACAGCGCAAGGATGGCTGGGCAGTTGATGTAAAAGGGCGTATAGCTTTTGTAAATGATTTACATTCAGAAGATGCGGTGTATCATCAAGCATGTAGTACTAACTTTCGTATTGGAAAAGGTATTCCAAAACTATACGATAGTAACACACAAACGAGTCCAAGTTTAAAAAGGGGTCGGCCTTATGATGAATCTCAAGAGTCTGCCTTTGCTTTTGTGGCGAATTTGCGAGAAAATGATGAACAAACCACAATCAATGATCTTTTGTCAATAATGCAGGATCATCTGAAAGATTCATCAATGCATATACTTCCAAATGGCTGAAAAGTCGTTTGATGGAGCATTTTAAAGATGAAATTGTTGTCACGGAGATTAACGGGAAACATAATGTTGTCACATTCAGATCAAAAACCAAGAATATTCTCTATGAGTTCTATAAAAGCAAGAAATCAGATGACGTAGAAACTGAAAAAAATCGCATTATTGAAACTGCGGCAAAGCTGCTAAAAAGTGAAATTAAAGAATGCGATAGTCCTTCAACAATGTATCCATCCACCCAAGACATAGAATCTCGTGCCCGTTGCAAAGAATTTCTTCCCAAATCTTTACTATTACTGCTTGAAAAGATGTTTGTTGCCAAAAGCAGTGACCTACGAATTGCCTCTATTGGGCAGGCAATAATGCAAGCAGTCAGACCAAAAGCAATAATTGCCCCACTTCAGACTGGCTTTGGAGTGCAAATGCATAGACAATTTGGATCAAGGTTTTTGATTGACTCTTTACACAGTCACGGATTTTGCTCTTCCTACTCATAGGTTCAGAAGTTTGAAAGCAGTGCGGCGTATCATCAGGGGACAGAAATTGAAGGAATTGACAATGAATCTTTCATACAACATGTTGGTGACAATGTTGATCGCAATATTAGAACAATCGATGGTCTAAATACAATTTAGCGTGTAGCGTCATGAGCGATCTGGAGGCACATTTCAGGTTTTCTACAATCAACCTTGCTGATTTCAGAAAAGAAATCAAAAATTTTCTGCAACAAGCAGAACACCTTTTTCGCATGTAAAAAATACAAAATTCTTCTTAATTACAGTTGGCAACACTGACTGACATGGTACTTCTGGCAGCTTTCTAATTATTCTCAGTGAGTCATCCCCTGGAATTTCTTAGTTCTACGCTAGCTCGCTTGAGAGAAACAAATGTTTTTTCTGTGGATGGGGTGTTCAAAAACCCCAAGGTACTAACGAAAGGTGCGTTTTGTGATATATACATTATCAAAGGTGGGCAGGACCGAGTTCCAAAAGGACCGAATTCCAGGAACTCGGTCCTTTTTAAGGACCGTGAGCTGGAAAGTGGGTCCTTTTCTCAGTGAGGACCGAAATGAGGAGCGACGGTCCATTTTTAAGCAATTCCGGACGGTCTGGTCCGGACGGTCTTTTTAGAGATTTCAGTGTGTTAGTGATTATTTGAAGTTCTAAAGAAGATGGATCGTTTCCTCCAGAAGACTCCTCAGAAAGAGACTGAGACTGAACTGAAACTTGTTTCAACACCTGCAGGAGACGAAGAATCTACTGATGTTAGTGCTTCAACTTCAAGTCAAGCAACTGGAGCTCCTAGCGGAAGAACTGAACCCGGCAATCCCTGGCCGTTCCTGGACATATACTTTGAATACCTGGGCCCCAAGGGCGAGCAGAACCTGGAGTACAAGTGCTTGCTGTGCCTGCCGAACAAGAACATCCTCTCGACAAGCAACAACAGCCAAAACAACCTCAAGCGACATGTCTCCAGGCGCCACCCTCACGTCCAGAACCAGTTCGACCAGTGCTCAAGCCGAAAAGGTCAGGGCTCAGTGACAGCCATTTTGAAATGCTAGTCTTCTTGAAGGGAAACTCAAGCATTTAACTTAATAACTTTTTTTCATCATTTATGTATTGTATTAATTATAATTTACGTTAATAAAATTAAAGATTTCCGGTGTCTTTAATTTCATTTTTCATTGTAATCAAAATTTTCACTTATATTATATATAAGGACCGAGGACCGAGTCGTTCCTAGGTCCTATCTTCAGAAAGGACCGTGACCTGGACCGTCGGTCCAGTTTGAGGCAAGGACCGGGACCGGGACCGTCGGTCCTTTTTGAGGCCCGGGTGCCTACCTTTGTACATTATACACATTTCTTTGTTTTGTTGTGTTTTACATTGTTTATAAGTTTGTTATATGTCTTAGGGTATATATATACCTATGGATATTTATATACATAATACATATGTGTGTGTGCAGTATATTTTTATATATATATTGGTAAACTTATTGTTTACCAATAAACCAAGCCTTATATATATATATACTCATAATCATATATATTTTTTATTTATACGCTTGTGTTTTTGTTTCAGTGTTCCTGTGTGATACTTGTTGAGTTTTGCTGGTACAATGAGCACGCAAAGAACAGGGGGATCTGCCAGCCACATTGTCTTTGGTTCTCCACTATCAGAGCTTCCTCTGTCTGAACTTCCAACCCGTATACAAGTTGCAAGGCATTTCCTCTTCTCGAAGGAGAACAAGTACACCAGCAACAGGGAAATTCTTCCGGAGGTATGCTAAACACTCATTGACCTTTTGGAATCGTGCTAACATTCCATCACAGCCAATCACGAATGTGAAGACCAAGCTGCTCCGATTGATGGAAAAAGGCTCACAAGCATCGAAGCAAGGCAAGCAGGCCACAAAAACCAAGAAGTTCGAGGAAAGCCTGAATCAATTGTTTGACATAGCTGTCTGCCAATGCGATGATCTGTCTGCATGCCACTGTGAAAAAGAAATGAAAGTTCCACGACGAGAGCATGTCTTTCTGATCGACCAGAGAACCACACGGATCATGCAGATCAGTCGGGTGAATACGAATGTGACTCAGATGATGGAGAGAAGGAAGTCAAGAGAGGATCGGATGCAAGAAAGACAAGAAGAAGAGAATAGAAGAAAAACGGAACGGCAAGAGGTAGCATCCTCTGCAGATGTGGTCGAATCAGCTCAAGCAGAAGCAGACTCCAGTGGTGAAAGTGTTGGTGATGAGTGGATGGGTGATAGTGCCCAGGAGGACAGGAACCTCACACCGATTCCCACTGTTGCTCTGGAAGCTGACCGGTATGGTGTATCGAACAGGGATGCTGCAGCTATCAGCACTGCAACATTGGTTGACTATGGCATCATTAGTTCTGATGATCAGATAAACGTAATTGACCACCACAAAGTATGAAGAGCACGGCAGAAGGTACGGAGGGATCTGAAGGAAGCAGTAACTTACCACGATGTGGAAGTCACTGCTTTATTTTTGATGGACGGAAAGACATGACACTTGTCAAAGAGAAAAAGGGGAACAAATGGTGCAGCACAAAGAAAGTTGAGGATCACTATGTGCTGGTCGGAGAGCCTGGAACCTTCTATCGAAGCCATCTGACACTGGAACGAGGAACTGGCACTGTCATTGCGGATGGACTTCAAAATGCGATCGAAGAAATGGGTATTGCAGACAAGATAATTGCAGTGGGAGCCGACAGCACAGCCACAAACACAGGGCACAGAAGTGGAGCAATACACCTGCTAGAGTGCCGCCTGGGTCGCCCTTTGCACTGGTTCATCTGTAGTCTGCATTTAAATGAACTCCCACTGCGCCACTTCTGCCAGGAACTCATCGGCCCGACAGAATCTGCAACTCAATGGAAAGGACCAATTGGCAAAGCTTTGGCCACATGTGAAAGTTTGCCACTTTCCTCTAGAGGAGGAATTCAATGTATTGCTGATGGCACACTCTCCCGGATGTTGACCTTACTGAATTGAGTCGTGACAAAGCCTACCTTTACAGAATGATGAAAGCGATAAGGACTGGTGTCATTAATGAAGATCTTCTACGAGAGAAGCCTGGACCAATCTCCCATGCAAGATGGGTTACAACTGCCAGCAGAATTTGTCGGCCATATGTAGCGATGGCGCAGCCAAGTGGTGAACTGTATTCACTCACACAGTTTGTCGTGTGCCACTATGGACCCATGTGGTTTAGCATCAAGTGCCATCCAAGGTGCACAGATGGCCCAAAACATTTCCTGGAGCAAATCAAGCTGCTACGATTACTGCCACCAGCTAGCAAGACTGTCACATGGCCTGTGATCCAAAGAAATGCATATTGGGCTCACCCTGAAGATGTTCTACTGGCAATGCTTGCAGATGCAGATCAAGCAAACCGGAAATTGGCCATCGATGTAATCAAGACCATTCGACGAGCTCCCAAACCTGCTCAACAGCAAGTCAGAGAATTTCGGCCACCAAAGATCAAACAAAGTTCTCAGAATTTGAAAGATTTACTTCCACCAGTGGAGGAGTGCACAATGGAACCACCACTCACGAAGCAGTTCTCTGTCGAACAACTCGATAAGATCACTGTTGTCCGGATACCATGTCACTCCCAAGGTGTAGAACGCTGTGTTAGGATGGTAACTGAAGCGTCTGGGGCAGAGTATGGAAAGGATTGAAGAGATGGTTACATTAGAGCAGTACTTAAATCCCGTGACTTTATGCCGTCATTCAAAACTAAACAAGATTTTAATGTATCATTTACTAAATAAAACTATCTAGTCTACCTACCTACCTACCTACAGTGTATATGTTTATTCCAAAAATAAAGTTTTCTATTTTTCCTGAAAAGCAGTACATTGTAAGGGATCAAATGATAGCTCAAACCCTAGGAAAGCAAGTGTCCAAAAGTTATGGGTAACTAGCAATTTTCACGATTTTCACATGCGAAAAAGGTGTTGCACTTGTCACAAAACATTTTTGTTTTCATTTTTGAATTTAGGGAGGTCAATTGTACAAAACCTGAAATGTGCCTCTTGATCCGTTACACTTTGCCCAGTGACGCTACACGCTAAAATACATTCCACGGTATGGGTATAATTGTTACATTTACTCCCAAGGTAGCTTCCACGAAATTAGTGCCAAGAATAAATGTCACATCAAAGGAGATCGTGGACATTTGCAGCATCGAAACTCACATATTTCACTCGCGCAGAAAATCTTCTTGCGCCTTGACATACACAGATTTGCATTAATTTCAATTTCATGCCGATGATCAAACAAGTTGCTTCAACATTTTATGGAATTGTGCCTGGATGCTGAAACCTCAACGACCACTGTGGAATGGCTTTATGCAAATGGTGCATAAAGGAGAGCACCCTGGACAGGCTTCCGTTATATTCATGCCGATGATCGATATGCAATCCAGCGACGAATCGTGCATTTTGTGAACCATGCATTTTGTGTCTCAGCAAGCAAAGCGCTACAACATGTCACCGGTACTAATATTTGATCAGCCACTGTACCGGAAGGGAACTGAAATCTAAGAAAGTGTGGATGATGCAAGCCCTTTGAAAGAAATAGTGCTGCGACTTTGTGGGCTCCACACTGCCATGAGTTTCCTTGGATCTATTGGGCATCTCATGACTTCTTCTGGACTGCAGACAATGTTAGAAACTGTCTATGCTGAAAACACGGTGCCCCACAACCCCACATGCTAAGTGGGAAAGCAATATCTCGAGCCGTTCGTGGTCATCTACTAGTTGTAGGTGCCCTTCATGCAATAATGATGTCAGAAATATACGAGTGCCCTATTAAGTTAGACAATGATGAAGAATACACTCAGTCAGAAGATGTTTTCAATTTTGCTGATAACTTCGATTTAATACAAATCTCAGATTTACTTGATAAATCAATCTCAGGAGAAATAAGTTCGGAAGATGTAGAAAAGGAGGTCTTCAAAAAGATGATTGAGAAACTGGAGAACTACAAACATAGCTTAGATTCCTAGAGAATTGCAAAACTGTGGTTCCAATACCAAAGGTGGGCAGTTGCGCCGCAAAAAGTTGCGGCGCAACTTGCGGCGCAACATTTTTGGTTGCGCTTGCGCTTGCGGCGCAACTTTTTGAAAAGGGTTGCGCTTGCGCGTGCGGCGCAACTATTTCAGCAGAGTTGCGGTTGCGGCTGCGGCGCTACAAAAATCGTTGCGCGTGCCCACCACTGCAGATATACGTTAAATGCAAAGGTGGGCAGTTGCGGCGCAACTTGCGGCGCAACATTTTTGGTTGCGCTTGCGCTTGCGGCGCAACTTTTTGAAAAGGGTTGCGCTTGCGCGTGCGGCGCAACTATTTCAGCAGAGTTGCGGTTGCGGTTGCGGCGCTACAAAAATCGTTGCGCGTGCCCACCACTGTCCAATACATAGAAATGGTCGAAATACTATGCACATTCATAAAAGCCGAAAGAACAGGAAACTTCCTTCTTCATTTACTGGCAGAGTATAGCATGCTACCATTTTTCGCAGCGTCTGGACATTTTGCGTATGCTAAGTCAACACGCATCTATCTTCAAAAAATGTTAAATCTAAATGAGACATCCAAATGTTTACGCAAAGTTTAGAGAAGGCTATCATGTTGTTCGCAGAAGTAATAGATTTTGGGCTGGACTCTCAACAGATCTGGTTATAGAACAAGTTCTTATGAGGAGTTTGAAAACAACAGGTGGACTAACTCAGGGACGAGGAATGACTGAGGTACAAAGATCAGTTTGGCTACTGTCGACACCAGCCTGTGCAGAAATAAACCGTGCGATGCAGGAAGTTACAGATGTAACGTATGAAGGTAGTGAGCAGCACGACTTGAAAGAGATTTCAAAGATTCATTGAAAATCTTGGCGTACGCTGTGGCAAGAAACCCCTTCGACAACCGAATGGAACTCATGAGCATTGACACAGGAGAAATTGCTATTTCAACTGTCAATGTAGACACTGCCAAGGTTATTGGAAGCAACATTCTTGCTTCAATGTCAGGAAAACCAGTTGCAAATTATACGTTCAAGAAGAAAGACGTGGCCTAACAATGAAAGCAAAATCAACTATTAAGATAGATGGAGAACTTATTCCCGTTGATCCTCTCTTGTTATTCCAACGTCTAATAACCACTGTCAGAGGTATGGGATCAGCTGTAGACTTGGAGACAGCATTCTCGTATGAGCTGTGCACATTTCCTCCTACACTTATAGAGACAGACGGTTTGTTAAGGGAAGCAAATAAACCACAGCTAGCAAATTCTCTCTGGTCTTCAACTGCGCCTGATGAATCAGATGCTTCACTTCCTAAAGATATTTCATATGTCCTCGATGGAGGATCCTTACTCCACAGAGTACAATGGACAAAAGGAAGAACATACAACGAGATTTGCAAAACTTATGTAGAATACGTCCTCAAGCATTACGGAGAGGGAACAGTCGTTGTATTTGATGGGTATGACGGGAAGCCTTGTACCAAAGATACAACCCACATTCGCAGAACCAAAGGCAAGCAGGGCATACCTGTACGTTTAACAGGAGAAATGAAGCTAAATATGAAGAAAGACGAGTTTCTTACTAACCTCGACAACAAGCAGAGATTTCTAGTAATGTCAGCGACTAAAATGAACGAAAAAAACATGAAAGCAATCCAATCATCTGGTGATGCAGACCTTTTGATTGTACAGACAGCAATTGAATCTGCCAGAAGTAAACCAACAGTTGTTATTGCAGAAGATACCGATCTACTCATTCTCCTGCTCCATTATGCTGATGTAGATGGTCACAAAATATTTTTCACATCAGAGCAAAAAACTCGATCGAAAGCGAAAACCAAACTGTGGGACATCAAGTACGCTAAATCGAAATTAGGGTTGAAGATTTGCGAAGCAATCTTGCTTATTCACGCCTTACTTGGGTGTAATACAACGTCCAGATTGTTCTCCATTGGTAAAGATGTGGCCCTGCAAAAGTTTAATAAAGACGAAAGCTTTTAAAGCTTAAGCCAAGTTTTCAACAACTCAACATCAACAAGAGAAGAGGTTATTACTGCTGGAGAAAAGTTGTTGCTTATTGTTTATGGCGGAAAAAAAGAAAGTTCGCTTGATAAGCTTCGTGTCACAAGATTCTACCGGAAAGTTGCTCCAAGTATGAAAGTTGTGTCTCCCGAGAGCTTGCCTCCAACATCCGCAGCTGCATCATTCCATTCATTGCGTGTTTACTTCCAAGTGCAAGTTTGGAGAGGACTGGAAGATCTTGATCCAGAAGAATGGGGTTGGACTGTGAAAAGAGGAAAACTGTTACCAGTTTATACCTCGAAAGCTCCAGCACCAGAAAGCTTACTAAAACTTTTCAGATGTAACTGCAAGGTAGAGTGTCAGAACGCGAGATGTACGTGTTTCAAGAATGGACTGAAATGCTCAGCCTTGTGTGGCGAATGCCAAGGCGTTTCTTTTCTGAACTGTCAGCACCCTTTGGACATAGAGAATGCAGAGAACAGTGACGAAAATAATACAGACCCAGATTTTTACTAACTCACCATCACGCATAGGCTATATCAAAATGCCTATCCCTGTGAAATCGTTATGTATTGATTTGAGTTGACATAGCATGCTATTTTTTCTATAAACTAAATTTCAGATCAATATCTCAGTTTATCCAAGAGTTATGTCCAAAAAACGAAATCAAAACAAGTGAACGTCGTTAATATGAAAATATATATTATCTTCGAAACTATGAAGGATAAACTAGTGGTGTTGGGGTTCATTTGAAAGACCTAATCAAAGCCTCTACGATTATGATGTCCAATGGTCAATTTTACTTGAGTACTTGAGCAATGGTCAATAACGCCTACAATCGCGGTCGATACGCAGCGCGATTCGTCTTTTAGCATGAGATGAGAGCACCCTCTATGGACTGCTAACCATCTAGGAAGGATTACTGAAAATTTGAAGAAAAAATATTAATGTTAAAGGTTAGCTGTGGACGAAAAATACAAGATGGTGTCATTTTCACCTACCAACCTGGGGGTGTGAGGGGTTAATACAAATTCCATTTTTATGAAAAATTGCCTCACCCAATGGTGGTAAGTTTTTAATATGTTATTTTTGAATATTTAGGGATGTCAAAAACGATGAAACCATTTCTGTTACAATTACTTCCAGGTTGACCAAAAATATAGTCTAGATTGACTGGACTATGAAGCTTGAAGGAAACATTGAAGATTTGAATTTGTATGAAATGGTCACCAAAAGGACCTTGGGAATCTTCAGTCTGTTAAAGAAAGAAAGAAGGAAGGAAGGAAGCGGAGAATACCTTCTTCAGGACCGATCCCAATTCCTGGACGGAGGATGATTGCTTTCAAGAATTTCGACGCAAAGCGATCAACCTAAAAGTTGTCAATGATTCGGCGGAGAGGGCTATCGCCCTTATCAAGGCATATAATACATCTTTGACGAAGGATGAAGAACAAAAACAATTCATCCTCCCATTAGTAGCAAAACTTCGCCAAGACTACTCATCGTCTTCGAAGGAGTCAGTGATGAAGCGTTAATCTAAGTAATGATGTATATTATAAACGAATGATAAATGTAATTTTCTATCAAACATATCATTTTTGTTCTTTAAAAATTAATCTGTTTTCTTTAAGAGTTATTCTGTTTTCTAAAAAAAATAAGCTGTTTTCTTTGAAATTTAATCTGTTTTCAAACAAATAAACTAGTATTTGCCCTTGTTTGTTCATTTTTTAAACCAGATCAATCTACTAGAAAATGAGTAGTAAAATGAAATTCATAGCGACCAGTAAATATCATTCAATTAGGCTGAAATGTGGCATGGAGATGTTTGATAGATATAGGAACAGGAGCAGCCATGTGGAGGTAAAAAATTACAAAATTTTATTTTTTAGACCACCCTATTATTTATATATATATATATTATATATATATATATTATATATATATATAATATTATAGTATATGCGAGTAATATATATATAGTATCGCGAAGGTGTCGCACTTAAACAATTTGAAGGTTTTATCCTTAAATGCTTGTAGCCTACGAAAAAAAATAAACGAATTTTTTTCTTTAATTGCTTCTAAAGACTATGATTTAATTGCGATAAATGAATCGTGGCTCAGCACTGAAACACGTGACTTTGTCGGGGAGTATCAAATTAGAGGTTATAGACTTTTTGTTAAAAACAGAATAGGTCGGCGAGGAGGCGGTGTTATGTTGTATATCAAAGATAATATTGCGAACGTGATAGAAGTAAAGCACACAATTCCAGAACCGATAGATTCAACTGTAGCAGAACATAAATTGAACGATTTCAAACGTGTTGTTGCCGTTATATATAAGTCCCCTAATCAAACAGCTGATACGGACGAAGCTTTATACCAAGAACTAAAGAGAATAATAGGTTGTGAGCAGGCCTTAGTTATGAGTGACTTTAATTGCGACAACGTGAATTACGATACAATGCAGGGAGACGCGGAAGGCAATCGTTTAGTTAATTTTCTCGAGGATAGCTTTCTTATTCAAAAGGTTGGGGAACCTACGAGGATGGACAGTAGATTTAGTAATAACTACGGATGATAGGCTAATCACTGATCTTCAAGTAATAGAACCGTTAAGCAATAGCGATCACAATATGGTAGAGTTCGTCCTCTCAGTAAGTCAGTCGAAACCAGCTAACTCGACTAAAATTCCTAATTTCCAGCACGCAGACTTTTGTAAATTTCGAAATGAATTGTCGCACGTCAATTGGGAAAACGGAATGGGGATCTCCAACGCAAAACTAATGTGGGAATCGTTTGAAACAGTATTTAGGACTATAAATGAAGAATGTGTATCGTACAAGATTAAGCGTGCGAAAGTAAACAGCAAGCCCTTGTGGTTTACTTCGAGAGTAAGAGATATTATAAAGAGAAGAGATAGGGCTTATAGGCTACATAAGTGCGATAAAGACAATTTGTGGTTACGAAACAACTACATATCTCTAAGGCGTGAAGCGAAAAGTGTAATAAAAAAGTGATCTAATCCAGGTTTTCAAAATTATGAATGGGTTCGATGACGTAGACAGAGATTGCGTTTTTGAAATATCTCAATATAATAGGACTACAAATAACTGGTGTAAGTTAACAAGTAGAAGGTTCGAGACAGCAGTTGCCAAAAACTTTTTTACGCATAGAATAGTAAATAGGTGAAATAGTTTGCCGGTAGAAGTAATTAGTAGCACGTCTATAAACATGTTTAAAAATCTATTAGACGCATATGTTTATAGATTGGGTATAGTTTAAGGTAGTGAAATTAAGGCTTTTGGTTCGCAACCCACGTAAAATTGTAGGTTCTCTCCACCACCACGGAGGACATGCGCAATGCACTGTTACGAACACGGTTAGGTGGACCAGCCATGAGTGGATTCTAGGGTCTTTGTTGGTCTGAATCTGAAACATTATATATATATATATATTATTATATATTATATATTATATAATATATATATATATATATATATATATATATATATATATATATTAATGTAAAGAACGACGCTTGTGTAGAAGAGCGTTCCGCACAAGATGAGGAGGGAGAACGAGCAAATGAAAAATGAGGTACCTTCATTTGCTCGTTCTCCCTCCTCATCTTGTGCGGAACGCTCTTCTACACAAAGCAGACAGGATCCAGCTTTGCAGATAGCTGGTGAGGGAAGCTATATTTATGGGACCTCTTTGCGAGAGACCCGTTGCCCACGTCGGGCTTGCATCATGAAAAAGAAAAACTATGGTATTTGTCATTTACCATTACTTATTCGGACTATAGTGGATTTAATTATCCCAGAAGAGTTCCTTGTTCCATGCACGGTCTGTGTGTATCATAAAAAACTCAGGGAACCATTCTGAGTTCATTCCCATATTATATATATATATATTATATATATATATATATATATATATATGATACACACAGACCGTGCATGGAACAAGGAACTCTTCTGGGAAAATTAAATCCACCATAGTCCGAATAAGTAATGGTAAATGACCAACACTATAGTTTTTTCTTTTTCATGATGTTAGCTGTACTTCTGGGACCTCTTTGCCAGTGACTCGTTGCCCACGTCGGGCTAACATCATGAAAAAGAAAAAACTATAGTGTTTGTCATTTACCATTACTTATTCGGACTATAGTGGATTTAATTTTCCCAGAAGAGTTCCTTGTTCCATGCACGGTCTGTGTGTATCATAAAAAACCTCAAGGAACCATTCTGAGTTCACTCCCATATATATATATATTATATGAAAAAGAAAAACTATGGTATTTGTCAGTTACCATTACTTATTCGGACTATAGTGGATTTAATTTTCCCAGAAGAGTTCCTTGTTCCATGCACGGTCTGTGTTTAACATATAATTGTCTCAGGGAACCATTCTGAATTTGTATATATATATATATATATATATTTTTTTTTTTTTAATGGCAAAGTGATACCGGTTCATCTTGTGAATAAAAAAGGTTTGTATACCACTAGGGAATAGTTTATGTGAAGCCCCTTTATTTCGTTCTCTACAAACGAGGCGAGAAGACGCATCCTCGCGACCGAATCCGATATGATCAGAATTCATGTTCGATTAATCAAACGGTAATCGGCGAAGCAGTCGAAGAGGGAATTGTAGCACGTCCTTCACGTTTATGGACAGACATTCCGTCGCCTTTATAGGACGCTACGTTGTAGCATTATCGTTGTTTTCATTAATGTTATGAAGCAGCTCAGTATGCGACCTGCTTTCTCACATCAAGAGGCATCAACGGCATTTTTTGTCAAAATTTGGTTCCAATTTTTTTCTTGGTCGAGAATCGCCGCGATAGAAAATGCAGTATTATAAAGGGACTTAATCATTTCAATAGATGCAATTTGAGGTCAATTTACTTCCCAATTACTCAGTCCCTTTGAGTAGACCAATTTGCTACTTATTATTAATGACTATAGTTATTTTCATTATCCTTTTGCGCATTTACGATTGTTACTGAATAGCTTTTAAGTGGATTTTCTTTGCATCAGGAATGAAAACGAAATCGAAGTAAAACCAAAGATTATTTGCTGCATTCAATTGAAATAAAAACTAATCCTGAAATAATTAGAAAAATTTAAAGCTTTCCATTGGATGGGGTATTTTTTCAGTATGATTTATTGAAATTCATCAAATTGCTTTTTAGGTTGGAAATTTTAAATGCATGTTAAAAAAATGATGAACAAAAGACTAATGAAGTGAAAAAATAGCAAACAATATATTTTAATGGAAAATTAATAAAATGACTTCAAGCAACTTTCAGCCAAATATGTTCCTCACATACAACTTTCAGAGACCAGCTTAATATTTGTACGAGTAATGTAGGGGTTGTGAATTTTTCACAAAACCCCTCTTCCAGGTAATAGGCCTGACCTAGGTTTCCCAGTTTCCTGTATTAATGATCCATTTGACCCTTGGTCCTCTTGTACTTGCTATGGATCAGTCGCTTGTTTTTTTTTTTCCAGTATTCCTCCCGGTAATTTGTTAGTTATTTCTCTGTTTGTTAGACCACAGGAGAAAATTACAAACATATCAGTTTTTCTCTCCTTACAGACAGCCAACTTGTTAGAAATCCCAAGAACATTCAGTTGGAAAGCCTATTAAGGTGTCTCGTTGGTCAATCTGATCGTAGTTCTTTACCGGAGGGTGTTTGAAAGAGAACTTCCCCATTATTGTTATTACTAGTTATTCCAGAGTGTTTGTTAGAGAGGTTAAATTTATCGTAACTTAGTTCAACTAGCTTGGGCATTTTACCAGAGTATGTGTTATTTTATATCCAGTTAAGCATATGTACAGTATATTTAATTCGTCATTTAAAATGTAAATATCTTTTAGACTGAATGAGTATGGGCAGGTGCAATACATAGCTACGTTAGAATTAGACACTGGAGTTTTAGTTATTGCCCCAGCTTATAGTGCATGCCTGAGCACCTTCATCTCCATTCAACCCAATCCTGTCATTTTAGTCATTCATAGGGTAACCAGATATAGATCATGATTTAGTAAGGAATAAGAGGACGAGAAGGTGGTACATGTTTATTAGTCAGATGTTTCTGAAATTCAATTTCCATCATCAGTGCTAAAAAATGAAAAGTAAAAATGTGAACAAATATAGTGAATAAAGGATTTTATACAATATATTTATGCAGGCCTATGCTAATAACTTAAAGTTAAAAAGGTACATGAAATGTAGAGAGGTAAGATAATGGCTAAAATATACAAATGTTATAGGGTGAAACAAAAATTTAAAATACATCTTACCGGGTTATTATACGAGGGCGGGGGGTAATCTAATTGTATAAAGGTTGGGAATGGTTGACTGTTGAAGTATCCATGTTAGAAACCGGAGAGTAGTAGCGAATTTCTGTTTCAGTGATGGTTTAGAAGAAATTATTTATAATCGTTGAGGGTTGGTTTTGTACTAAGGATGTATAGAGATTTGAGGATGCGGAAGTCGGTTGGTTGGTATGCTGAATTGATAATTTTAAAATTGGTGGGGAGTAGTGGGTGATTGTGGAGGTGGCAATGATCTCTTATTGCTGATTTTGATGGTTTGTTTAAAAGTTGTAATGTTCTGGTTGTAATGTTCTCTTTTTAATGTACAAACAATAGATAAAATCGAATAAAGGTTAAATAAAACGCATCTGTACCCTTTTTTTA
The DNA here is from genome assembly GCA_023014485.1 of Bathynomus jamesi. Classification (NCBI taxonomy): domain Eukaryota; kingdom Metazoa; phylum Arthropoda; class Malacostraca; order Isopoda; family Cirolanidae; genus Bathynomus; species Bathynomus jamesi. The sequence continues at coordinate 1,971,154 of JAJOZX010000131.1, forward strand.
TTTACATTATTTTTTAGTAAAATTACAAACAATTATAAATTTAATTGCATTTTTCATAGTTTTATATAATACATTCACCATAAAATTAGAGCTAAGAATATATACATTCAATACAACAGTTTTTATTAGTATACTTACAAATAATAGAGTATGAGCAGGACAAATAACCATAAATTAATTACATTTTTCATACTTTATTTAGAATACAACATTTATCATCATCTCAAGACACTATTTCTCTGTGAGTATGCTGAATTCGCAAATTTTGCTGGAAATAGACATCCTGGTTACTTTGCGCGGCACACCCAATTCTAGAATATAAATAATTCACCGTTTAATTTTTGGAGAAATCTATACTCGATGTCCAATCCTGCAAGTTCATTTAGGATTAGTTTTGTTCCTACTTTACAATTGGGTGTAATATTTTCATGATCTTTACTCAACGACAGGATACATTCAAAAGCTTGCTCGAGTACACGTTCGTTTATTACACGAATTTCATTAAAATCTAATGTGTACACTATCCATTCTAAACCCTCGTTTATTCTCTTTCCACTAGTTTTTGTTTTTTAACCGAGTATAGTTTAGAGTTTAATTCTTACAGATGAACGGTGAAGGCGAAGGAAGGTTTGTAACATTCTAATCTAGCGTCCCAAAGCGAATGATACTTCTCAGGAGAAGTGTCTTCTAAATATTCATTAAGTTCCAATCCATTCTCAACTTGCTCGTCTCTGTAATTCGTGAATCAGAACAGTGTAAGCATGTTCGTCTCTGCACTTCGTGAAGCAGAACAGTGTAAGCATGTTCGAAGATATTATCAAAATAGCACATATCGCCAACAAGAGTGTCTAATAAAGACTTCAGTTTACGGAATGCTGCTATTTCAAATAATCTGTCGAGGATGGAACGGTGACGAGTAGGTAAAAGTCCATTGTTACCACTACTTTTCCACATCAGACGTATATCGACGCAGGGCTGCGCTGTGTCACGGTTCACACTTAATTTACAAATAATAGAGTATGGGGATGCATCACTAATCGTCACTAATGCTGCCCTCGTACCTATTGGTATTCTATAGTTCTCCTTCGTCCACTTCTCAACTACCATAAAGATTTTTGCCATCTCATCAACCCTCAGGAGTGACTATTAGTGACTATTAGTGATGCACCCTCATAATCTATTATTTGCAAGTTAAGTGTGAAGGCTTTATTCGTGCATTTTTTAGGTTTGCACCCCATACCCCCTATTTATGGCTGTGGCACCTTTTTTCCTGCAAATTTGAAATGTTACAATGTTGAATGCAATTGCATTGCACTCTCCTTCGATGCTGACATACAACTGGTTTGACCTTAATTTTGGGTCCAAATAATACCACTGGGCCTCCACATTCACACGAGTTCCTGAGGTCTGCCATTAGAAACAGGTACAGTTGCGTTCAGTAGTATAGCCGCAAAAGGTTAGAGTGCAGGAATGTTGCAATTTATTACGTAATGTTGCAATGTTGCAAAGGGTTGGTTGGGTTGTTGCAAAGCGGGTGGGGGTTGTTGAAAAGGGGGTTGGGGGTTGTTGCAAAGGGGGGGTGGGGTTGCACAACAATCCCCCCAAAGAGGGGTGGGGGATGCTGCACGTGCAACAAGGGGTCATGAAACTTGGAGGCGGCGTTATCCCACAAGAGAAAGGAGAGAAAGGAGAGAAAGGAGGAGAGGTGTTCACCTGGCAGGAGCCAAGTGCATATTAAGACTTCAGCCGAGTAGGCGTTCTCTTATAGGCTCCTAATCAGCCAGTTGGCTGAATCAGCCAGTTGGCTTAGAAGGAGCCAAGGGGGGAGGGGTACACCTGAAGGAGAGAGAGAGAGAGAGAGAGAGAGTAGTGGCCTTTGATTGCAAAGGCATGCAACTTGGAGGCGGAGTTCTCCCCCAAGCTATTTTCGTTTACCTAACCTAAGAGGCCTCTAAGGGGTTTTCCCAAAGGGCCAGAAAGAGAAAGGACCAGAGGTCCTTGCTCGGCTGGGAGCCGAGCTTGAATAACTCCGTCATCAGCTTCTCACTCTTTTATAGACCTCTAATCCGGCTGAGTTGCAAGATAGCGCCATGTATTCAGGCTGAGTTGCCAGATAGCAAAAACCATATATTAATCAAAATACCACAATATATTTATATGATGGTAGTTAATCAATACAGAATTAATTGTTGGAATAAGAAGATTCATCTGTTTAAATAATTTAAACACACGCTCTTTACACAATAAATCACTTAATTCCTATTTTATTATAAATACCGAATAACAGTGGGAAAAACGAAAGGTAAAGAAACCTTGCGAAGAAAGTTGAAATAAACCAAAACACACGCTCGTCCATTCCCCCCAATCTCCTCACCCCATCCGTGTTTATATATATATATATATATATATACTGTATATATATATATAGATATAGAAAGAATCATAATAACCGTGTCTATTTAATTTTGTCATTCCTTATATATATATATATATATAAGAAAATTATTTCACGAAAGTAACACGTGAAAAATATTTATGATGAATAAAACCACGAAGGAAAGGAAACACAAAAAGGTGCTCAAGCGCTTTCGTCTAATGACATCTTCAGGAACACTGAAGTACATAAAAGGTTACGGCCTATATATAGGTTACAGAAAGAAAAAATAAAAAAAAAAATAAAAAATAAATAAAAAATAAATAACATACATACACACAAACATATATACATATATATACACATACATATCTACACACACATATATATATATATATATATATATATATATATATATATTATATATAATTATATATGCAATAAACAGAGAAGTAAAAATAAAAATTAAAGGATTAACAAAGAGGCATACAGATTTGTAAGGAAAAATATCGATTTTTAGCACAAGATCAAATGAATTATAAAAATACAAATTTATACTGGAAATCTGCCCGGGTTTTAACACTTTGCCTTTTATAGTCAAGTTTCGATATATATAAAAATAAAATGAAGATTAAAAGTTAATAAAGTAGCATACAAATTTACCAAAGATTTAGCGTCCTACCCTTTTTATCTAAATCTGTTTTGAAGGAATTCAAAACAGTAGGATCGAGTTGAAAAAGACCTTTGCTTATGTTGAAGTTATTTGAAAGTTGGATAATGGCAGACTCAAGAATATTTCTATTAACAATGTTGCTAGAGTGAAATAAAACTGAAGCATTATTCCAATCAATACAGTGGGATAACTCTGACAAATGGACAAAAAGAGCACTGGACAACTGTCCTGTTCTAACGGAATATTGATGCTGTTTTATACGTGTGTGCAAATCCTTTCCCGTCTGACCTATGTAAAAGGAATCACATTGTTTACACCCAATTTTATAGATAATGCCTGAATTATTGGTAGGGCTATTTTTTACAATGATATTTTTCACAATATTGTTATATGAAAATACTACATTAATATCCAAAACTTTAAGTACATTAGCAATGCCTAAAAAGCCCGGGAAAAATGGAAGTACTAAAATATTTTTTGACAAAGTACGTGTTATTATTGACACGATAGAAAGTTCGTTTTGCCTTGTTGAGACAAGATTCCATAAACGCAGATGGATAACACAGATCACTTCCAATACCGTTGATTTTTTCTAATTCGGCATCGATGTATTCCGGACTGGCGATCCTAAGGGCGCGGAGAAACATTGATGAAAAAATGGCCTTCTTAGAGGGGGTGTCATGTCCCGAGTAAAAGTGTACGTAGGACAATTTGTTTGTTGTTTTCCGATAGATACTAAACTTAAAACCTGGGCTTTCTCTATGTACACGCACATCCAAAAATGGGATTGAATTGTCTTGTTCCACTTCTAAAGTAAACTTAATGGAGGGGACTTGATCATTTAACTGAAGGAGGAAGTTATCCAGGTCACGATTCATGGGCCAGATACACAAAATATCGTCGACGTACCGCAAACAAGGGATGCCAACCCCCAAGATTCTCGGAATGTAAGTAATTTCGAAAAACTCCATATAAATATTGGAGAGGAGGGGCGATAAGGGGTTGCCCATGGCCATCCCAAAAACTTATTGATAATACTCGTTATTGAAAGTGAATTTACATTCTTTGATGCAAAGCTTAATAAGTTCCAAAACAATGTGTGAAGGCAGTGGCAGGTCATACTTATGTAATTCTTGGGAGAGAAAGTCAAGCATATCATCAATCGGCACTTTTGTAAACAATGAACAAACGTCAAAACTGATCAATCTATCGTTAGTTTCAGTACGTGCATTATTCAATTTTTCAGTAAGATCCATGGAATTTTTTACATGTGAATCAGAGATAGTTCCGAGAATGGGGGACAAGACTTTGACAAGCCATTTGGAGAGTTTATAAGTAATAGAGCCCACCGAACTAATAATTCCGTTAGAACAGGACAGTTGTCCAGTGCTCTTTTTGTCCATTTGTCAGAGTTATCCCACTGTATTGATTGGAATAATGCTTCAGTTTTATTTCACTCTAGCAACATTGTTAATAGAAATATTCTTGAGTCTGCCATTATCCAACTTTCAAATAACTTCAACATAAGCAAAGGTCTTTTTCAACTCGATCCTAATGTTTTGAATTCCTTCAAAACAGATTTAGATAAAAAGGGTAGGACGCTAAATCTTTGGTAAACTTGTATGCTACTTTATTAACTTTTAATCTTCATTTTATTTTTATATATATCGAAACTTGACTCTAAAAGGCAAAGTGTTAAAACCCGGGCAGATTTCCAGTATAAATTTGTATTTTCATAATTCATTTGATCTTGTGCTAAAAATCGATAATTTTCCTTACAAATCTGTATGCCTCTTTGTTAATCCTTTAATTTTTAATTTTTATTTTTACTTGTCTGTTTATTGCATATATATATATACTGTATATGTGTGTGTGTAGATATGTATGGTATATATATATATATATATATATATATATATATATATATATATATATATATGTTTGTGTGTATGTATGTTATTTATTATTTATTTATTTTTTTATTTTTTATTTTTTTTCTTTCTGTAACCTATATATAGGCCGTAACCTTTTATGTACTTCAGTGTTCCTGAGGATGTCATTAGATGAAAGCGCTTGAGCACCTTTTCGTGTTTCCTTTCCTTCGTGGTTTTATTCATCATATATATATAAATGGATTTTCACCGAATTAAAACATTAACCAAAACACACGGTCGACCATTCCCCCAATCTCCTCACCCCATCTGTGTTTGTCTATATAAACGAATGAACAAATCGTGCACACACACAAACACACACACACACACACACCTCTGTACATATCATGTGAATGAAAATCAGAAAAAAATGCCAAACGTATATTAATTTAAACCAAATGAAGCTAAATAATGTAAAACAAATGAATTTTCTCCTTTTAGGAGAATCAATTATTATTATAAGAATTTAATTATTCAATATAAGAAATTAATCATTAAGCGTTGTTTTTCCTTTCACGAGGAAAGGATTTCCGAGAATCTCGTCAAGTCGAAACACACGGTCGTCCCCCCTCCTCCCCCCCCTAATCTCCTCACCCATCTGTGTTTGTATATATAAACGAATGAACAAATCGTGTGCACACACACACACACACACACACACGCCTCTGTACATATCATGTGAATGAAAATCAGAAAAAAATGCCAAACGTATATTTTGTCAATCCTTATATATATATATATATATATATATCTATATAAATGGATTTTCACCTTAAAGTGAATTAAAACATTAACCAAAACACACGGTCGACCATTCCCCCCAATCTCCTCACCCATCTGTGTTTGTATATATAAACGAATGAACAACTCGTGCACACACACAAACACACGCACACACGCACACGAGGAATCGTTTCCCCCACACACACGCACACGCACACACACACGCCTCTGTACATATCATGTGAATGAAAATCAGATTCCCCCGACTCGAATCACACCTGATTGCCCAGAGGCCTTTTTTGACCATAATTTTACCTTTCTTCCAGTCAACTCGAGCAAAACCTCTCTTCACTCCGATTCTTATAATAACTTGTAAGTAAAAATAAAAATATAATATATTTACCTTAAATAGAAATATAATGTGAAAAATATTTACCTTAATTTTTAGTTAACTACATCTTAACTGCTTAAATCTTTGATTTTTAATATTTAGTGTTAGAAGTGAAAACTTAGCACAATTCATACCAGACCTCGATGCGCCACTTCAAAGTACTTCATGCGCCACCTTTAGCGCAATGCGCCGCGGTTGGCCACCACTCAGTGAGTTTAATCCAACCCCTAAGAGTGACAGCACAGGAAATGCATGAGATATGAGGTGCACAGGATTTGTCTTGGTCGCCTACCTTACATCCAAAATAAAGTTCGTAATCCTTCTTCACGAGTGGGGCCATCGTCTTCCTCTGTGCCATTATGGTCAGTTCTCCACATACGTAGCAAAATGTATCTCTGGGATTAATGCAGTTTCGATTCATGCTGGTGGAAAATTATTGAAATCACGGAAAACTTTTTGGAATGAAAAACCAATTTTTTCTACTATGAAAATTTTTAAAATTTGAGCAAAACTTGAAAAAAAATTCTTTCTTTTTATTAAAAATCTGTTTGTTTAAATAGCTATATTTTTTTAATGCAAAAAATAATATTAAATATAGTTAACCTGGCTAAAAGAAAGTAAAATTAAATTAGTACACTTAATTTTAACTAATATTTTGGGAAAACTCTGAGTAAATGGATATATTATTTTCTCGAAAACTATGGGTGATACAAAATTCTGAAACCATATTTGGAATCAGCATCGAAAGTTCTATAAGAAACACCAAATAGTTTTCAAGAAACAAAAATGTTGTTCCCTAGTGTAACTAACTCTTTCTCGCCGAATTGGAAAGCTTTTCACCGACCTTAGACCTACAGTTTAACGTGGATTTAGAAATACATCTCGTCAGGGAATGAAGCTATATGTTTTTAATGCAAAAAATGCTATTAAATATAGTTAACCTGGAAAAAAGAAAGTAAAATTAAATTAGTACACTTAATTTGAACTAATATTTTGGGAAAACTCTGAGTAAATGGAAATAATATTTTCTCGAAAACTTTGGGTGATAGAAAAAGTCTGAAACCAAATTTGGAATCAGCATCAAAAGTTCTATAAGAAACACCAAACAGTTTTCAAGAAACAAAAATGTTGTTCCCGAGTGTAATTAACTCTTTCTCGCCGAATTGGAAAGCTTTTCACCGACCTTAGACCTACAGTTTAACGTGGATTCAGAAATACATCTCGTCAGGGAATGATTGCTCACTATTTCATCGAGATAATTAAAGCTCATATACAGGACCTGCATTGTCTATAAGATCTGTGGCGCGTGGAGCCTTCAGAAGAGGTGCCAGATACCATTGTATACATTATTATGGAGAGTTGCCACATACCATTGCTCAGGTACACAGTTGCCAGATTGTACCTTTTATTTTCTTAAAAGTTGGTTTAGAATTCCGCTAGTAGGTTTAGAAGTCGTAACATGATATAATTAACCAAAAGAGTTAAGTAAAACAACATTGCATCATTCTGTTTATTATAAATATATAGAAAATAAATATACATTTGAATGATCAATAATAATAGAAATGAGGAATATGCATATAATCCGTCAATATAACAGTACATGAGAAATATATATACACACACACATACACACACACACAATTATGGAGATATATAGAAATAAATATACATTTGAATGATCAATAATAATAGAAATATGAAAGAGGAATATGCATATAATACTTCAATATAAAAATACAGGAGAAATATCACACAAATATGTTAAATATATAAATACATTTCACTTTTTTTTCAAAATACTAAACTCGCACTTAATCGAGTTTACATATGAAATATGAAAGAGGAATATGCATATAATACTTCAATATAAAAATACAGGAGAAATATCACACAAATATGTTAAATATATAAATACATTTCACTTTTTTTTCAAAATACTAAACTCGCACTTAATCGAGTTTACAATTACATCATTATTGCTCTGCATTACGCAGTATATGTGGTTTAATAATATTTCACCGCTTTAAGTATAGGGAAACCTGTACTCGATATGAAGGGCTTTCATATCGTTCAGTACTATTTTTGTTCCCACTTTACAACCGGTTGGTAAATCATCTTTAAATACGTCTAGAATACAATCAAAAGCACGCACAAAGAGTTCATCGTTAGCTACATTATTAAACACAAGTTTATAAACACGCTTTTCCAATCGAGGGTTTATTTCTACCGACCCGAGCTTTTCAATCGTGAACTCGTCTTCACTCAACATAGCGGCAATTGAAATAATCTTCTAAATCGTTACGACAACTGCGCGTTATATAAAGAAATAGTTCTTCAGGGTGAACGGTGTAGGTGAGCTCAGCCTTGTACCGATCAATTGCTTTGTACCAAAGTTCATGGTATTTCAAAGAGTCTAAACTTTTTAAATAAACGTCCAGCTCTAGACCATTCTCACCTTGTTCAGCCCTACACTCGGTAAACCCATCGAGCAGAGCGGTGTATGCGTATTCAAGTACTGTATCAAAATAAAGCATATCCGTAACACGCGCGTCTAATATAGGTTTCAGCTTGCGGAATCCGACGATTTCAAACATTCTGTCGAGGATGAAACGGTGTCGCGTAGGAACAAGAGCGTTATTATCAGAAGCATTCTTCCACATCAGCCGTATATCAATGCACGGCCGATCGTTATTTATACACAACGTACATACAACGGCGTATGAGGGTGCGTCACTAATCTGCTCTCTTCTTGTACCTACGTTAGCAGGTATTTTATAACGATCTTCACTCCACTTCTCAACTATCACGAAGATTCTATTCATCTCCTCGACACTTAAATAAACCCGTTTGTTTGTTTGTCTACATTCCGTTTCCAGTACATAGCTAACGGTACCGGATTTACGCCTGAACACGCGCAACGATTTCGTCACGGACACATCGTACGAGGCGTTGAGAATGCTGCTCAAAGGAAGTTCCATCGTATTCGAGGAGCGCACGTCCACTCGGTTCAAGCTCTGAGATAACTATGAGCCGTGTGAGGCACGCAGGTAGGCAGGAACGGTTCGATGGGCGGCTGACTCGATGATACGTGAATGGGCTTGTTCGAACTCGTATGATCCGCGAGTCGCACCATATCGTGCGGCGAATTGTTGTACATATTGGGTAGGTGTTTTTCCGCTACAAGAATTAATTTCGGTTTTATCACTACCAGACTACGCACCAGACAGTTTCCCTCAGGATAATTTTCACGAACTAGGCACATTTTATAATGTTTTACTAAACATCTTCACACTCCGGCGCACTATTTGAGAGGAACATATGCTCATATTTTTCCTTTCTGCCCATCAAACGATACTCGTCTCTAAAGTCTGTTAAAAACTCACGCAGGGCACTAGCCACAACCTCACTACGAACCTCATCATGATATACATTAATATAGTGATAAAAATACTTAAGATTGTCCATGATCACGAGATTCACATTTTCAGTCGTAGGGTATGAGTAATCGACATGGTGTAACATGACGTAATACCGCTTGTCACACCACCCATCCACAAGACTCATTATCCATACCTGCTGCTTCTCTTCTGCACGCGTTGTTTCTTTTACTTCACGGTATATGTGAGACTTTATAAAGTTTAGCTCTACAGCATACTTCAGCACATCGTCTGTGCAACGAAAGCCTTCAACGGTCTCACCAGAACATCCGTAGAGTATTTGTACATCTTGCAACTTCGCACAATCCAATGTGGTTTTAAAAGAGGCATAGGAGGGGGGAATAGGAAGTTTTTCGGTATCCACCACATCCTGGCACTTTGCTGAATACCATTTCATAAACGTTGTACAAGCAATATTAAAGGTAGCCATTTGAATACACGTCTGATCTCCTTTTTTCTTCTACGCTGGCGAATACACGTCTGATCTCAAGGGCTTACTGCAGTCGACTGACCACGCAGGGAATCACAGATAGTAGCATGACTCACGTTGCTGGTCTTACAGTGGCGGAGCTTAGAACTTTCACCTGTGCACACACAAAGGAGAAAGTGAAACGCTAATTGAAACATGATTTATTTAATAAACGAGATATTCAAGTTATATATATTTACAAATACGATTTAATAAACGAGATATTCAAGTTATATATATATTTACAAATACGTGTAATAAATAAGTTAACAATAGACACATCAATGATTATATTCAAGACATATATATTTAAAAACACGTGATAAATAAGTTAACAATTGAAATTATGTTAACACAAGAAATAACAGAAAACACAAGAAAAAACAAATGCATAGATTTGGTGATCACAAACAACAGTAACCTAATACTTTAAAGAAAGCATTCTATTAAATACTTTTAGCCTATTTCACGAATTAATACCGGTTTTAAAATAGATTCGAGACGAAGACCGTCTGGACTGATTTTATAGAATTCAAGGATTCCAAGTTGATCACGAGAGAAGTTATGTAGTCATCTTCCATGCTGCAAAATCTCGTCGTTTGCCTGTCTGCTCAGAACACCGACAAGAGGTAAGATCGAATCCACATCAACACAAAATTTTAGTCGCTAAAAAAACCTGAGATTGTTCATGTTCTAAATTATCTTTGATTCGTTTTGGTAAAATTGAGTAAACTGCAGCCTTTGTTTCCTGATCAGAAACTCTCCGTCTTTTTCTGGTATGGTGCAAGGTTTCGTTGCAACCATATTCACTGCTCGAGTCTACTTCACAGTCGTTGTCTTCTAATCTAGATTTACACTCTTCACTAATGCATTCAATGGGTGAATAATCATCTTGGTTGATATTATTGACACCACAATCGAGAGGGCTCACTGGGGTAACGGACACTTCAGGTAATGGTGCGGGCGCTTGAGGTGGGTCGGGGACAATCTCCTCAGGTTGCCCTTGTGGCGGGGAAAATATTGTGTGGAGGTAATTATGTGCTGCTTCTAAGTAAACAAAACGGGCTTTATGTAACACAGTGGCAACTAATAATGATTTATGCAAAGATGCACCAGCTCTTCTGGAACGTCTGGATGCAATTTTACCGAGCGATATATTTATCAACTTGTGTGCTTCAAACCCGTTTGGAACGTCAGATATCATGTTCACCACCTAGGAATTGGTCAAGGCACAGAGAGCTAACTAACACGACTCTATCCTCTATTTCCAATCTTGTAATGAGTTAAAGTGAAAGTTTCGCCTGCCTTTATACAATGTCGTTCTGACATCGTTATCAAGCTCCACGCAGGGAATTTCCAGGTAGTAGCATGAATCACGTTGCTGTTCTTTCACCTGTGCACACACACACACACACACACACACACACGCACGCACACACAAAGGAGAAAGTGAAACGCTAATTGAAACATGATTTATTTAATAAAAGAAATATTTAAGCTATATATATTTACAAACACGTGTAATAAATAAGTTAACAATAGGCACATCAAAGATTATATTCAAGGTGTATATATATATTTACAAACACGTGTGATAAATAAGTTAACAATTGAATTTCTGTGTTAACAAAATTTCATTTGTTAACTTATTTATTACACATATTTTTAAATATATATGTCTTGAATATAATCATTGATGTGCCTATTGTTAACTTATTTATTACACGTGTTTGTAAATATATATAGCTTGAATATTTCTTTTATTAAATAAATCATGTTTCAATTAGCGTTTCACTTTCTCCTTTGTGTGTGTGTGTGTGTGTGTGTGTGTGTGTGCGTGTGTGTGTGTGTGTGCACAGGTGAAAGAACAGCAACGTGATTCATGCTACTACCTGGAAATTCCCTGCGTGGAGCTTGATAACGATGTCAGAACGACATTGTATAAAGGCAGGCGAAACTTTCACTTTAACTCATTACAAGATTGGAAATAGAGGATAGAGTCGTGTTAGTTAGCTCTCTGTGCCTTGACCAATTCCTAGGTGGTGAACATGATATCTGACGTTCCAAACGGGTTTGAAGCACACAAGTTGATAAATATATCGCTCGGTAAAATTGCATCCAGACGTTCCAGAAGAGCTGGTGCATCTTTGCATAAATCATTATTAGTTGCCACTGTGTTACATAAAGCCCGTTTTGTTTACTTAGAAGCAGCACATAATTACCTCCACACAATATTTTCCCCGCCACAAGGGCAACCTGAGGAGATTGTCCCCGACCCACCTCAAGCGCCCGCACCATTACCTGAAGTGTCCGTTACCCCAGTGAGCCCTCTCGATTGTGGTGTCAATAATATCAACCAAGATGATTATTCACCCATTGAATGCATTAGTGAAGAGTGTAAATCTAGATTAGAAGACAACGACTGTGAAGTAGACTCGAGCAGTGAATATGGTTGCAACGAAACCTTGCACCATACCAGAAAAAGACGGAGAGTTTCTGATCAGGAAACAAAGGCTGCAGTTTACTCAATTTTACCAAAACGAATCAAAGATAATTTAGAACATGAACAATACTCAGGCTGTTATTTTAGCGACTAAAATTTTGTGTTGATGTGGATTCGATCTTACCTCTTGTCGGTGTTCTGAGCAGACAGGCAAACGACGAGATTTTGCAGCATGGAAGATGACTACATAACTTCTCTCGTGATCAACTTGGAATCCTTGAATTTCTATAAAATCAGTCCAGACGGTCTTCGTCTCGAATCTATTTTAAAACCGGTATTAATTCGTGAACATAGGCTAAAAGTATTTAATAGAATGCTTTCTTTAAAGTATTAGGTTACTGTTGTTTGTGATCACCAAATCTATGCATTTGTTTTTTCTTGTGTTTTCTGTTATTTCTTGTGTTAACATAATTTCAATTGTTAACTTATTTATCACGTGTTTTTAAATATATATGTCTTGAATATAATCATTGATGTGTCTATTGTTAACTTATTACACGTATTTGTAAATATATATATAACTTGAATATCGTTTATTAAATCGTATTTGTAAATATATATAACTTGAATATCTCGTATTAAATAAATCATGTTTCAATTAGCGTTTCACTTTCTCCTTTGTGTGTGCACAGGTGAAAGTTCTAAGCTCCGCCCACTGTGTGTGTGTGTGTGTGTGTGTGTGCACAGTGAAAGTTCTAAGCACCGCCCACTGTAAGACCAGCAACGTGAGTCATGCTACTATCTGTGATTCCCTGCGTGGTCAGTCGACTGCAGTAAGCCCTTGAGATCAGACGTGTATTCGCCAGCGTAGAAGAAAAAAAGATCAGACGTGTATTGAAATGGCTACCTTTAATATTGCTTGTACAACGTTTATGAAATGGTATTCAGCAAAGTGCCAGGATGTGGTGGATACCGAAAAACTACCTATTCCCCCCACCTATGCCTCTTTTAAAACCACAGTGGATTGTGCGAAGTTGCAAGATGTACAAATACTCTACGGATGTTCTGGTGAGACCGTTGAAGGCTTTCGTTGCACAGACGATGTGCTGAAGTATGCTGTAGACGATGGCCCCACTCGTGAAGAAGGCTTACGAACTTTATTTTGGATGTAAGGTAGGCGACCAAGACAAATCCTGGGCACCTCATATCTCATGCATTTCCTGTGCCGTCACTCTTAGGGGTTGGATTAAACTCACTGAGTGGTGGCCAACCGCGGCGCATTGCGCCAAAGGTGGTGCATCGAGGTCTAGTATGAATTGTGCTAAATTTTCACTTCTAACACTAAATATTAAAAATCAAAGATTTAAGCAGTTAAGATGTAGTTAACTAAAAATTAAGGTAAATATTTTTCACATTATACTTCTATTTAAGGTAAATATTATATTATATTTTTATTTTTACTTACAAGTTATTATAAGAATCGGAGTGAAGAGAGGTTTTGCTCGAGTTGACTGGAAGAAAGGTAAAATTATGGTCAAAAAAGGCCTCTGGGCAATCAGGTGTGATTCGAGTGGGGGGAATCTGATTTTCATTTACAAGATATGTACAGAGGCGTGTTTGTGTGCGAGTGCGTGTGTGTGTGGGAAACGATTCCTCGTGTGCGTGTGTGCGTGTGTGTGTGTGTGTGTATGCACGAGTTGTTCATTCGTTTATATATACAAACACAGATGGGTGAGAAGACTGGAGGGAATGGTCGACCGTGTGTTTTGGTTAATGTTTTAATTCACTTTAAGGTGAAAATCCATTTACATATATATATATATTATATATATATATATATATATATATATATATATATATATATATATATATATATATAAGGATTGACAAAATATACGTTTGGCATTTTTTTCTGATTTTCATTCACGTATGTACAGAGGCGTGTGTGTGCGTGTGTGTGTGTGTGTGTGCACGATTTGTTCATTCGTTTATATATACAAACACAGATGGATGAGGAGATTGGGGGGGAGGAGGGAGGAGGGGGAACGACCGTGTGTTTCGAGTTGAGCAGATTCTCGGAAATCCTTTCCTCGTGAAAGGAACAACAACGCTTAATGATTAATTTCTTATATTGAATAATTAAATTCTTATAATAATAATTGATTCTCCTAAAAGAAGAAAATTCATTTGTTTTACATTATTTAGCTTCATTTGGTTTAAATTAATATAGGTTTGGCATTTTTTTCTGATTTTCATTCACATGCTATGTACAGAGGTGTGGTGTGTGTGTGTTTGTGTGTGTGTGTGTGTGTGTGTTTGTGTGTGTACAGGTGAAAGTTCTAAGCTCCGTCCACTGTAAGACCAGCAACGTGAGCCATGCTACTATCTGTGATTCCCTGCGTGTTCAGTCGACTGCAGTAAGCCCTTGAGATCAGACGTGTATTCGCCAGCGTAGAAGAAAAAAAGGAGATCAGACGTGTATTCAAATGGCTACCTTTAATATTGCTTGTACAACATTTATGAAATGGTATTCAGCAAAGTGCCAGGATGTGGTGGATACCGAAAAACTTCCTATTCCCCACTCCAATGCCTCTTTTAAAACCACAGTGGATTGTGCGAAGTTGCAAGATGTACAAATACTCTACGGATGTTCTGGTGAGACCGTTGAAGGCTTTCGTTGCACAGACGATGTGCTGAAGTATGCTGTAGAGCTAAACTTTATAAAGTCTCACATATACCGTGAAGTAAAAGAAACAACGCGTGCAGAAGAGAAGCAGCAGGTATGGATAATGAGTCTTGTGGATGGGTGGTTTGACAAGCGGTATTACGTCATGTTACACCGTCTCGATTACTGATACCCTACGACTGAAAATGTGAATCTCGTGATCATGGACAATATTAAGTATTTTTATCACTATATTAATGTATATCATGATGAGGTTCGTAGTGAGTTTGTGGCTAGTGCTCTGCGTGAGTTTTTAACAGATTTTAGAGACGAGTATCGTTTGATGGGCAGAAAGGAAAAATATGAGCATATGTTCCTCTCAAATAGTGCGCCGGAGTGTGAAGATGTTTAGTAAAATATTATAAAATGTGCCGAGTTCGTGAAAATTATCCTGAGGGAAACTGTTTGGTGCGTAGTCTGGTAGTGATAAAACCGAAATTCATTCTTGTACCGGAAAAACCCCTACGCAATATGTACAACAATTCGCCGCACGAATATGGTGTGACCCGCGGATCATACGAGTTCGAACAAGCCCATTCACGTATCATCGAGTCTGCCGCCCATCGAACCGTTCCTGTCTACCTGCGTGCCTCACCCGGCTCATAGTTATCTCAGAGCTTGAACCGAATTGACGTGCGCTCCTCGAATACGATGGAACTTCCTTTGAGCAGCATTCTCAACGCCTCGTACGATGTGTCCGTGACGAAATCTTTGCGCGTGTTCAGGCGTAAATCCGGTAACGTTAGCTATGTACTGGAAAAGGAATGTAGTCAAACAAACAAACGGGTTTATTTACGTGTCGAGGAGATGAATAGAATCTTCGTGATAGTTGAGAAGTGGAGTGAAGATCGTTATAAAATACCTGCTACGTAGGTACAAGAAGAGAGCAGATTAGTGACGCACCCTCATACGCCGTTGTATGTACGTTGTGTATAAATAACGATCGGCCGTGCATTGATATACGGCTGATGTGGAAGAATGCTTCTGATAATAACGCTCTTGTTCCTACGCACCGTTTCATCCTCGACAGAATGTTTGAAATCGTCGGATTCCGCAAGCTGAAACCTATATTAGACGCGCGTGTTGCTCATATGCTTTATTTTGATACAGTACTTGAATACGCATACACCGCTCTGCTCGATGGGTTTACCGATTGTAGGGCCGAACAAGGTGTGAATGGTCTAGAGCTGGACGTTTATTTAAAAAGTTTAGACTCTTTGAAATACCATGAACTTTGTACAAAGCAATTGATCGGTACAAGGCTCAGCTCACCTACACCGTTCACCCTGAAGAACTATTTCTTTATATAACGCGCAGTTGTCGTAACGATTTAGAAGATTATTTCAATTGCCGCTATGTTGAGTGAAGACGAGTTCACGATTGAAAAGCTCGGGTCGGTAGAAATAAACCTTCGATTGGAAAAGCGTGTTTATAAACTTGTGTCTAATAATGTAGCTAACGATGAACTCTTTGTGCGTGCTTTTGATTGTATTCTAGACGTATTTAAAGATGACTTATCAACCGGTTGTAAAGTGGGAACAAAAATAGTACTGAACGATATGAAAGCCCTTCATATCGAGTACAGGTTTCCCTATACTTAAAGCGGTGAAATATTATTAAACCGCATATACTGCCTAATGCAGAGCAATAATGATGTAATTGTAAACTCGATTAAGTGCGAGTTTAGTATTTTGAAAAAAAAGTGAAATGTATTTATATATTTAACATATTTGTGTGATATTTCTCCTGTACTGTTATACTGAAGGAATATATGCATATTCCTCGTTCATATTTCTATTATTATTGATCATTCAAATGTGTATTTATTTCTATATCTCCATAATTGTGTGTGTGTGTGTGTGTGTGTATGTGTGTGTGTGTATATATTTCTCCTGTGCTGTTATATTGACGGATTATATGCATATTCCTCATTTCTATTATTATTGATCATTCAAATGTATATTTATTTTCTATATATTTATAATAAACAGAATGATGCAATGTTGTTTTACTTAATTCTTTTGGTTAAGTACTTCATGTTACGCCTTCTAAACCTACTAGCGGAATTCTAAACCAACTTTTAAGAAAATAAATGGTACAATCTGGGAAATGTGTATCTGAGCAATGGTATCTGGCAACTCTCCATAATAATTTATACAATGGTATCTGGCAACTCTCCATAATAATTTATACAATGGTATCTGGCACCTCTTCTGAAGGCTCCACGCGCCACAGATCTTATAGACAATGCAGGTCCTGTATATGAGCTTTAATTATCTCGATGAAATAGTGAGCAATCATTCCCTGACGATATGTATTTCTGAATCTACGTTAAACTGTAGGTCTAAGGTCGGTGAAAAGCTTTCCAATTCGGCGAGAAAGAGTTAATTACACTAGGGAACAACTTTTTTGCTCTTGAAAACTATTTGGTGTTTCTTATAGAACTGCTGATTCAAATGTGGTTTCAGAATTTTTCTATCACCCATAGTTTTGGAGAAAATAATATTTCCATTTACTCAGAGTTTTCCCAAAATATTAGTTAAAATTAAGTGCACTATTTTAATTTTACTTTCTTTTTTCCAGGTTAACTATATTTATATAGTATTTTTTGCATTAAAAAAATATAGCTATTTAAACAAACAGATTTTTAATAAAAAGAAAGAATTTTTTTTCAAGTTTTGCTCAAATTTTAAAATTTTTCATAGTAGAAAAAATTGGTTTTTCATTCCAAAAAGTTTTCCGTGATTTCAATAATTTTCCGCCAGCATGAATCGAAACTGTATTAATTCCAGAGATACATTTTGCTACGTATGTGGAGAACTGACCATAATGGCACAGAGGAAGACGATGGCCCCACTCGTGAAGAAGGCTTACGAACTTTATTTTGGATGTAAGGTAGGCGACCAAGACAAATCCTGGGCACCTCATATCTCATGCATTTCCTGTGCCGTCACTCTTAGGGGTTGGATTAAACTCACTGCGTGGTGGCCAACCGCGGCGCATTGCGCCAAAGGTGGTGCATCGAGGTCTAGTATGAATTGTGCTAAATTTTCACTTCTAACAGTAAATATTAAAAATCAAAGATTTAAGCAGTTAAGATGTAGTTAACTAAAAATTAAGGTAAATATTTTTCACATTATATTTCTATTTAAGGTAAATATTATATTATATTTTTATTTTTACTTACAAGTTATTATAAGAATCGGAGTGAAGAGAGGTTTTGCTCGAGTTGACTGGAAGAAAGGTAAAATTATGGTCAAAAAAGGCCACAGGGCAATCAGGTGTGATTCGAGTCGGGGGAATCTGATTTTCATTCACAAGATATGTACAGAGGCGTGTTTGTGTGCGAGTGCGTGTGTGTGTGGGAAACGATTCCTCGTGTGCGTGTGTGCGTGTGTGTGTGTGTATGCACGAGTTGTTCATTCGTTTATATATACAAACACAGATGGGTGAGGAGACTGGGGGGAATGGTCGACCGTGTGTTTTGGTTAATGTTTTAATTCACTTTAAGGTGAAAATCCATTTACATATATATATATATATATATATATTAATATATATATATATATATATATATATATATATATATATATATAAGGATTGACAAAATATACGTTTGGCATTTTTTTCTGATTTTCATTCACGTATGTACAGAGTGTGGTGCGTGTGTGTGCGTGTGTGTGTGTGTGTGTGTGTGTGCACGATTTGTTCATTCGTTTATATATACAAACACAGATGGGTGAGGAGATTGGGGGAGGAGGGAGGAGGGGGAACGACCGTGTGTTTCGAGTTGACCAGATTCTCGGAAATCCTTTCCTCGTGAAAGGAACAACAACGCTTAATGATTAATTTCTTATATTGAATAATTAAATTCTTATAATAATAATTGATTCTCCTAAAAGAAGAAAATTCATTTGTTTTACATTATTTAGCTTCATTTGGTTTAAATTAATATAGGTTTGGCATTTTTTTCTGATTTTCATTCACATGTTATGTACAGAGGTGTGTGTGTGTGTGTGTGTGTGTGTGTGCACAGGTGAAAGTTCTAAGCTCCGCCCACTGTAAGACCAGCAACGTGAGTCATGCTACTATCTGTGATTCCCTGCGTGGTCAGTCGGCTGCAGTAAGCCCTTGAGATCAGACGTGTATTCGCCAGCGTAGAAGAAAAAAAGGAGATCAGATGTGTATTCAAATGGCTACCTTTAATATTGCTTGTACAACGTTTATGAAATGGTATTCAGCAAAGTGCCAGGATGTGGTGGATACCGAAAAACTTCCTATTCCCCCCTCCAATGCCTCTTTTAAAACCACAGTGGATTGTGCGAAGTTGCAAGATGTACAAATACTCTACGGATGTTCTGGTGAGACCGTTGAAGGCTTTCGTTGCACAGACGATGTGCTAAAGTATGCTGTAGAGCTAAACTTTATAAAGTCTCACATATACCGTGAGGTAAAAGAAACAACGCGTGCAGAAGAGAAGCAGCAGGTATGGATAATGAGTCTTGTGGATGGGTGGTATGACAAGCGGTATTACGTCATGTTACACCGTCTCGATTACTCATACCCTACGACTGAAAATGTGAATCTCGTGATCATGGACAATCTTAAGTATTTTTATCACTATATTAATGTATATCATGATGAGGTTCGTAGTGAGGTTGTGGCTAGTGCTCTGCGTGAGTTTTTAACAGACTTTAGAGACGAGTATCGTTTGATGGGCAGAAAGGAAAAATATGAGCATATGTTCCTCTCAAATAGTGCGCCGGAGTGTGAAGATGTTTAGTAAAATATTATAAAATGTGCCGAGTTCGTGAAAATTATCCTGAGGGAAACTGTTTGGTGCGTAGTCTGGTAGTGATAAAACCGAAATTCATTCTTGTACCGGAAAAACCACTACGCAATATGTACAACAATTCGCCGCACGAATATGGTGTGACCCGCGGATCATACGAGTTCGAACAAGCCCATTCACGTATCATCGAGTCTGCCGCCCATCGAACCGTTCCTGTCTACCTGCGTGCCTCACCCGGCTCATAGTTATCTCAGAGCTTGAACCGAATTGACGTGCGCTCCTCGAATACGATGGAACTTCCTTTGAGCAGCATTCTCAACGCCTCGTACGATGTGTCCGTGACGAAATCTTTGCGCGTGTTCAGGCGTAAATCCGGTAACGTTAGCTATGTACTGGAAAAGGAATGTAGTCAAACAAACAAACGGTTTATTTACGTGTCGAGGAGATGAATAGAATCTTCGTGATAGTTGAGAAGTGGAGTGAAGATCGTTATAAAATACCTGCTAACGTAGGTACAAGAAGAGAGCAGATTAGTGACGCACCCTCATACGCCGTTGTATGTACGTTGTGTATAAATAACGATCGGCCGTGCATTGATATACGGCTGATGTGGAAGAATGCTTCTGATAATAACGCTCTTGTTCCTACGCGACACCGTTTCATCCTCGACAGAATGTTTGAAATCGTCGGATTCCGCAAGCTGAAACCTATATTAGACGCGCGTGTTGCTCATATGCTTTATTTTGATACAGTACTTGAATACGCATACACCGCTCTGCTCGATGGGTTTACCGATTGTAGGGCCGAACAAGGTGTGAATGGTCTAGAGCTGGACGTTTATTTAAAAAGTTTAGACTCTTTGAAATACCATGAACTTTGATACAAAGCAATTGATCGGTACAAGGCTCAGCTCACCTACACCGTTCACCCTGAAGAACTATTTCTTTATATAACGCGCAGTTGTCGTAACGATTTAGAAGATTATTTCAATTGCCGCTATGTTGAGTGAAGACGAGTTCACGATTGAAAAGCTCGGGTCGGTAGAAATAAACCTTCGATTGGAAAAGCGTGTTTATAAACTTGTGTCTAATAATGTAGCTAACGATGAACTCTTTGTGCGTGCTTTTGATTGTATTCTAGACGTATTTAAAGATGACTTATCAACCGGTTGTAAAGTGGGAACAAAAATAGTACTGAACGATATGAAAGCCCTTCATATCGACTACAGGTTTCCCTATACTTAAAGCGGTGAAATATTAAAACCGCATATACTGCCTAATGCAGAGCAATAATGATGTAATTGTAAACTCGATTAAGTGCGAGTTTAGTATTTTGAAAAAAAAGTGAAATGTATTTATATATTTAACATATTTGTGTGATATTTCTCCTGTACTGTTATACTGAAGGAATATATGCATATTCCTCGTTCATATTTCTATTATTATTGATCATTCAAATGTGTATTTATTTCTCTATATCTCCATAATTGTGTGTGTGTGTATGTGTATGTGTGTGTGTGTATATATTTCTCCTGTGCTGTTATATTGACGGATTATATGCATATTCCTCATTTCTATTATTATTGATCATTCAAATGTATATTTATTTTCTATATATTTATAATAAACAGAATGATGCAATGTTGTTTTACTTAATTCTTTTGGTTAAGTACTTCATGTTACGCCTTCTAAACCTACTAGCGGAATTCTAAACCAACTTTTAAGAAAATAAATGGTACAATCTGGGAAATGTGTATCTGAGCAATGGTATCTGGCAACTCTCCATAATAATTTATACAATGGTATCTGGCAACTCTCCATAATAATTTATACAATGGTATCTGGCACCTCTTCTGAAGGCTCCACGCGCCACAGATCTTATAGACAATGCAGGTCCTGTATATGAGCTTTAATTATCTCGATGAAATAGTGAGCAATCATTCCCTGACGATATGTATTTCTGAATCTACGTTAAACTGTAGGTCTAAGGTCGGTGAAAAGCTTTCCAATTCGGCGAGAAAGAGTTAATTACACTAGGGAACAACTTTTTTGCTCTTGAAAACTATTTGGTGTTTCTTATAGAACTGCTGATTCAAATGTGGTTTCAGAATTTTTCTATCACCCATAGTTTTGGAGAAAATAATATTTCCATTTACTCAGAGTTTTCCCAAAATATTAGTTAAAATTAAGTGCACTATTTTAATTTTACTTTCTTTTTTCCAGGTTAACTATATTTAATAGTATTTTTTGCATTAAAAAAATATAGCTATTTAAACAAACAGATTTTTAATAAAAAGAAAGAATTTTTTTTCAAGTTTTGCTCAAATTTTAAAATTTTTCATAGTAGAAAAAATTGGTTTTTCATTCCAAAAAGTTTTCCGTGATTTCAATAATTTTCCGCCAGCATGAATCGAAACTGTATTAATTCCAGAGATACATTTTGCTACGTATGTGGAGAACTGACCATAATGGCACAGAGGAAGACGATGGCCCCACTCGTGAAGAAGGCTTACGAACTTTATTTTGGATGTAAGGTAGGCGACCAAGACAAATCCTGGGCACCTCATATCTCATGCATTTCCTGTGCCGTCACTCTTAGGGGTTGGATTAAACTCACTGCGTGGTGGCCAACCGCGGCGCATTGCGCCAAAGGTGGTGCATCGAGGTCTAGTATGAATTGTGCTAAATTTTCACTTCTAACAGTAAATATTAAAAATCAAAGATTTAAGCAGTTAAGATGTAGTTAACTAAAAATTAAGGTAAATATTTTTCACATTATATTTCTATTTAAGGTAAATATTATATTATATTTTTATTTTTACTTACAAGTTATTATAAGAATCGGAGTGAAGAGAGGTTTTGCTCGAGTTGACTGGAAGAAAGGTAAAATTATGGTCAAAAAAGGCCACAGGGCAATCAGGTGTGATTCGAGTCGGGGGAATCTGATTTTCATTCACAAGATATGTACAGAGGCGTGTTGTGTGCGAGTGCGTGTGTGTGTGGGAAACGATTCCTCGTGTGCGTGTGTGCGTGTGTGTGTGTGTATGCACGAGTTGTTCATTCGTTTATATATACAAACACAGATGGGTGAGGAGACTGGGGGAATGGTCGACCGTGTGTTTTGGTTAATGTTTTAATTCACTTTAAGGTGAAAATCCATTTACATATATATATATATCTATATATATATATATATATATATTATATATATATATATATATATATATATATATATATATATAAGGATTGACAAAATATACGTTTGGCATTTTTTTCTGATTTTCATTCACGTATGTACAGAGGCGTGTGTGTGCGTGTGTGTGTGTGTGTGTGTGCACGATTTGTTCATTCGTTTATATATACAAACACAGATGGGTGAGGAGAGTTGGGGGGGAGGGAGGAGGGGGAACGACCGTGTGTTTCGAGTTGACCAGATTCTCGGAAATCCTTTCCTCGTGAAAGGAACAACGCTTAATGATTAATTTCTTATATTGAATAATTAAATTCTTATAATAATAATTGATTCTCCTAAAAGAAGAAAATTCATTTGTTTTACATTATTTAGCTTCATTTGGTTTAAATTAATATAGGTTTGGCATTTTTTTCTGATTTTCATTCACATGTTATGTACAGAGTGTGTGTGTGTGTGTGTGTGTGTGTGTGTGTGTGTGTGTGCACAGGTGAAAGTTCTAAGCTCCGCCCACTGTAAGACCAGCAACGTGAGTCATGCTACTATCTGTGATTCCCTGCGTGGTCAGTCGGCTGCAGTAAGCCCTTGAGATCAGACGTGTATTCGCCAGCGTAGAAGAAAAAAAGGAGATCAGATGTGTATTCAAATGGCTACCTTTAATATTGCTTGTACAACGTTTATGAAATGGTATTCAGCAAAGTGCCAGGATGCGGTGGATACCGAAAAACTTCCTATTCCCCCCTCCAATGCCTCTTTTAAAACCACAGTGGATTGTGCGAAGTTGCAAGATGTACAAATACTCTACGGATGTTCTGGTGAGACCGTTGAAGGCTTTCGTTGCACAGACGATGTGCTAAAGTATGCTGTAGAGCTAACTTTATAAAGTCTCACATATACCGTGAGGTAAAAGAAACAACGCGTGCAGAAGAGAAGCAGCAGGTATGGATAATGAGTCTTGTGGATGGGTGGTATGACAAGCGGTATTACGTCATGTTACACCGTCTCGATTACTCATACCCTACGACTGAAAATGTGAATCTCGTGATCATGGACAATCTTAAGTATTTTTATCACTATATTAATGTATATCATGATGAGGTTCGTAGTGAGGTTGTGGCTAGTGCTCTGCGTGAGTTTTTAACAGACTTTAGAGACGAGTATCGTTTGATGGGCAGAAAGGAAAAATATGAGCATATGTTCCTCTCAAATAGTGCGCCGGAGTGTGAAGATGTTTAGTAAAATATTATAAAATGTGCCGAGTTCGTGAAAATTATCCTGAGGGAAACTGTTTGGTGCGTAGTCTGGTAGTGATAAAACCGAAATTCATTCTTGTACCGGAAAAACCCCTACGCAATATGTACAACAATTCGCCGCACGAATATGGTGTGACCCGCGGATCATACGAGTTCGAACAAGCCCATTCACGTATCATCGAGTCTGCCGCCCATCGAACCGTTCCTGTCTACCTGCGTGCCTCACCCGGCTCATAGTTATCTCAGAGCTTGAACCGAATTGACGTGCGCTCCTCGAATACGATGGAACTTCCTTTGAGCAGCATTCTCAACGCCTCGTACGATGTGTCCGTGACGAAATCTTTGCGCGTGTTCAGGCGTAAATCCGGTAACGTTAGCTATGTACTGGAAAAGGAATGTAGTCAAACAAACAAACGGGTTTATTTACGTGTCGAGGAGATGAATAGAATCTTCGTGATAGTTGAGAAGTGGAGTGAAGATCGTTATAAAATACCTGCTAACGTAGGTACAAGAAGAGAGCAGATTAGTGACGCACCCTCATACGCCGTTGTATGTACGTTGTGTATAAATAACGATCGGCCGTGCATTGATATACGGCTGATGTGGAAGAATGCTTCTGATAATAACGCTCTTGTTCCTACGCGAAACCGTTTCATCCTCGACAGAATGTTTGAAATCGTCGGATTCCGCAAGCTGAAACCTATATTAGACGCGCGTGTTGCTCATATGCTTTATTTTGATACAGTACTTGAATACGCATACACCGCTCTGCTCGATGGGTTTACCGATTGTAGGGCCGAACAAGGTGTGAATGGTCTAGAGCTGGACGTTTATTTAAAAAGTTTAGACTCTTTGAAATACCATGAACTTTGATACAAAGCAATTGATCGGTACAAGGCTCAGCTCACCTACACCGTTCACCCTGAAGAACTATTTCTTTATATAACGCGCAGTTGTCGTAACGATTTAGAAGATTATTTCAATTGCCGCTATGTTGAGTGAAGACGAGTTCACGATTGAAAAGCTCGGGTCGGTAGAAATAAACCTTCGATTGGAAAAGCGTGTTTATAAACTTGTGTCTAATAATGTAGCTAACGATGAACTCTTTGTGCGTGCTTTTGATTGTATTCTAGACGTATTTAAAGATGACTTATCAACCGGTTGTAAAGTGGGAACAAAAATAGTACTGAACGATATGAAAGCCCTTCATATCGACTACAGGTTTCCCTATACTTAAAGCGGTGAAATATTATTAAACCGCATATACTGCCTAATGCAGAGCAATAATGATGTAATTGTAAACTCGATTAAGTGCGAGTTTAGTATTTTGAAAAAAAAGTGAAATGTATTTATATATTTAACATATTTGTGTGATATTTCTCCTGTACTGTTATGCTGAAGGAATATATGCATATTCCTCGTTCATATTTCTATTATTATTGATCATTCAAATGTGTATTTATTTCTCTATATCTCCATAATTGTGTGTGTGTGTGTATGTGTATGTGTGTGTGTGTATATATTTCTCCTGTGCTGTTATATTGACGGATTATATGCATATTCCTCATTTCTATTATTATTGATCATTCAAATGTATATTTATTTTCTATATATTTATAATAAACAGAATGATGCAATGTTGTTTTACTTAATTCTTTTGGTTAAGTACTTCATGTTACGCCTTCTAAACCTACTAGCGGAATTCTAAACCAACTTTTAAGAAAATAAATGGTACAATCTGGGAAATGTGTATCTGAGCAATGGTATCTGGCAACTCTCCATAATAATTTATACAATGGTATCTGGCAACTCCATAATAATTTATACAATGGTATCTGGCACCTCTTCTGAAGGCTCCACGCGCCACAGATCTTATAGACAATGCAGGTCCTGTATATGAGCTTTAATTATCTCGATGAAATAGTGAGCAATCATTCCCTGACGATATGTATTTCTGAATCTACGTTAAACTGTAGGTCTAAGGTCGGTGAAAAGCTTTCCAATTCGGCGAGAAAGAGTTAATTACACTAGGGAACAACTTTTTTGCTCTTGAAAACTATTTGGTGTTTCTTATAGAACTGCTGATTCAAATGTGGTTTCAGAATTTTTCTATCACCCATAGTTTTGGAGAAAATAATATTTCCATTTACTCAGAGTTTTCCCAAAATATTAGTTAAAATTAAGTGCACTATTTTAATTTTACTTTTTTTTTCCAGGTTAACTATATTTAATAGTATTTTTTGCATTAAAAAAATATAGCTATTTAAACAAACAGATTTTTAATAAAAAGAAAGAATTTTTTTTCAAGTTTTGCTCAAATTTTAAAATTTTTCATAGTAGAAAAAATTGGTTTTTCATTCCAAAAAGTTTTCCGTGATTTCAATAATTTTCCGCCAGCATGAATCGAAACTGTATTAATTCCAGAGATACATTTTGCTACGTATGTGGAGAACTGACCATAATGGCACAGAGGAAGACGATGGCCCCACTCGTGAAGAAGGCTTACGAACTTTATTTTGGATGTAAGGTAGGCGACCAAGACAAATCCTGGGCACCTCATATCTCATGCATTTCCTGTGCCGTCACTCTTAGGGGTTGGATTAAACTCACTGCGTGGTGGCCAACCGCGGCGCATTGCGCCAAAGGTGGTGCATCGAGGTCTAGTATGAATTGTGCTAAATTTTCACTTCTAACAGTAAATATTAAAAATCAAATATTTAAGCAGTTAAGATGTAGTTAACTAAAAATTAAGGTAAATATTTTTCACATTATATTTCTATTTAAGGTAAATATTATATTATATTTTTATTTTTACTTACAAGTTATTATAAGAATCGGAGTGAAGAGAGGTTTTGCTCGAGTTGACTGGAAGAAAGGTAAAATTATGGTCAAAAAAGGCCACAGGGCAATCAGGTGTGATTCGAGTCGGGGGAATCTGATTTTCATTCACAAGATATGTACAGAGGCGTGTTTGTGTGCGAGTGCGTGTGTGTGTGGGAAACGATTCCTCGTGTGCGTGTGTGCGTGTGTGTGTGTGTATGCACGAGTTGTTCATTCGTTTATATATACAAACACAGATGGGTGAGGAGACTGGGGGGAATGGTCGACCGTGTGTTTTGGTTAATGTTTTAATTCACTTTAAGGTGAAAATCCATTTACATATATATATATATATATATTTATATATTATATATATATATATATATATATAATATATATATATATATATATAAGGATTGACAAAATATACGTTTGGCATTTTTTTCTGATTTTCATTCACGTATGTACAGAGGCGTGTGTGTGCGTGTGTGTGTGTGTGTGTGCACGATTTGTTCATTCGTTTATATATACAAACACAGATGGGTGAGGAGATTGGGGGGAGGAGGGAGGAGGGGGAACGACCGTGTGTTTCGAGTTGACCAGATTCTCGGAAATCCTTTCCTCGTGAAAGGAACAACAACGCTTAATGATTAATTTCTTATATTGAATAATTAAATTCTTATAATAATAATTGATTCTCCTAAAAGAAGAAAATTCATTTGTTTTACATTATTTAGCTTCATTTGGTTTAAATTAATATAGGTTTGGCATTTTTTTCTGATTTTCATTCACATGTTATGTACAGAGGTGTGTCTGTGTGTGTGTGTGTGTGTGTGTGCACAGGTGAAGTTCTAAGCTCCGCCCACTGTAAGACCAGCAACGTGAGTCATGCTACTATCTGTGATTCCCTGCGTGGTCAGTCGGCTGCAGTAAGCCCTTGAGATCAGACGTGTATTCGCCAGCGTAGAAGAAAAAAAGGAGATCAGATGTGTATTCAAATGGCTACCTTTAATATTGCTTGTACAACGTTTATGAAATGGTATTCAGCAAAGTGCCAGGATGTGGTGGATACCGAAAAACTTCCTATTCCCCCCTCCAATGCCTCTTTTAAAACCACAGTGGATTGTGCGAAGTTGCAAGATGTACAAATACTCTACGGATGTTCTGGTGAGACCGTTGAAGGCTTTCGTTGCACAGACGATGTGCTAAAGTATGCTGTAGAGCTAAACTTTATAAAGTCTCACATATACCGTGAGGTAAAAGAAACAACGCGTGCAGAAGAGAAGCAGCAGGTATGGATAATGAGTCTTGTGGATGGGTGGTATGACAAGCGGTATTACGTCATGTTACACCGTCTCGATTACTCATACCCTACGACTGAAAATGTGAATCTCGTGATCATGGACAATCTTAAGTATTTTTATCACTATATTAATGTATATCATGATGAGGTTCGTAGTGAGGTTGTGGCTAGTGCTCTGCGTGAGTTTTTAACAGACTTTAGAGACGAGTATCGTTTGATGGGCAGAAAGGAAAAATATGAGCATATGTTCCTCTCAAATAGTGCGCCGGAGTGTGAAGATGTTTAGTAAAATATTATAAAATGTGCCGAGTTCGTGAAAATTATCCTGAGGGAAACTGTTTGGTGCGTAGTCTGGTAGTGATAAAACCGAAATTCATTCTTGTACCGGAAAAACCACTACGCAATATGTACAACAATTCGCCGCACGAATATGGTGTGACCCGCGGATCATACGAGTTCGAACAAGCCCATTCACGTATCATCGAGTCTGCCGCCCATCGAACCGTTCCTGTCTTCCTTTGAGCAGCATTCTCAACGCCTCGTACGATGTGTCCGTGACGAAATCTTTGCGCGTGTTCAGGCGTAAATCCGGTAACGTTAGCTATGTACTGGAAAAGGAATGTAGTCAAACAAACAAACGGGTTTATTTACGTGTCGAGGAGATTAATAGAATCTTCGTGATAGTTGAGAAGTGGAGTGAAGATCGTTATAAAATACCTGCTAACGTAGGTACAAGAAGAGAGCAGATTAGTGACGCACCCTCATACGCCGTTGTATGTACGTTGTGTATAAATAACGATCGGCCGTGCATTGATATACGGCTGATGTGGAAGAATGCTTCTGATAATAACGCTCTTGTTCCTACGCGAAACCGTTTCATCCTCGACAGAATGTTTGAAATCGTCGGATTCCGCAAGCTGAAACCTATATTAGACGCGCGTGTTGCTCATATGCTTTATTTTGATACAGTACTTGAATACGCATTCACCGCTCTGCTCGATGGGTTTACCGATTGTAGGGCCGAACAAGGTGTGAATGGTCTAGAGCTGGACGTTTATTTAAAAAGTTTAGACTCTTTGAAATACCATGAACTTTGATACAAAGCAATTGATCGGTACAAGGCTCAGCTCACCTACACCGTTCACCCTGAAGAACTATTTCTTTATATAACGCGCAGTTGTCGTAACGATTTAGAAGATTATTTCAATTGCCGCTATGTTGAGTGAAGACGAGTTCACGATTGAAAAGCTCGGGTCGGTAGAAATAAACCTTCGATTGGAAAAGCGTGTTTATAAACTTGTGTCTAATAATGTAGCTAACGATGAACTCTTTGTGCGTGCTTTTGATTGTATTCTAGACGTATTTAAAGATGACTTATCAACCGGTTGTAAAGTGGGAACAAAAATAGTACTGAACGATATGAAAGCCCTTCATATCGAGTACAGGTTTCCCTATACTTAAAGCGGTGAAATATTATTAAACCGCATATACTGCCTAATGCAGAGCAATAATGATGTAATTGTAAACTCGATTAAGTGCGAGTTTAGTATTTTGAAAAAAAAGTGAAATGTATTTATATATTTAACATATTTGTGTGATATTTCTCCTGTACTGTTATACTGAAGGAATATATGCATATTCCTCGTTCATATTTCTATTATTATTGATCATTCAAATGTGTATTTATTTCTCTATATCTCCACAATTGTGTGTGTGTGTGTGTGTGTATGTGTGTGTGTATATATTTCTCCTGTGCTGTTATATTGACGGATTATATGCATATTCCTCATTTCTATTATTATTGATCATTCAAATGTATATTTATTTTCTATATATTTATAATAAACAGAATGATGCAATGTTGTTTTACTTAATTCTTTTGGTTAAGTACTTCATGTTACGCCTTCTAAACCTACTAGCGGAATTCTAAACCAACTTTTAAGAAAATAAATGGTACAATCTGGGAAATGTGTATCTGAGCAATGGTATCTGGCAACTCTCCATAATAATTTATACAATGGTATCTGGCAACTCTCCATAATAATTTATACAATGGTATCTGGCACCTCTTCTGAAGGCTCCACGCGCCACAGATCTTATAGACAATGCAGGTCCTGTATATGAGCTTTAATTATCTCGATGAAATAGTGAGCAATCATTCCCTGACGATATGTATTTCTGAATCTACGTTAAACTGTAGGTCTAAGGTCGGTGAAAAGCTTTCCAATTCGGCGAGAAAGAGTTAATTACACTAGGGAACAACTTTTTTGCTCTTGAAAACTATTTGGTGTTTCTTATAGAACTGCTGATTCAAATGTGGTTTCAGAATTTTTCTATCACCCATAGTTTTGGAGAAAATAATATTTCCATTTACTCAGAGTTTTCCCAAAATATTAGTTAAAATTAAGTGCACTATTTTAATTTTACTTTCTTTTTTCCAGGTTAACTATATTTAATAGTATTTTTTGCATTAAAAAAATATAGCTATTTAAACAAACAGATTTTTAATAAAAAGAAAGAATTTTTTTCAAGTTTTGCTCAAATTTTAAAATTTTTCATAGTAGAAAAAATTGGTTTTTCATTCCAAAAAGTTTTCCGTGATTTCAATAATTTTCCGCCAGCATGAATCGAAACTGTATTAATTCCAGAGATACATTTTGCTACGTATGTGGAGAACTGACCATAATGGCACAGAGGAAGACGATGGCCCCACTCGTGAAGAAGGCTTACGAACTTTATTTTGGATGTAAGGTAGGCGACCAAGACAAATCCTGGGCACCTCATATCTCATGCATTTCCTGTGCCGTCACTCTTAGGGGTTGGATTAAACTCACTGCGTGGTGGCCAACCGCGGCGCATTGCGCCAAAGGTGGTGCATCGAGGTCTAGTATGAATTGTGCTA
>JAJOZX010000132.1:0-157500 GCA_023014485.1 Bathynomus jamesi
TACTTTACTCATTTCACTTCCTTTTACAATACTTAGTTTTATATTAAGGATTCTAATTTTGGCCAAATAAGGAAGAACAGTTGATAGAACACACTTGTCTTCATTAATTGTATTTAATTTTCAGTACTACCAATAAATTTGATTGTTTCCTTAATATACGTTGTTTATATTGGTCTGTGGATCCACTTTATTGTAATTTTAATTTTCTTGGTAATGTGGAAATGTCTTCCGAGATGACACGCTCTCAAACCTTGGGGGGAGGGGGATGTAATTGGCTCGATTCCTGGCAGCTCCTAGTTTCCTCACTTTACTGCTTTTTCCCTTTTCATCGAAAGATATTACAACCCCAACCTCAGGATCCAGTGATACCCTACATGGCAAAGCTGGGGAAGCACTTCTAGTAGTATGTCAGACCATGTTTACTCGACCACATTTATATTGTGGTCCTCCTCTGGTTCTCGCACTTAAACACTCGCTATTATATACTTTTTACAATTCTATAATTATCCTCCATTCTCATCAGTCATTTCCAATGAATTTGTCACTCCAGTCCACACCTTTCCCAAACATCCTCATTCCTCAAACTCAAACAATGAAGCCATTTTACTAGTCTCTGCTTAAATACTCTCGCATCCACACACCCGTGTTGGTATTAGTACACCTTCAAGTAAACCTCTATGTACTACACTAAAACACTTCCTAATAGGATTTACATCGCGCCTATGACTTGTTTGCCCTTCACTCTGCTTAATCGGCGGCTAAAAAAAAAATTGGGGGATCTTAAGTTATTTTTTTCCCTTTCTTTATTTTACCGCCGATTCGTACCTAGAGTGGTACATATCTCAGCGAGGCAGTGGGTGAGTGGTGTTACTGAGTTGGGGATGATAGACCGGTGGGAGGGGGGATGTAATGTTCAGTTACTGGGTGGTGGGTATGGGGGGGCCTGGTCTCAGACCCATTGAAGCAGGTGGGAATAAGTGAGGAAACGGGAAATCGCTTCCCCCGAAAAATGGGGGCCCTCAGCGAGCATGAATTGTAGACGCTCGGGTATGGGAATTTCGGCCAAGTGAGGGAAACATCTACAACGAAGAGCGGACAAGTTTGGACATTCGACCAGAGATGTACGACAGTGATGGGAGTATGACAGGTAGGGCAGAGGGGCTGGCGATTTAGCCATTAGGTGACCATGAGTAATGCGTGTGTCCTATGCGGAGACGGGCTATAATCACTCTTTATGTCGGGACCGGTGGAAGGAGGAGGCCCAGTATCCTACTTGCGGTTTGATCTTATGAAGTTTGTTTTGTGTGGCCTGGTCCATTCCCGTTGCCAGATGGAACGGAATGGGAGCGGAGAGTCGGGAAGAAGTCGGTGAAAGGGAGGGCGGGAGGAGGCCGGCAGTAAGCAGGCCGACTTTGCCGTGCGGTCCGCCTCCTCGTTACCCTGGATGCCGACATGTGCCGGGACCCAGCAGAAGGCGATTGTCTTGTGTCGGAAGGCTGTTAAAAAATGGAAATTTGCTGGATGGTACAGACGAGCGGATGAGGGGGGTTACATCTCTCTAGGGAGAGAAGTGCGCTTTGGGAATCTGAATATATGACGAAAGAGCTGGCAGAGTGAGTGCGCACTATGTCTAGGGCCTCCTTAATCGCGAAAGAGTTCTGCCGAAAACGGAGGTCTCGCGGGGCAAGCTGACGCCTCGAGAAAGTGGTTGGTCAGTATCACCGCTGAGGCGGCCGCACCATTCTCCGAACGGGAACCATCTGTATAAATGGGGACTGTGTCCGGATGTTGGGTTGCATGTTCACAGAAAAGTGACCTGTATACCGTAGAACTCGTGGTATTCTTCGGTAGAACACACAGGTCCCTGCAAAACTTGATAGGGGTGAGGAGCCAGGGGGGGTAGATGTTGTATGAAATGGGTATAATTGAGGGGACGGGCATTTTAGAAAGGTCAAGGAAAGAGCATAGAAGCGAAGAGGGTAGGCTGTGCACGGAGGTATGTCCTCATGAGGAGCAGACCCCGTCGCAGGGCGAGAGGGAGGTAATTGCAATCCACTTGAAGGCTGGAGGCTGGGGAAGAGCACCAGTGGCGAGGCGGAGGCCCCTATTAAGGACCGGGTCCAAGATACGGAGGCAGGTGTTGGAGGCTGAACCGTATACTACACTGCCATAGTCCATCTTCGACTGGACCAAGTAAGTGTAAAGACGAAGGAGAGCGCGTCGGTCTGCGCCCCATGTGGTGTGGGAGAGGTGATCTAGTAGAGCGAGGGGACGCTGGAGGGACTGCTTCAGTTGTTTGATATGAGGAACCCAGTTGAGCCTTCGGTCTAGAATCACGCCCAAAAATCGCGTGGAGGGTACCACCTCAAGAGCATTGCCGTATAGCGTAACAGAAGGAACAGGAAGGGTTGCGGGTCTTCTGCTGAAGAGCATACACTTGGACTTCGGGGTGGAGAGGCGGAAACCCACCGACGTCGCCCACCTTTCCACCCGGTAGATGGTGAGCTGAAATTGCCGTTGAACTACGGACGGCTCCCGCCCTGCAAAGTAGATCGCAAGGTCATCCGCGTAGATGGAAGAACGGATGTTGGGTGGAAGGCATTTTGAGTGTGTGTTCATGACGATGGAAAAGCATAGAACACAGGATGCTTCCCTGTGGGACCCCGTCCATCTGCACGAGTGTCTGAAAGGACTGAGCCCACCCAAACTTTAAAGGTTCGGGAGGATAGGAAGCCCTTGATGAAGGTCGGCATGGCTCCTACGAGCCCTAGACTTTGGAGCTGACTAAGGATTATTGTCCGATGAGTGGTATCGTAGGCCTTCTGGATGTCAAAAAATATTGATAGGACGAATTGTCCACTGTCGAATGCATTCTGTACGTCACGGCTGAGAAGCAGGAGGGGATCAGTGATAGATCGAAATTGTAGCTGGGAAGGAATTACTATTTTCGAGGAAGAACGATAGTCGCGTCGCGACTTTTTTCGAAAATTTTGCAGGCACAACACATTAGGGCGATTGATCTGTAGTTTGTGGGATCGAGGGAATCTTTGCCGGGTTTGGGGATAGGGATTACGTAGGCCTCCCTCCACCGGGAGGGAAAGGCGCCCTCTATCCATATGCGGTTGTATAGGTCTAGTACGAAATTTTGTAAGGTAGGGTGGATGTGCTGGATCATGCTGTAGGGGATACCGCCCGGGGTGGGACAAGGGGTCATCGAGAGGCCAGTGCCGCCTGGAGTTCACGCATGGTGAACAGTCGGTTGTAGGAGCTGTCTATGGACGGTGAAGAGGAGCTATTTTTAAGGGCGGGTACGAGGGAGCTAACTGCAAAGGAAGAAACGGCGGCAAAAGTAGAAGCTAGATGGTTTGCCACTGATTTTGGCTCGTATAGGAGTCCGTCGTTAGTCCGGACTACCGGGGGTCGGGAGGGGGACATGTCGCCTCTCGACGCCCCGTACCTTCTTCCAGATGGTAGCCGAAGGTGGTGGTGACTCCGGATACAGAGGCGCGCAGTCTTCATTGTGCGGCGGGCGATGGCCCTGGCCCGCTGCATCTCCATGCGATGGATGGGAAGTCGCGTACGGTAGAACCGTCGAGTAGCCGTCTTCTTGGCGCATACGGCCTCCGTGCACTCTGGGGGTCCACCAAGGTACCCATCGGGCGCGGGGATAGGTGGAGGATCGTGGGATGCTAGAGCACACAGCCGGTACCACGTTTGATTCGAAGTATGCGATACACTCGTCGGAGGATGGGAAGTTGGCAGTCGTTCGGGTTGTATATGTATCGTCGTGGAAGCGGGACCAATTAGCTTTTGCAGTAATCCATTTCTCCAGTACCCGAACGGTCTGGTCGGGCCAATTGAGCGTGAGTTGAACTGGGAAATGGTCACTTCCATAATCCTCTTGGAGGACTTGCCATGAGAAATCTAGGAGGGCATCGGTAGAAACGAAGGACAGGTCTATACAGGATGGAGTGCAGGTGGTAGAATGTAGAATGTAGGAGAGCCATCATTGAGACATTCAAATGAGAGCTCGGTCATGATGTTGATCAGGGTCGGGGCCATATAGGTGGTGTGGTCTCCCCACATGGGGTGGCGACTATTGAAATCGCCCAGTAATAGAAAGGGCCTGGGGAGTTGTTGTACACCTCCACCAGGTCATCGCGGAGACTTGGTGTGTGTGGAGGGGGAGTATATTGAACATACGGTGTACTGTCTATCCAGGGAAAGCGGGTAGCAATCACCTGTAACGGGGATCGGATAGGGAGATTGTAGAAGGGGACTGCGTGGTGGATAAAAATGGCAGCCCCCCTTTCGAGTGCAGGTAGGAGACGGGGTGGTGGTGAAAGAATATCCAGTCGGGCAGGGCATAGGTCTGGTCCCCAGGATGAGTTCCTGGAGACAGACACACACCGGACGGGAAGTGGCAATCAAGGAATTCAGGCCTTCGTAATTGCAAATATACCTCTACAGTTCCAGTGAACTATTGTAGTTTTCGGGGGATCCATTATTTGATGATGGGGGATGGGTAAAGGTATAGGTGCGAAGATTTGGAGTGTGAAGGTAGATTTGAGGTTCGCGAAGGCGAAGGATGGTAGGAGTATGGCTGGCTATCTGCCGTTCACCAAGAAGGAATCGTCGGCCAGTCGATCTCCGCGAAGACCGCGGGGTCGAGTCGGCCGAGCGAGACCGGAGGCGTGGATCACGGCAGCTTGGAGATCGTCGTGGGCTCCGATGGTACGAAATTTCTTGGGTTTTTGTGTTCGGGTCATGGGGGGCGTTTTACTTACCAGATTGGCAATCTGGGAAATCCCAACTGTCGATAGAATGGTCGTGTATGCCGACTTCCCCTTCCGCCGCGGGGCGCTCTCCGTGGGGAGGCGGGCCGACGGCGGGTGAGGGGGACATACGGGGAGAGCAAGAAGCAGGGTTTTGGAGGTAAATCTTGGGTGGAACTTGACTTGCTCGAAGGCAGCTGAGGCGGGCTGGGGCGAGACCCCTGCTCCAGAGGGTGTACATCCAAGGGAATATTCAGGGTACAGCCTGGGGTCGGCAACGGTAAAGGAGGATGCAAGTGATCAGTTACCAAAAGGGGGGTGGAGGGGCAACCCATCTAGATGCGGTCTTGCAGTGGTAGGGGACTCGAGGGCCTGGTTGCCCACCACCAGTGTTGAGAGTAGTGGCCCGAGTATTAGAAGCGGAAGTCGCTAATCGAGTAGAAGTCATAGCAAACAAGGAGAATTTTCATCCCCCGCGCGCATCCAGCCACCATCGACTCCAACAAGGGAAAGGCGAATCGTGGGCTCACTCGGTCCCACCGCCAATAGAGGTCACGCAGGGAAGATACACCCATTCCCAGTACCCGTGCCTACGAGGCGGCCACTGTCATCCAACGTGCGGTGAAAGATGGCAGGGACAGGGCTTGGTTTCTGTGACAATGGTGAAGGACAACCACCACCTTCACCGAAGGTCCAAGGAAGGAAAAAAAATAAAATAAAAATAAAAAATAAAAAAAAATAAAAATATCAAGTCAAGGTCCAAAACAAAGCCAAATGCGGGAAGGGAGGAAACAAAACTAGTGTTTCAGGAAAGGAGAGGGAAATATAAGTAGGAGGGTAGATCAGCCGGATCCCCAAACGGGTCCAATGGTCCACGAGGGCAGAGAAAGCCCTTACATCGGAGGAATATGCATTCCCCCATTGGCCACAGATGAACGCGCCTATAGCTCCGGACAAAGCGAAGGGATCTTAAGTTATATACATATATTAAGTACTTGACTAATACTGAGAAAAGTATGAATATATAATACACCATTTGAATCTCATCCAAGGCCTCTTAAGCAATTACGTATCTGGAAATAGAGTTGTTCCAGGGTGTCATGTGCAAGAATGAACAACTAAGAACTAATTAGAGTAGGGGCATACCTCCCGAGTCAATTTTATTTACCTGCCGATAACTACATAAATACATAAAAATTAGCTTTGGAACTTTATTCAATTTTCGGTTTGACTCGGGCGTAAACAAGCGTTTTCTGTTATGAACATTTTTAACTTGACAGCTGTAATCGAACAGTTAGTTACCAAGATATCCAGTAGCAAAAAAAAAAAAAAAAAAAATCACGCTACAACTAAGGAACACTTTTCTTAAATCATCATAAATACGTTTACTTCAATAATTAATTATTATTAATGCATCATTAGTATAGCTTTTATTTATCATCAGAAAAAGACAGACAGCCAAGTTGCTTATATTATTTTAATTACGCATTTACTACTACCCCATGAACGCATGTTCATTGCATTATAATCTGATCAATATTAAGTTCCAAAGAAACCAGTTTTAGACTGATTAGAGTCTTTCACGACCAATTTCGGACGAGCAGCAAGCTTTCACATTTCCAGTCAAAACACTGGTCTTCGCGAAACTTTACGTTTACCAAAAAAAAATTTTTTTTTTTTTTTTTTTTTTTTTAAATGTGGCTCTCAAGCCACGAAAAGGTTCCTAATCCCTGACCTACGGGTATGAATTATCGAGTTCAGGGCCTACAGTATGGTACTAAAACATCACTAGCCAAATCTTTAGTCAAATTAAGATAATTAATCTAAAACCTAGGCCATACTCGATAAAAATTAATGACGTAACGTACCAATAAAGTTTTCAAAATATTTTCACATGAACTTGATAAATAGGTATACCTTTTTGTATCGACACGCGAGGCTTCAATGAAGAAGTCTATGGATTGGTTTACAATCCATCAAAATGGAGTTATGCAGATTTCCATTACTGAAAAATTCTACTACTTGGAATTCTATACAAATGATCCCTGATCAATAAATTTTTTCCTAAAATCTTAATCCTTTTACTTCCACACTCGTATTTATGTGAATTAAGAAAAAAGGGGTTACGCTACATTGGCACATAATTATCAATGACGAGCTAACATGGATTTTAAAATTTTATTTTCATAAAATACTTTTTACAATCATTTTAAATTTTTTTTGTAAGGAAAGTCTACAACCAGAAAAAAATAATGTTTTACAAAGCGCTTGATAAGTGGACAGAGGCAAACATTTGTTTAATTCTATTTATCATAGAGAAAGTATTGATCTTAAAGGCTAAATAAATTAGTTAAAATTATTCCAACTTAGTTAGTGTTGTTATAGACAGTTGTTATAAATCTGTATTAATGCTAATTTAAACTTTACAATCTAGTTCTAACGGGATTATTATTATTATAATAATAATGTACGAGGTTATAAGTACAAATAAAATGATCAAAAAAACTTGTCCAACCATAATACAAAAATAAAATTTATATTTATACACGTAGGAAAAAAAAAAATCAAAATTAACTACCTTATCTGTTTTCAATATTGAGAAAAAAAGTTGATAAATTATACAGAATTAAGAGTAACAAATATTTTGTACGGTACCTTAAATTTGAAATTTAAAGACTTATTTTCCCTGCTTAAAATGGCAAAAACAAATAATGTAGTTAGGCCTACCTTCACTGACGGTAGTGTTAAAGTCACTTTCGAAAAATCAAACCCAAATTCTGAATGGACTCATTAGTACAGTATAGGCTACTTTCAGTGGTCTTTAGGGAAAATGCTCTCTCAAAAAGTAATAGAAAAAAAAAATTACTGAAAAGGAAACTTCTATAAACAGAAGTAAAAGAGGAGCAATTTAAATTTTATGAACTGGTTGTGATGGCCAGAGCCTATATATATACATAATAAATTACCGTAAGCCTAAAATATACATAAAACTATGATAAAAAGTTATTTAATATTTTTTTTTTTACAGTTTACAACTTCCTTGAGCTAAATAACTGTAGAGCTGGTTGTAAAAGTTACATCATCATTCTCATTCCAAGCAAATAGGCCTAGTTTTAACACTAAGCAGGTGTATAAAAAGAATTTAATAAAATTGGGCAACTATAACCTATCCTATAAGAAATGAATGGAGAGATGTTGAACTATACAACACTAGGTCCAAATTTGCCTGTGTGTATACAGTTATTGAAATACATTTACTGACAAAGTTCAAAATATTACCACTTCACCATACAAATTATATGCCTAAAAGTGTTTTAATCACATATGGGGGGGGAAAAAAAAAAAAAAAAAAAAGTGGTTTGTTCAAAACAAATGTCAAATTCATATAAAATGGGTCTACTTATAGGGAACTGCTTAATAGAAAAAATAATAGACCTACTTCTATACAATTAAAACCAGAAATGATGACTTCTCAGTGTTAAACAAAATTAACTACTTTCAAATAATTTTACGTTAATTTTTTTGCTTTCTGATATAAAACGTCTACTACTTTTTCCATAGCTTTTATCGTTTCCAAAGAGTGTTCGTAAGTCATGTCCTTTTGAACAGGATCCCAAACTATGAGTACACCAGCTCCTTGGTCCAAAATTCCAGTGAGTTTTGAATCTAAAATCATTTGAGACAATTTCCTTTCAACTACATCTTGAGCTAATCCGATAGTTTCGCTGATATACGATACTTCTACTCTACTGTATGGCTCAATTATTCTACAAAGATTTTGTTCAAGCATGTTGTCATATAAGGTACTTAAATGCGCTTTCACAATCATATCGCCTTCTAGCTCTTCCTTATACTTCGCTAGAGTGGCCTTAAAACTAGCAAGACTACGTTTACTGCTTGCAGAAGCGATACTTTTTATAGCATCAACATGGCTACCACTATATCTTAATCCCAGTTTCCCACTAACTATGTTGTGTACATCTTCTGGAGTTTTCAGCATTATTTTTGATAACAACATATACTTCAGAGACGTAAGAGCTTTTGGATTATCTACGCTGTCATAACCTTCAAAGGCTTCATAGAAATAAGAAAAAGCAGTTTTAAAATCTCTCTCTTCTGCTGCATGAAGAATACCAGACTGCAAATCTAAAGTAGCTTGTAATTTTGGAGCACAATAAATTGCATTTGCTGTGGTTCTGGCTGAAGTAAGAGCAGCTTTAGCTTTTGGAAGATTACCAAGAGCATGATAAGTTTTGCTTTCAAATAGTTGAACTTCAACAAGTAAATTTTTGTCATCCAATTTCTTAAGTTCCCTTAGTAATTTAGAACCAAGGGCTAAAGCTTCTGTATATTGTTTTGTATCAAAGTATAAAGCAATTAGCCTAGCTTCAAGTGATTGTCTTAAGAATGTTCTTCTTTCAGCCTTTGCCCATTCTATGTTGTCTCTACATACTTCTACCTCAAGACCAGTAGATGCTTCCATATCCAAAAACATGTCCACCATTGACCTAACCAACTTTGCTGCCTTGGCTTTGGAAATCTGATTGAGGAAGGGTCTTGTTCCTTTAATAAGCTGAGCCAACTGATGAGCCTGGCCCGCTTTTTGATACTTTTCAGCCAGAGCCATAATCCCTGCTTCCCTTGATGCAATATTATCTTCATTCTCATCTGGAATAAAAACAAAAAATAAGAATAGGGAAAAAAATTCTTTAAAATTTCAAAAGTTCTAAAATTTAGGAAAACAAATAGCTTAATAAAAGGTTAGGAGTAGAGCTTACTATAACTCAGCATGGTATTCTGTTT
The DNA here is from genome assembly GCA_023014485.1 of Bathynomus jamesi. Classification (NCBI taxonomy): domain Eukaryota; kingdom Metazoa; phylum Arthropoda; class Malacostraca; order Isopoda; family Cirolanidae; genus Bathynomus; species Bathynomus jamesi. The sequence goes on from JAJOZX010000132.1 coordinate 9,579, forward strand.
TGTAATCTGCAGTGAAGTACCATAGCCAAGCTCAAGAATCTGATCAGCATTAATATCAATGCTGCTACTGAAATTTATTGGCAATAATTGTTTGCAATAACCATATTTGTAAAAGACAAAACTAGCTACTGACATTAATTGTGATAGTTGTTTATAACCTAAAAAAATATACATATTTTCCAGCTGCTAAATCTAAGAGTGAGTGAGTGAGTAGGAACAGCATCAGCCCCCACTCCCAAAGTAACTAATAACACAGTAACATCCTGGCCAATACGATGGTCAGAAGAAAACTATGAAATTTAACACCAAAAAAAATTTTAGCTTTTAAGATGGAAAAAAAGGAGGCTCAAACATTATGCCTCAAATAGGCAGAAAATCCAGATAGAAACAAAAGCAAAAGATTTAGGAGTTAGAATGACCAATGTGAACTTTGAGAAAAAAATCAGATGAAAAAAATCTGATACAAAAACAAAGCAAAAAGAACTAAAAGGCAAATATTGAGAACCTTTGAAAGAAGGGATAAGTAATGACTCCCTTACTGAAAACACTGACCATACTGATTAATCTTAATTGATCAGTATCAGCACTAAACTAACTCATGAATCAGCATGGTAAGAATTTTTTTTTTTTTTTTTTGTGGTATACAGTATGCAAAAGAAAATCCATTTGAATAAAAAATATTAGATGGTAGCTAACAAAGGAAATTTATTGTAGAAGCATTTTTTTCAAAAACTTAGCTACTTTATTTTGAATTAATGATGTGCATAAGAATAAACAATGTAAGGTAGTAAATACAAAACCTTCTCATTTAAAGTATTTGTTAAATGAATTTGAAGTAAAAAAATTAATTCTCATGCACACCAACTTTTTTTTTTTTTTTAATGCTCTTTTCATTACTTTCCCTCATCCTCCTCCAATTATTCATTGTAAAAACCTAAAGAATACTCTGTATTTTTTAGTTTAAATATAAAAAATATTAATTAAATTTCAACCAACAGGCTACAAGCATGGGCTTATCTACTTTCAGCCCTTGTGTTTCAAAGGCTTAAGAGAGAGGCAAGTATATAGCCAATAAAATACTTGTTAAATGTCTTTAAAAAAGGAAAATATCCACATGTTAAACTTGAGAGATTTCATATTAAGTAATGTTAGGCCTAGGCTCTAGAGTAGGGGTCACCAATTAAATGTATAGTCCACATAGGTGCTTGCAACTCTACCATGGTCTACTACACACATAACTCACCCCCAACCCTAATATGGCTGACATTATTTCACCAAAATAATCATAAAATTAGTGTACCACTTTCAATCTCCTGAATGAAAATTAAACTGATACAAACAGAAAAAGTTTGATTTTGATTCTTCCAAAATGTCAGTGTGGCTATGCTTAAAAGTAAATCCTATGATCAGGGTATGAGTTTATTGCCAGTGGTTCATATAAAATCCACTGGCATCCAGATCCAGTCTGTGGTTTACCTATTGGTGACCTTTACCCTAGGGGCATTCCAGGAGATCACCCAATGCATGTCACCACTCCAACTCGGATTTTGATGAAAATTGACATATGGGGTTCTTCTAGGTGCTGATTTCAGTGATCAAAATAAAAAAGTTCTATGACCCATAGTTTTTGAGATAGGTGGTAAAGTGGGGGCCCATAACTTTAATGGGCAATAACTCCCAAACATCCTACCATAGACCTATAAAACTACATTTTTAGAATCAGCATTAAGATATCTATTAAATGATACCACATTCAAATGTGTAGAATAATGAAAAATTTCCCCCCTTTTTTAATTTTTTTGACCCCCACCCACGCCTAGGCAGTGAACTCCAAAAAAAAAAAATTATTTATTAAACTTCCATTAATTGTTAAGAGATACAAACAATAAAAAACATTGGTATCAAGTTGCAAGATACTTTAAAAATTATTGAAAAAATATGTACATTGTGAAATTGACATTTTTATGCCTGCAGACTAAAATAGAGAACTACAAATGATATATTCACATGGATGAAAATAAATAGCAAAAATACAAATTGAAAACACACATTACATCAAGTGGATTCATAATTACAGAGTTTTTTCAACTCATTTTCTGGGAAAACATATTGAATACACATTGTTCCTGGCTTTAAATTTGGTGTGCTTAATAAACCTAAAATTTTATCTCTTGATATGTGGCATGTATCTCTAATGTGTGGAAAGTAATAGTAAATACTATATCCTGATGGGTGCAAAAAGCTAACCTCAAAGTCATCAAATTCCTCATTATAGGAATGTACAAATCCCAACCATTTCCAATCATTGTAAGTACAAACTATGTACTCTCCTATTTTTGGATTAACTTCAACATTATCTTCACCCAGAAAAGCTTTGCTTATAATCCTCACCTCACCAACTTCATCAGAAGATAATTCAAATATTTTTGTTATTTGCATTAATAGGTACAAATCTGTAGAATTTTTATGTTCCTGTTAGCCACATACTTTTTTCATATCTGTTAATTTTTCCATAGCTTCAATTTCTTCAGAATTTATTAAAAAAAAATTTATGCTATCACTTATATTGTTTGAACAAAATTCAAACATGTCTTCTGGTGTTAATATTTGATTTGCGAATGTTCTCTGCATACTCGCTCTGGCTACAGATCTTTTCACTGTACCCCAAATCCCATCACAAGCACTCTTACCATGGCTTGTGGCAAAGAAATGCCACTCATATTCCAGCCCAAAATCTTCATGTTTACAAATATTAAAGTTGAAAATTTTTATATTGTCCTGCACATCCATCAGTAAAATAATGTAATTTTTTTATATGAAGGTGGGGTTTTCTAATAATACAGTAGGTATGAGTATTTAAAAAAGTGTAAACCATTGTAGTTATGTTTTGTATTTGGAGATAAAAACAATAACTTGAATGTTTTGTTTCATTACTTTCTGGTTCCTTATAATATAACACAAAGGGATGCACTGTGCATTGGGTATTTTCCCAATGAAAACCTTGGGCTGCATCCTGTACTACAAATGAGTAGTTTTCTGAAAAGTCACCAAGAACTACAGCTGTATGGCTATTTAAATTATTCTTCAAGTTTTTTAGAAATGCACTCTGATTCTTTGCTATAAAGTGATGATGTCAATTTGACAATTTTTGTGCTTAATGAATTTATAAAATCATCTACAGATTCTGTTTTTTCAACCATATTGCATCGATCTGTAGTAACCCATTGTTTATATTTTATTTCCTCACATTCAGGATCATTAACACTTTGAAAAGTGAGCAAAAAATTCTTAATACCTTGTTCTTTTGGACAGAGATTACATATTTGCATCATGCAATTCCTGTTGTTGACATCACACACTGCTTTCTCCATAAGAGTTGTGTATTCCAACCCTTTGACACCCAAAGCTGAGAATTGTATTTTGGCATTCTGGTGGTATGTACATACACACACAGAATGGGTACCAGCAGCTCCAGCTAAAACACAATGTCTGGGGCGAAGGCTGGCAAAACTAGAGAAGCCAATTTGGGGACTATCTGGATTATTTTTATAGAGACTAAAAGCTTCTTTCAGATTCATTAACACCAGTCTTTTCTGCACAGATTCTTTATACCCACTTTCATTTCTGATACTCAGGCAGTCTTTTGTACCTGGGCACAAATGACTAATTTCATCTGATTCAAAAATTTCTGAACAGAATCTTTAGTACCTTTAGTTATTACTTTTCCTTTTGACATGGGTTCAATTTCAGGAATAATTCCAAGTCTTTGTTTTATATTTCTGCTTTTCTTAACTAAATATTCAGTTGTCTGAAATAGATTTATAGTTTTTGATATGGTAAATGGAGATAATGTCAATATTTTGAGTTTCCTCTCATAACTGTCAGTAGAATGGAAAGCTTCAACCAGTTCATTCATGAGATGAATCATTGACCTGAAACAAATTCATGAATGTATAATAGCTATAAACAAAACATTACATATGCATATTAAATTTTTTGGATTATAATATTTATTTCAAGTGTAACAAAATGAGCATTCTTTGAGATAGTCAAATTAAACCATAAAATTATTTTGTGACCAAATTAATTCCAAATGATTTAATAGGCTCATTGATCTCCAATCTTTAGGGAGTTGTGCTTCTAGTTTCTACTATCAAAGGTGAATACCTACATTTTGTTTTTATGCTTTAGTTTAGGTATATTCCTACTTAATAATAGCATATTTTAAAATTCATACCTTTGAGTTTCATGATCCAGCTTTGTAGCTTTTGATGGGCTTGGGATCTCAATTTCTGAACTTGTTTCTAGCTTTCATTTTAAACATGCTTTTTCTACTGTTTGAATAGCTTTTGCTTCTTTTCTTGAGGAACCCAAACCATCTGAAATTTTTGAATTAATAAATATTTGACTGATATATATGGACAATAATAATTAATGTCAACATATTAATTTCATTAAGTTTTTCAGCAACTGCTGAAAAAACTGTCTTGAAAGTAAATGCATTATAAATAAATAATATACATAAAAAAATTACAAATATAAAAAGTACCTATCATTAAATACTTACGCTTCTTCACTGGAGTCACAGCAAGACTTTCTAGAACTTGAGAAACCTCCTCTTTGGCATTACTTGATATACTTGGATCATATTCATCACTTTCTGAAATAACATTCTCAGAAGACTGATTGTGATCAGACTCTTCACTTTGTAATGTTGATAGCAACTCTGGTCTCTGGGTCAATAATTTTCTACAGTTGCTACATAGTACAGTATTCCTTTGTAGTTTCCATTTACATCGATCATAAAGTGATTGGCTGATGGTTCTTATATCCTTGTGTATCTTTTTCTTATGTTTTTGTAAAGGATCATCACAGTATCTAACCATTTTTCATTACTAAAATACACAATTATAAATCTCAAAAATAAAATATGATTTAACTCAAAATAAGCACAATTAACAAACATTTAGAGAGAGAGAGAGACTGCATGAATATGAGTTATACATAGGATATAAATATATCATTTGTAGTTCTCTATTTTAGTCTGTGTAAAAATGTACAAATGTCAATGTACATATTTTTTCAATAATTTTTAAAATATCTTGCAACTTGATACCCACATTTTTTATTGTTTGTATCTTTTAACAATTAATGGAAGTTTAATAAGTGAAAAAAATTTTTTTTTATTTCATTGTCTAGGGGAGGGGGTCAAAAAGAAAAAAAAGAAAATTTTCATTATTGTTCTACACATTTGAATGTGGTATCATTTAATAGATCTCTTCATGCTGATTCTAAAAATGTATAGTTTTATAGGTATATGGTAGGATGTTTGGGAGTTATTGCCCATTAAAGTTAGGTGGTAAAGTGGGGCCCATATCTCAAAAACTATGGGTCATAGAACTTTTTTATTTGAATTAGTGAAATCAGCACCCGGAAGAACCCCATATGTCAATTTTCATTAAAATCCGGGTCAGAGTGGTCACAAATTTTTTAATTTTTGGGTGATTTGTCCTGGAATGCCCCCCTAAATGATATCTAATATTTTCAGCTCTTCTACATTTTTAGCAGTTAGGAATAATCAAGGACAGAAACTTACACCACACAAAATCCCAACTATACCATGAAAGGGCTGCATTAAAATAATTTATTTAATTTATAACTTCTAATCATCAATTGTTAATATGGTCCTAGGGTATGAACAAGGTTTCCTCCACTATTAAAGCTTGTCATTTTATTAGATTGGATATTTAATTAAGTTCTGTATTGCCATAACCAAACTAGTGACTATAAACCTAAGTTTTAACAAATGAACTATAGTTTGTTTAATCTCCAAATAGATACAGTACGTACTCATAATGCAAAAGGCTTGTTTAAGGTTTTTTCATCCTAATTTTTTTTAAATATGCAGGACTTATCCAATTTAATAGCCAAAGCATTCTAGTACAGATTGCTTTATTCTGACATTATTAATTTTTGGTGTATTAGGTTAGGTTATCTCTTGGGGTGGAAAATTCACCTACCCAATTTCCATCTCCATGCAATAGATTATTCACAAGATGCAGGGTTTGGTAATATCAGGGTCTAGGGCAAGGTCACTAACCCTTGTATATAATTAAGGTTTGGTATACAACCAATAAACTGATTTCTTAATCAAGATGCAAGCAAGAAAAAAACTTCTAAAACAGGCTTATGGATTATCAAGTAACTTTCATTTATGTAGTAGTAATAATTTGAACATCTATAATTTTTTTTTTTCCCTGTACAAACTGAAACCAAACTTTTTAGGTTCTTTTTTTATTGCTTGCATTGAGGAGGGGGGGCAACAACAACAACCACCACCCTCTGGCTCAACTTCACTAAGACCTACAATAATTAATACTTCCTATATTAGGCTCAGTTTTATAACTTCAATAACCTCAATAGGCCCAAGTGGCTTAATGTTTTCAAAATGTGATTTAATGTAATTAATCCCATCTAAACAGTTGCTACAAAAACCACAAAATATTTAGTGACCTCATACCTCTGTACATTTGTTTCATAATTTTGATGCAGGCTATAATACCAATCACAACTCTCGTACTACAACCTTATCCATAAGCCTAACTTCCTTCTTACAAACTTAGTCACAGTCAAAAGGCATTGCAAATACCCATTTGTTCACTGTTTACAACTTTTGGCCAGGTTAATTGGGTTAAAAACTGGGCTTCCACCAAATGGATCCCTGGATCTTACTAAATGCAAACATTAAATCAAACTTAATGTGTGAGAATGAGTTAATTATATGGATGACCAGTGATTTCCTTATACAATTACATTTTTAAAAATAATCACTATACCTATCAGTAACTCATTTCAATATATATATCACACTTCTGGACAAGGAGTATCATGTGACAAGTTGATGACTTATTTCACCTTTCCAAAGTTTGGCATAAAAAACTAATTCAATGACAAATTAAGTCACTTAGTCAAAAGTAGTGATGCACCAGAGCTCCAGCCATTTTAGAAAACCTCCTGCTCCAGCCAGAGGTCTCACTAAACTCTGGCCTCAGGTGCCAAGTAAACCAAACTCAGTTCTGACAACTTTGTTTTAATTCTACAAAACTATGAAACCTCATTTCTGCACCTATCTGAATATTTCAGTTCTCAGATGACTGTAATAATAATTTATTTTATGAGTGATCAGTGACTGTATTAATAACACTGGTATGCATACAAAATTTTTTTGTCTGCTATGAGGGTTTTTTCAACTCATATTATATAATTTGACCACGCTGAATTTGAAAATGACATTGGTTTTCCTCAATCAGGTCAGGTTTTTTCTCTATTGACCATTTATTATAAGTCCAATTTTATGCCCAAATTTATTGATTTTTTTAGCTTAAACACTGTAGATACGAGTAATATTATAAGGACACTCGTGAAAAATGAAAACATTGTGAATAAATACTTTTATTCATACAATGAATATGGAAAAAAGTTTATTGAGGAATGAATGAAGTTTTTTTGGCTTTCCATCTGTGTTTTTCTTCGGGCACATCTCGCTTCAAACACCAGCAATAGTCCACCAGCATATTGATATCCCAGTTTCCCTGGTACCTCTCTCCCATTATTTTGATATCTTGGTGAAATCATTCACCCTGTTCCTCACTATAATCCCCGCAATTTTCAGGAAAATAGTCCAAGTAGGACCACAAAAAGTGCATTTTTATGGACATGCGTGACCCATGAGCTTTGAAAGCTTCCATCAAGTTTTCGACAATGGACTCGTATTCTGGACTTCTACGCTTGCCAAGAAAATCAGTGACAACTGATTTGAATGCCTGCCAGGCATTCTTCTCAGTTGGAGTCATTGCATTTTTGAACTGAGTATCCTTGATCAAAGTTCGAATTTGAGGACCATCAAAAACCCCAGCATTTAGTTTAGCATCAGATATGAGGAAATTTACTCTCAAGATATCAGAATGCTGAACCCTCCTTATTCATTGATTTGATGAAATTTTTCATCAAGCCCAGCTTAATATGAAGTGGTGGGAGCAAAATTTTTGTTGGTGGTACAAGGGGCACTGAAATGACATTATGCAACCTAGGTTCAAAATTCTCTCTGGATGCCCATTCATGCTGTGCATAGTGCTTCTCATCCGCTTGGCTATCCCATTTGCAGAGGAAACATGGGTATTTCGTGTATCCCCCTTGCATTCCCAATACAAATGCCACAATCTGAAAAAAAATGAAAATATTTAGAGAATTTGTTCTATCAGATAAAAAAATCTATGCATTGGACTGTATCACTTCTGTGGGGAAGTTGTGTTCCTATACGCTCTCAAATAACCTTCGGGAAAAACAACATAGTCAATAGCAATAGTTTACTTATGATATTAGTATTACCTTCAAATCTACACAGATCCTCCAGTTATGTTGGTTGTATACGAGAGCATCCAGTAAAATTTTCATGTTATCGTAGCTCTCAGTAAGTTGTACGGAATGTGCTACAGGGACTGATGCAACCCTATTCCCAATGTTGAGAAGTACTGCTTTCAAACTTCGTTTAGAAGAGTCTATAAATAGCCTCCATTCTGATGCGTTATATGGCAGGCCCAAGGATTCAATTAGCCCCTCAACATTGCAGCAGTACACTAAGGAAGAGGTATTTTTGTGCACTGCAAAAAACTTGCGGAATTCTTCCTCTCATTTCCTATACCAGGAGAATGTTGTTCCCGGAACCAGCAGGTTGTCCTCTCGAAGTCGTGAGCCCAAGATCTCAGCAGCTAATTTGGAAAGTCCTAAATCCCTGGTAAGATCATTAAGTTTGGCCTGGTTGAGAGGCCTCGGCTCATTTGAAGCGGTATTTTGAGGTATATACGACTGGGACTGGTCATTGGCATTGATTCATCATCAGAATCATCGAAGTCCAGGGTTTGAGGTGGGTTGGGTATTGGAATTCCAGGACCATGGGGTACAGGTCTCATAGCAGAAGGAATGTCAGGGTATACAACAATGTGTTTATTCTTCTTGTTAACTCCTGAAAATAGAAACACAGAAACATGGATATAAAACTTGCATATGAAATAGAAGAAGCATTCAGACAGTGGCAGCTCATGAGGGAAGGCTGCGGTCTGTAAGATATGAAATAGGTCGATGGAGTCTGTATTTTCTCTTTCTTTTTCATTCATATTGTCCCTTCGGGGACAATATGAATGAAAAAGAAAGAAAATATACAATCATTGTATATGTAAATGTAACTTGTATAACAATATGTATGTGTAAATGTATTTTCTATAACAATATGTATATGTAAATGTATGATTACCATTATGGTGAATATTATGCTATATATGGTGAATATTATGTCAAGTTTCATACGAGGATTTCAAAATATTTAAGAAAAATAAATTTATAAGCCCACCTTGGAGGTTTGTCATGCAGAAATAGCAATCTGTCACGTGATCCTTTCCTTCTCTCCAAATCATGGGAATTCCAAAAGGCAAAGATTTCACTCTGCCTTTGCTCCATCTTCTCAAATTTTCAATGCACGTCTTGCAGCACATATGAGGGGCGAAATTTTTGTCCTGGTCCCCTAGCTTAATTCCAAAGTATGCTCTATACATTGTCTTCACAAATTTAGTGATTTGGGACTGGTTATTTGGCATGGTAACCGTCCCACATATGTAGCAGAATCTATTGGGATCATTTTTACAGGCTCTATTCATTATGAAATATTTTATCTATATGCCTGAAAAGTAAAAAAAGATATTATACAAGTGAAACAAGTGATGATAGATGTTACTGTTCCAATTCCGCTTTGACAAAATCACAAAAAATTCTATTTTACTTATGAGGCCATAGCCAGATAACCTGAGCTGCTTGAGAAAAATGGATTGCAGATTCGAAATCAGCAGGAAAAACTATAAGAATCACTTACAAAACCCTTGACAGCAAAATTGATGCATACCAGTGTAATTGATTTGATATAGGCTACTTTACTCAGCATGACATCATAAGTTTCATAATCTGAGGATATTCTGTTCAATGTGAATTTTTAGAGAAATTAGCACACACAAAACATAGAAAGTCAACTTTTATAAAGTTTAAGCGAGGGGTCCCGTGTCTTAAGGTACCTAAGCACCAAAATTAAAATTCATCAGAAATCACCTCCAAAGTTCAGCAATATTCTGGCAATAGTATCCATGTTATTAATTGAGCTAGAACGTTCATTTTTAGCTAAATTAGAGTTCTAAGTATGCTAATAAAGATGTTGAGTTTTTGGAATAGATTTTCATATTTTATATATTTTAAATTTTTTTATTTTCTTATTATGCCAAACTTTGGGTGAACTTTTGGCTGGTGATAGGTGAAAAAAGTAGTTTGCTTCATAAGGTTTTTAACCATACTTCGTGTTGTAAGGTCATTATAACCCAAACCACACGATAGAGCAGTGTTTCTTAACCTGGGGTGCTGAAATTGGTTTTAGGGGGTGCAGTATGGATACATTACGTCTGTTAAACAAATGCATCATACTGCACCATTAGGCAGACGCTATACATAAGGCATCACATTGTAGTGGAGTAGCATCTTGGGATACCACCGAAGTTGTTGCTTCACAAACTCCTAATCTTTTCTATTTTATTAACAGATATTATTGTATGAGAATTTGAATATATATTTAATTACGAAAGATTTATTGCACATTTACATTATCACCATTAATATTAAGAAGGAAGACTGACTGTCACAAGAAATTTACTTTTTTTTTTTTTTTGCAAGATTAAGGGGTAAGTAATTCAAAATATTATTGGTCAACTATAAATTGTACTCATTCTTATTTGTTTTGTATTTGCATGGTGCTTTTTGCTACTAACTTACTTCTCTGCTCACAGTTTTGTGTGAACGTGCAATGCCAAAGAAACGCAACAGGAGCAGCGAATATGTCACATATGGCTTCACTGCCCTCCTGCATGATCGTGGAGGTCCAGACCAGACTCAATGTATGACCTGCCATTTCATTACTTGCAACTCGAATCTGAAGCCTGCTAGACTCCAGGAACACCAGGCGAAGCATCCACCAGAGCAAGAGCAGACTCTCAAGGTCTTGCAGGCCAAGAGGGCTAGATATGACCAGAAAGGTACACTACCCCAAATTGGGTTCAAGCCAGTGCAAAAACCACTTCTGCAAGCTTCCTATGAGGTGGCATACCAGTGCATTAGGGAGAAGGCTTCGCATTCAGCTCCGGAAAACCTGGTCAAGCCATGCGCCATTCGGATGGTGGAACTGGTTCTAGGAACAGAGGCAGCCAAGATGATTAAGGAAGTGCCTCTGTCCAATGATATCATTGCAGGGTGAGTTGCAGATATGAGCTGCAACATCTTGGACCAGGTTGTTCAGGAGATTAAGGACAGTCCCATCTGCATCAGCCTGCAGTTGGATGAATCAACAGATGTTTCCAATATGAGCCAATTGATTGTGTATACCTGGTACATCAAGGATGGTGGACTCAAAGATGAATTCCTCTTCTACGAGGCTTTACAAACAACGACCAAGGCAGCGGATGTGTTCTGACTCTTGGACAAGTTCTTCGAGAAGCATCAGATCAAGTGGGAGAAGGTAGGATCAGTCTGCACGGATGGTGCTCCAGCCATGATAGGGAGCAGGTCTGGCTTTGCTGCTTTGGTAAAGGAAAGAGTACCAGATCTCATCATGAAGCAGTGTGTTCTCCATCACCATGCTTTGGCTGCAAAGACGTTACTGCCTCACCTCAAAGTAGTTGTCTGTCTGTCTGTGTGTCAAGCCGTGAATTTCATATGGGGTTGCCCTTTGAACCACAGTGTGTTCAAGTTATTTTGCGAGGAGATGGGAAGTGAGCATCAAGTCCTTATCTTCCACACAGAAGTGCGGTGGCTCTCACGTGGGAAAATCCTGACCCGTATTGCGGAGCTCCATGTTGAGATGGCCGTATTCTTTAGAGAGTATCAGAATAACTTGCCTGAAAATTTTGAAGATGAGGTGTTCATCCTCTCTCTCTCTCCTATCTGGCAGACATCTTCAGCCACTTGAATGACCTCACCTTGTCATGCAAGGCACGGGTGCCAATGGTCTTGTTTGAGCAGAGAAGGTAGAAGCCTTCAAGAGGAGGCTGTCACCTAGAAGCATCGAGTCCAGGAAGGGAATGTGGGAAGCTTTCCTATCCTGGATGAGAAGTTGTGCGATGAAATAGTCAGTTCCATGCTCATAGAAAGGCATTGCTGTTCACCTCTCACACCTCCTGGCAGACATGAGCGATGATGATAACCTGAAGGAGGAACTTATCAATCTGCAAGTGAATCAGGGTTGTCAGACAATATTCCGTACATTACTGCTGTCTGGCTTCTGGTGTGACCAGTTGGTAGTGTACCCTGGACTGGCGAGGCAGCGCTGGAGATGATCATTCCATTTCCAACTACCTATCTGTGTGAGAAGGCATTCTCCACCATGCTCCAGATCAAAACAAAAGCCCAGAACCACCTTCAAGGTGGGCTGCTCCATGACATGAGAGTGGCCCTGGCCATCACCAAGCGTCGAATTGAGAAATTTGTCACACAAAAGCAGCAACAGAAAGCCCACTGATGAGTGGTTGTTTCAAATGTTTCATTACTCCTCTTTCTATGTTTGAGTGTGTTTCTTCCTTGATGCCTTATTTTTGGAGAATGAACAAAATAAATTACCAAGCAGTACTTCACTTACTTTACTTTATCCCTGTAGTAGTGTAGCAACTGTAGTCTCTGTAACCAGGTGAAGGGGATGCTGGACTGCCTAGACCTAACTACAGGGGGTGCTGATGTCGAAAAAGGTTAAGAAACGCTGCGATAGAGGAAGGGTGAAAATAGTGATATCCATCAAAAACACATTTTTGCCTGTGGTGGCACTTAGGTACCTTAAGACACATGACCCCTCAAGTTATTAAAGACTTAATTTAAAATAGCAAGACTATAATATATGAGATGATGGACCCTGCCACATACACAAATAAATAAATTGGCTGGAACCTCCAGCCAGAGGAAAAAAACACTAAGCCAGAGGTTCCAGTCCTCCAGCCAAAATCTGCCTCCAGTGCATCACTAGTCAAAAGTTAATTCACCTGCATTGTGGAAGCTATCATAAATAACTATCAGCCAACAAAGAATAATAACAATAAAGAAATAAGCACATAATTTCACAAGAATGAAGAAAACTAAAAAAACTCTTCACAGTACAATTCTATTGTCAATCACACTGCTACAGTATTTATTAAGATTATTATTAATCAAAGCAATATGTCAAATTAAGTCCAGTTTATTCATCAAGGTGTAACAGTCATAAGAAAGATAAAATTAAGAAAATGTTGCAGAAATCAGTTGCCAACATAGATATGAAAAAAAATATGAAAAGGCTTATTGGCAGATTATAGTCCATATGACAAATATTACTAATACAATGACAGTTCACATACTAAGGACAGAAATGTATACAGCTGATTAGAAATAATACAGTAGTGTTAAAGTTAAGTGGAGCTACAGACATCTTCATACCAAGAATTCCATAGCTTAGAGGATAAATGGCAGGACTCATGGTAGCTTGGTTTTTTAATTCTTTGCATTAGACCAGGGGTCACCAACTTGGGCAGTAGCACCCACTAGTGGGCTCACATTAAAAGGTAATTAAACATTTATTTCATTATTTTATTGATTATGTTTATTTATTCTTTTTGAACTAAGGTGGATAAAAAGCTTTTTTAATTTTCAAAAAATCGTAAAAGTGGGTGGTGAACAAAAAAAAGGGTGACCCCTGCATTAGACTGTATTGACCAAGTCTTGTTACCTCCAGGAAGCTCAGGACATCGAGGGTAGCAAACATTTGCGAAGCTGAGCATCTTCGGAGAAGGGGGATGCAAGAGTAAAAGACCTGTTGTACAGCAAATTCTGCCAGAACCTTTTTTATAATTCACCCAGGGTCATTCCATATGAAGTCACCTAGAGGTCCCCAGGTCACCCTCTCAGAAAATTCTGCAAAAAATTATCACTTGTAATTCTATCAAACTTATGCACAGATGCCAAATTTTAGGTCAATATTACTTATAGTTTTTGAGATACAATTTGAAATTGTGCTATTTTTCCTTATTTTTTGGCATCATTGGCAAAATCACATGAATGTCCAACTTTAGGCAACCATATCTTTTTTGTTTATCCCTTCACAAGGCTGATATGTGGTGTATATAGTAAACAGTAGTCATAGAATCCATATTTGATGTCAAATCAAACCTAACTCTTATAGTTTGCCACGTACAAGGCTTCAAAAATAAAAAAGCTTAAAAATTCACTAATGGTTACCTTCTTTTCACTGGTACCAATAAAAAACTATTTATATTTAAGAGCTGAAATTAATTTTACAGTTTGTCATAGTGCATTTGTAGTTAGAAATGCTTTCAAAAGCTATCTATTATCTATAGAATTGGAAACAATAACTTAAAAAAAATTAAAAATTTCATTTTTGCAAAAAGGCCTATATTCATGCCATTATTACCCCATCAGGACAGTTAGCCATCACTTATGTTCATATACATTTGGGCAAACTACAGTCAAAGTTTGGTTGTCAGCTTCCTTCAATATTTAAGCTGCATCAGCCAGTGTGTGTCATATGATCCTCACTGCTGTGAGCCTGGGGGGTGTTAAATGACTTTTGATCAGATCTGAGCCAGAATTTCAAGCTGATATCCTGAAAAAATTGATGGAACTTCTTGGTCCAGCACTCTGTGAGCTGTTGCCATGAGGGTGTGTCTTCAAATTTCTCATATGGCTTGGTGAGAGCCCCATATATATGATAACCCCCATTAACCCCCCCTTTTCCCCATCTATGGTGCACAGTGGGTTAACATGATCATTGTTTAACAAACAGTAAACTTGTTTGAGTTTGTTCAAGAAATATTAGTATTGCGCAATATTACATACAGGGAATATGATGACCTAATCTTGTCTGAACTTGTACATACCTTGTGCAATCCCTGCTACTATATATAAGCTGTCCCAATCTCATGAATTCTCATACTTACAGAAATGGAGTTGGAGGCTACACAAAGCTGTTCTATTGGACAGAAATTACATGATATATGTCATAAAAGGACTTACTGAGAAAAACTTTGTATACTCATGTTGGATCAGTTAACCAGTGAGGATAAAGCGCTGCTGTCATGGAGATGTGATATACTGTTGGCAAACAGTGATAGTGTGTTTTCATCATGAGAAAATGTTTTTGTTTCATTATGAAAATCTTCAATGCTAGCTATTGTGCAGACCCAAGAAAAGTTCAGAAAGAAAATAACCACAAGCAAGTTTCCTATATATTACATTATTGAATGTTGTATTTACATTGTTCTAACATTCCTATCTAATACTACTAAGTTTATATTCATTTCTAACATTTGCAGTTTTGTATCTTACAGCGAGTGAGTTTTGAGAAAAATTTGATTTAGAATTGTATTTTATGATTATCAGAATTGCCACACACTGTAGACAGTGACACTGCCAGGATGATGAATATAAAACCAGGACAAAATATGTGCCCAGAGTGCAGCAAGTGCCCCACACAATATGAAGAACAATGCCTACAGTCTCTACTAGATGATGGAGCAGGTACCAGTAGGTCTTGTGGATCAGTTGATTTTTAGCCAGTAGTAGTTCTTTGTCAGGACAAAGTTCTTACACCACTGTGACCATAATGATGCAGATCTCACAGATCAAAATGTTGGCAAATGGCAAACTTGCCAGCTTGGCAAATATGTAGCATGTGTTTATGATGGAAACTGGTATGTGGGTAATATAAAAGATCATTCTGATGACATCTGATGTTTTAGTCACTTTCATGAAAAGATCATGCAAAAGTGTTTTGTCTTGGCCAGCAATATCAAGAACAGATGAATGCTGGGTGCCATTCCAACATGTTATCTGTGTAGTAGTTCACCAACTGTCCAGGGAAGAAGTGCTCATCATTATACCCTAAACCCAAGTGACCTTAACAAAATTCAAACACTCTTTCCTACATTTCTTTAGAGTGCTTTAAGTATGAGACAAATGTTGAGTAACCAAGTAATTCATTTGTAGGAACTTCACTTTTAACACACGTTTAAGCAGTACATATTTACTAATTGAGGACATGGTGAATTTAACAAATTGAATATTTAAGTTGGAATCTTTATTTCAGAAATATTTTTCAGTTTCAGGTCCCTTATTAAAATGACAGAAGGATATAAAGTTGTATCTGTAATTCTCAAATGTTTCAGATGATCATTTTTCATGATATGTGTGTGCAATGCTGAAATATATTCATGTTACTCTGATATTTTTACTTTGCATTTTTGTGTAAATTATGGTAATTTTGAAAAAAAAAAAATTAAATTGAAGAAAGCTGACCACCAAAACCAAACTGTGACTGTAGTTTGCCTAAATGTATATGAACATAATGGTAAAAATATAAAGTGATGGCTGTCCTGATGGGGTAATAATGGCATGAATATAGACTTCTTTTTGCAAAAATAAAACTTTCCAATTTTTTTTATTTATTGTTTCCAATTCTATAGATAATAGAGCTTTTGAGAGCATTTCTGACTACAAATATATTATGACAAACTGTAAAATTAATTTCAGCTCTCAAGTATGGATAGTTTATCATCAGTACCAGTGAAAAGAAGGTAACCATTAGTGAATTTTTAAGCTTTTTGATTTTTGAAGCCTTGTAGATGGCAAACTATAAGAAATAGGTTTGATTTGACATCAAATCTGGATTCTATGACTACTGTTTACCATATATGCACCACATATCAGTCTTATGAAGGGATAAACAAAAAAGATATGGTTGCCTAAAGTTGGACATTTGTGTGATTTTGCCAACAATGCCAAAAAATAAGGAAAAAAAGCAATTTCAAATTGCTATAACCTTACCTTACCTTACAACCTTACAAAGGTTCCGCGTGATGATTTCTCATTTCGCGAAGGTCAAGCTTGTCCCCCCTCCTCTCGAGTTGGCCTGGTGAAGTAGTGAGTTGGATTCTTGCGCTCTCCACCTCACATAGCCAGGTACGCCCGGCTCATCGGGGATTGTTCTGAGCCAGGCGCATCATCTTTTGAAGATTTCCACTGCAACTCCCTTCGTGTTTCTTAGGTCTTTGGGCAACTGATTAAACAGTTTTGGTCCTCTCACTACAAACTATTTTCTTTCAGGGTTAAGGATGTTCCCTGTCTCGCCTTCAATTTGGGAATACGACACAGTCTACCGCTTCTACTTTCCATCGTTGTTTGGGGAGTTATGGGATTCAGAGTAAGATTAGGGACTAGTTTCTCCATTATTTTCCAAGTGTAAATAATGGTGTATCTCTCTCTTCTCCTTTCCAGTGAATATAGGTCTAGTTCTCGTAACCTTTCCCAGTAATTAGTTCTTTGCACCCATTGATCTTGGCTGTGAAGCTTCTTTGGATCCCCTCCAGCTGTCTAATGTCTTCTTTTTTATATGGGGAAGTTAGGACCGAGCAGTATTCTAATTTGGGTATTATCAGGGTTTTCAGTAGAGGAATCATTACATTCCTATCCCTTCGTTTAAAAGTTCTCAATATCTGACCCGTTATTCTCTTTGCTCTGTTTACTGCTATCTTATTTTGTGTTTCAAATTTCGCATCATCTATCATTACAACCCCTAAATCTTTTGCTCTGGAATTTCTCTGAATTTCCTGTCCATTTGGGGTATAATATTCCATGCACTTTAGGTCTTCTCTTTTTCCATACCGTAATAGCTGAAATTTCTCGTGTTAAACTTCATATTGTTGTCTTCAGTCCACTTGTAGATTTTGTTTATGTCGGTTTGTAGAGATCCTATGTCTTCTGGGTTTCTTATTTTTCTACTGATCTTTGTGTCATCCAAAGGATGTTACTGTGCTGTCTCTGTTAACGTCCTCATCTATGTCAGTTAGCATGATTATGAAGAGTAGTGGAGCTAATACTGTTCCTTGTGGTACTGAGCTGAGGACCTCTGA
Organism: Bathynomus jamesi; assembly: GCA_023014485.1. NCBI lineage: Eukaryota > Metazoa > Arthropoda > Malacostraca > Isopoda > Cirolanidae > Bathynomus > Bathynomus jamesi. The sequence goes on from JAJOZX010000132.1 coordinate 27,608, forward strand.
TTCTGATGAAGATACTCCTTGTACTGTAACGACTTGCCTCCGCTCACTAAGGAAATTATATATCCATTTCCCTACTTTTCCTGTTATTCCCATATATTTCAGTTTATGTATTATGATTCCGTGGTCACACTTGTCAAACGCTTTAGCAAAGTCTGTGTATAGTACATCATAGTTTTCATTACTTTCAAGTGAATCAATAATGTTGTTGTAGTGTTCCATTAGTTGTGATAGGCATGATCTGCCCGATCGAAACCCGTGTTGGTTTTCATTAAATTTTTTCTGAGTTTCCAAAAAGTCATAGATTTTCTGTCTAACTATTCTTTCAAATATTTTAGTGAGATGAGATGTAAGCGACACTGGCCTATAGTTTTTGGCCTGGGATCGATCTCCTCCTTTATATATTGGGACTATGTTCGCGCTCTTCAGGATGCCCGGATCTCAAAAATTATAAGTAATATTGACCTAAAATTCGGGATTTGTGCATAAGTTAGAGAGAATTACAAATGATAATTTCTTCAGAATTTTCCCAAGAGGGTGACCTGGGAAGTTGTTCAAAATTTGGGTTTTAGCACAAAGGCTTCAAGATTGTTTTCTTATATCCGAGTCATCACTCAAGGAGCTGGTGAAAGTTTGACCCAAATACTTAAACTATTGTACTTCCTCAATTACTTCACCTTTCATTTTTAACTAATATCAGCTGGCTGATTACAGCTTTTAGGATGGAATTGCATGACCTTAGTTTTTGTAGCATTAAAAAGAATATGTTTCTATGAAGACACTTCGCAGACTTTTAGTAGCCAATCCAGACCTTCAACAGAGAGACTTATTAACACCATATCATTGGCATAAACTAAGTTATTTATCCTTGTGTTATCTAACAACATCCCATTATTGCCTCATTAAGTGAAGCAATTAATATATCAATATACACATTAAACAGCATAGGAGAGAGCAAGGAGCCTTGTCTCACCCCGCAAGAGGAGCCAAAACATTCAGATAGTACATTGCCCCCACCTAACAGTGAGAGATTGGTAGGAATACCAAAATTTCAATAAATTTAATATGTATATGGAAACCTTCCTGTCTTCATTTTTTAAATAAAATATTTTGGTTCATTATCATATGCCTTACTTATATCTAGGAAACAGCTATAAATAGATGAATTACTGTCAGTATATTTAGATATTGTTTCTTTAAGTACATAGATACACAGGTCAATTAAGTGGGACCTTTTTAAAACAAAATGATTAAGAGATTTCCAAAGGTAATCAACAAATCACACCAAAAAACACCAGAAAAATATTTTGGTCCAGAAAGGAGAAAGAGCACTAAAATGAATAATTACTGTAATTTGTTCAAATCTGAACTTTGTTTCTTTGGGAAAAGCTATTTTTGAGAAATTTTCAATTTTAAAATCTCTCAAAAATGTTTATATTCCAAAGAAATGAAGGCTAAATTTGGTAAATATTTACTATTACAATGGTCTCTAGTAGAAAGCTTTAAAAGCTGGTTTTTAATGTGCTGAATTCAAAAATAATACTTATTTCCATCGCAAATGATTTGTTAGAGTGTTATTGAAGCTTAAAGCTTTTAAAACTTTCTACCCTTTTTTACCTAACCTAACCTATTTTCATACCCATATTTAAGTTGTCTTTAATACTGAAAACCAGTTTTTAAAACTTTCTACCAGAGACGTGTAATAGTAAAGAAATACCAAACACCATGTGCCCAAAGAAAAGCTGTAGCTTTTTCTGAATTTCCATAAAATTCGCGATACAGCAACAATAATCAAAGTAGCACAGACCACAGGAAGCCATGTCCACTAACTGATTCAAATTAAAATCAGTGGAAGTGCCATTTTTTTACCCTTTTCCATTAGTGTGTTTAAGCTTCAATAACTAACAAATCATTTGCGAAGGAAATGAGTATAATTTTTTAATTCAGCACATTGAAAAGCATTGAAAACCAGCTTTTAAAACTTTTGGTAAATCTTTAGGAGCACTCCATTTTTCAATATTAAACACACACTCATAAAACATATACCATTTGAAAGCTCACATTTTTCCCCGAGTCTAAAAATTTAGTAATCCAAAAGTATCAATAGCAAATAAAAAGTAACTAGGTTTAAATATAAAACCCTATACCGATCAATTTGTGATGCGTGATCTTTACGGGGGTTCTATCCCACATACCCCCCAAGACCTAAATTATACAAATGATAATGTAATAACATTCATGTTAGGTTAGGTTAGCGTAACAATTACCAAAAATACCATCTTACAACACAGACTGAAGATTTATAATAGCCAACCTTTATAATGTAATTAATTACATCACGTGTCAAACAATTAAACCGTTACTTTTTATTTGCTACTGATACTTTTGGATTACTACATTTTTAGACTGAAAAATGTGTGTTTTCAAATGGTATATGTTTTATGAATATGTTTAATATTGAAAAGATAAAAATATCCAATGCTCTCTTCATCTAGGAATATGACGAATCAAGTTCTCAAAGTCAGAAACCACACGAACAACATGTCATAATTCTATCACAAACGCGACCAAACTGAATCCAATTAGAAAAAAAATAAATAAACAGAATCCAACCAACTAATTAAGTTGCAGTAGCGAAAAAATAGCCTAATCAAGAAAAATATGAACATTTTTATGAAAATATTTTAGACAGAGTAACAGCCTGGGCAGATAAGTGGGAGATAAAATTTAATGTTGATAAGTGCAAGGTTATGCATACTGGGCCAAAAAATCCAGAATTTGAATACAATATGAATGGAATTTGGATTAAAAATGAGAGAGAGAGACTTGGGTATCACTGTGACTAATGAACTTAAACCCTCAAATCACTGTACGGTAATCAGAAATAAAGCAAATGCTAGACTCAATCTCATGCACACACACATTGAATACAAATCACCAATATTATAAAGCAACTACACATTTCACATGCGAGACCCCTCCTCAAATGCTACATTCAATTTAATAGTCCCTATTTGATACAAGATATTGAAAAACTGGAAAAAGTACAGAAACAAGTAACAAGAAAGAGATGCGATCAAAGACAATTGACATATAAGGAAAGACTGGCATATCTAAGCATGTTCTCATTAAAAAGGTGGTGGTTAAGGGGCGATATGATAGAGGTGTATAAAGTGATAAAAGGGTTGGATAAGATAGATTTTGAGTCTCTTTTCATTAAAGATCACAATAACCAGACTCAGCCACAAAATGGCACTTTTTGCACTCACCCCTTTCAATTTTGCTCATACTTGGCACAATAGCAGATATACATGCCAAACTTAAATTCCCAAATTATTAGAGCTGACTGACCTTTGGTTACTGAGATACAAGGTCACAAAGTTGTGACATTTTGACCTTTTTTGCGTTAAATGACCATTTTCAAAACGGTGTAACTAAAAACCTATTAAAGCTAGAGCATTGATTTTAGTCTCATTTTAAAGCTCTTTAGTAGCCCCTTGTTTATTGTCTCTTGTTAAATATCTCTACTGTGAAAAATAAAAAAAAATCCCTTCAAAAGTTGACCTTTGACCTTGAATAAAAAAAAAATACCTTCTCCTAAAAAATTCAATTTTTTTACATTAATACCTTGAGTCATGTACAACAAAATCCCAAGAAGCTGTAAGTGGCTGATAACTAGTTCAATGTATAAAAAATAAATGAAGTTTGCATCATTCTTCAATTTTAGATTTTTTTTGTCAGTTCATTTATTTAAAAGTTCTGTTCTGATATAGTGTCAGTGAAGACTTAGTTCAACTTAACATTATTAGTTCAAAAACCTTTTTGTGACCTGTGCCAAAAGAAGTCTTTTAAAAGACAACCAGGGTTAAACCCCTCAACAGCCCCAAATCTACTGGAGTAGCGCTGATCCAAAGGCCCAACTAGTATATAAGTACTGTCAACTTTACAGAGTTGACTCCTGACTTCAAGTTAAAGTTAATTTATTTTTACTAAATACATGTATAAAAATTTATTTAAAAATTCATTAATTGTTCATTGTTTTCTTTTCAGGATTTTCTTTGTGCTTTTGTGATTTCAGACTACAAACATGGAACATTTAAAACTGAAACAGAAGTGTGCTGATCCTTTGCTACGTCACAAAGGTCAGTGTCGAAAGAAGAGTTTGAGAATTGTACCACAGGAACTTGTAAATAAGTTTCCCAATCTGCACTTAACACTACATCACAGACTTTGTAAGCAGTGTAGAGAACATCTTGAGTCCTTGCCTGAGAAAGGAATAGGCACTTTGAATTCAGACATAAATGATGATGATTCTTCTTGTAGTAGTGAACCACCTGAAGATCTTGAGAAAATTGAAAATGTTGATAATAGTGATGCATCAACTTCAGAGCAAAACCATGAGATGTGTACTTTGAATGCTTCTTTTGTTTCAATTGGCGAATCACCCATAAAAAAGAGAAAGCTTGTAGAGCAAAAGTCATATGGAGCTAAAAAACTAAGCAAGGTGACAGAGACAGTTAAGAAGAGAATGGAAACAGTTGCAGGAAGAGAGATTTCTGACTCACAATTTAAGGAGCCATCTGGAGATGTAGACTGTTTAGAAATAATAAATCAACTCAAGGAAAAATTCAAAAATGAAAATACTAAAAGAAGTGATAAAATAAAAATCCTCACTGTATTGCCCAAAAGTTGGAGCATTAGGAAAATTGCTTCAGAATTTAACACAAGGCATACAGCATCTATTGCTAAAAAAATAGTTGAAGAAAAAGGTGTCCTTTCAGACCCAAATCCAAAGGGTGGGAAAAGAATTAAACAGGATACTGTTGATGCTATTAAAGCATTTTATCTTTCAGAAGACATCAGTAGAACAATGCCAGGAAAGAAAGACTATTGTAGTATCATTGACAATGAAGAGGAAGGATACATTTGCAAAAGCATTTTTTACTTTGCAATTTAACCCTTTGGATGCCGTAGTCGACTGTAGTCAAACGATTTTTTGGTAGTCACAAGTGCCATATTCGACTCTAGTCAACATTCTGTAATAATATTTTTCTTTGGCGCACTGTTCGACTGAAGTCTCTCTGAGTTCATAAGAGTTGCCAATTATTTAATTTTGTCTTAATTTTGAAGCTCACTGACCCCCAACAGTCTGCATACATCATTGGAAAGGGAAGGTGAGTTGAGGCATCGCTCTTTGTTTGGTTATTTATAAACTCAGCTGTTATTAATTGATGTTAAATAGTTTATGATAATTTATGATATTGCTACAATTTACTATAATTATACCTATAATTATACCTTTATGAAGCCCTTAGACTAAAAGATATAGGTGCTTGTGGCACTGTTAGAGCAAATCGTAAAGGGCTGCCACCCGACATGAAAAGAATGAAAACGAAACGAGGTGACCTTCCAACAATTTGGATAAATCAAAACAAAACTATGTTGGCCTGTACATGGCCAGACACTGGAAAAGTAAATATGATAGCAACTGTAGGAGACTGGAATAACAAAAGTAGCAATAAAATCTAAAAAAGGAGATCGGGTTGTTGATAAGCCAAGCATTCAGGTGAATTACAATAAACATATGGGAGGTGTAGATACATTTGACCAGTTGTGTGCAACTTATCCTTTCAACAGGAGAATGAAGAAATGGTATCAAGTAATCTGGCATTTCCTCATTGAGGTAGCACTGATAAATTCAAGGATATGCTTCAACATTCAAAACCCAACCAAAAAATTAAGTCAGAAAATGTTTAGATTGAAAGTTATTGATGGCCTTTTAGATGGGTATGCACGGCATAATACACATAAACGAGGGCACAGGCTTTCTCAGCCTATCATACAAAATAGACTGAAGGAAAGGCACTTCATCTCCAAATATGAAGGAAACCAAAAGCCAAATTGCATAGTTTGCTCAATTATGCCAGCCCAATGCAAACTGAAAGGCAAGGGCCCGTGTAAGAGAAAGCAAACGTGCTACTACTGTAAAGCATGCAATGGTAATCCACCATTGTGTATAACACCATGTTTTGAAGTTTACCACACGAAAAAAGACTACAAAATGGTGTGTAAATGCTGAAGATGATTAAATTTGAAACCTCAATGCACTCCAGTAAGGCCTATACCAACATTTGGAAACTTATTTCTAAATATCCATAAACTAGTTGTTTAGTTTGATAAATAAAATGAAATGTACTTATTTTACAGTGGATAATTATTTTTGCCTTTTATATTTTATACTTTTATTGTTTTTTCCCTAGACTAGTTGTTTAGCTTGATAAATAAAAAAATGTGATCAAATGTATTTTATTTTACAGTGGATAAATAATTTTGCCTTTTATATTTTGTAGGCCTACTTTTACTTTACTAAATTAGAATAAACTTTGCATACATATATATATTTTTTTATGTCATTTATACCTTTGATAGCAAATCAAACTTGTTTCTATTGTATAAAAAAGTGAGTTATACATTCTGTTAGCGACCTAATACAAATTTGGAATAGATTCTGGAAATACTCTTATATAAATGCAAATTTATCTCATTAAATGGTCGATTTATATTATTTTAATGATAATTTAAGAAAGTATATGCTTAAATCTAAAACTGAGAATCATAAAATTTACTATAAAAGAAAATTTGATTTTTTATGGAAAACTACATTTTTTCGAGAACAAACATTTCCAACCAAATTGGCAGCTTAAGGGTTAAAAGAAGCCTATCATATTTTCAAAGAAAGAAATCCTTTGGTTAAGGTGGGATTCAGTAAATTTGCAGAATTGCGTCCAAAGCAGTGTGTTATTGCTGGAGCAACAGGAACTCACTCAGTATGTGTCTGTACAATTCATCAGAATGCCAAACTTATGTTTGTAGGAGCTGAATTAGAAAAACTAACTGCAAATGATGACACACCTATTAAGAATGTACGTCATTGTGTTGCCTTTATGGAATGCAATCCTGCCTCACAGAAATGCTGCCTCAGACAATGTGAACAATGTGGAGATCCATCAAATTTAAAAAACAGACTACTGGACATATTTACAAACAACTTCATTGATATCATAAATTTTAAAAAGTAGACCAATACAGATCGGTCAAATCTTGAATCAGTAGAACTGAATACAGATGAATATATTGACCAATTCTGTAACCAACTGAAAGAATACCAGATACATGACTTCAAGACAAAGATGCAAGCAACTTATTACCGTGAAACAAAAATGTCTTTGAAAGATGGTGAGGTCCTTGTGTGTGATTTTGCTGAAAATTATTCCTTTATTCTTCAAGATGAGGTTCAGAGCTTTCACTGGAACAATGAGATGGCTACTCTACATCCATTTGTTATTTACTATAAAAAGGAAGATGAGATTGCTCACCTTAACTTTGTTATTATTTCAGTGTAACATCCATAACACAGTTGCTGTACATTTGTTTCAAAAGCATCTGATAAAATTCCTAAAAGATAATATCTCATCCATCAGTTCCATCCACAAAATAATTTACTTTTCAGATGGGTGTGCAGGACAGTATAAGAACTGCAAAAACTTTTTGAATCTTTGCCATCACAGAGATGATTTTGGAATTGAGGCAGAATGGAATTTTTTTGCAACAAGTCGTGGAAAGGGACCCTGTGATGGTGTTGGAGGCACAGTTAAGAGATTAGCTGCAAAAGCTAGTCTACAACGACCTTATGATGAACAGATCCTTACTGCAGAACAGTTATATACATTTGTAAGTGAAAATATTGTAAATATAAAATGTCATTTTTCAACCAATAAAGAGCATGAAGAGGAAAGCCAACTTCTCCAAGAAAGACACTCAACTGCAAGGACTATTGCTGGTACACAGAAATTACACCATTTACAGCCAGTTTCATTGACTTCTCTTAAGGTTAAACATTATTCATTATCAGATTATTCAAATATTGAGAAAGTTACTGAAAAGGAAGAAGTTGTGACTGAGGAGAAAATACATGGTTTTGTTACTGCTGCATATGATAGCCATTGGTGGGTGGCATATGTGCTGGAAAAGATACCAGAGAATAGAGAATAGAGAAGTAAAAGTCACATTCCTTCATCCTCATGGCCCAAACCCATCATTTGTGTATCCTGGTCGACCAGATGAATTAATCTTACCATATTCAGATATTCTAACACAAGTTGAGGCATCTACTACTAATGGACGAACATACAGGATTTGCAAAGAAGTTACTTTGAAGGCATCCAAAGCTTTGGTAGATCTACAGCACAGAAAGGTAAGAATTCAAAATTAAAATGGTCATGTAACTATATATACACTGCATACATTTTAAGTTGTGATAAATGGAAATCAATGAGCACTATACCTATACATATTGTATGTACATTTTAATATGTTACTTGTATTTGTTAATTAGGTAGCTATCTAGGTATACATTAAAAATTTTTCTCTTCTAGAAATCACAATAAATTGGGTGGCCCACAAGAATCTTGTCAACTACTGAAAACCATCATATACATGCACAACATACAGGTGAGGTGGGTAAAGAACAAATATTTAAAAATAAGCATTTGCTGTTTGTAGAAGGCTGCAGATAGTATGTAGATATGGGTTGTATTTGTAAGAGATTGAGCTGACCTTAGACAAAAATGGTTACTGACATACAAGGTCACAAAGTCATGACTTTTTGACAATTTTTGTATAAAATGACTTTTTTGAAAATGTTGCTTGAATTCATTATTTTTTATACATTGAACTAGTTATCAGCCACTTACAGCTTCTTGGGATTTTGTTGTACATGACTCAAGGTATTAATAAAAAAATTGAATTTTTTAGAAGGTATTTTTTTTTATTCAAGGTCAAAGGTCAACTTTTGAAAGGATTTTTTTATTTTTCATAGTAGAGATATTTAACAAGAGACAATAAACAAGGGGCTACTAAAGAGCTTTAAAATGAGACCAAAATCAATACTCTAGCTTTAATAGTTTTTTAGTTACACCATTTTGAAAATAGTCATTTAACGCAAAAAAGGTCAAAATGTCACAACTTTGTGACCTTGTATCTCAGTAACCAAAGGTCAGTCAACTCTAATAATTTGGGAATTTAAGTTTGGCATGTATATCTGCTCTTGTGCCAAGTATGAGCAAAATTGAAAAGGGTGAGTATTTTAGGTGGCTGACTTGACATGGAATGACCCCATAGTATGAAATTATTTAAGCCAAGATGTACAACAAATTTAAGAAAATAGTTTTACAGAGTAATTAAGTTTTGGAATAGTCTGACAGAAGAAGTAGTGACTTCAGATACACTTCATTCTTTCAAAAGAAGGTTGGATAGTTTGATGTCTGCAAGGGACATCCGGTGATAGTGTTTAAGCCCATTTTTATTGCATGAATGGTACTAGTTTATTTCATATATATTATATACATTTCGGTGATAGATCCCACAGCTCAACACAGGTATTGTGGGATATAAGGAGGCAGCATCTTGGGTTAGGGGATACTCTCTATCCTTACACACCCTATTTAAAGAGATTCCTCTGCTGAGTAATGACCTCCATAGTACTGTGAGGTATTGAAAAACTCATGATCTTCACTTGCCCTACAAACACCTTTAAATGGGAGACCCAAAATCGGTGCACACACATTTCTACATTACTGTATAGTCTTTATAGCCATACCTACACTTTTCCTCCTAAGTATATATATTGTAATGTATATATGGATATAAATTATGACTTGATCCACAATTGATATGGACCATGACTTATTTTTAGTTGGCACTGTTCTGGTATTGATGGGTACCATAATGAAATTAACTAGATTCTTTGGATCTGATATATTTGCATGTCAGTTATAAATAGATATAGTGTGTAACATATTTGTGGATAGTAGCCTATTATGACTTTGATCCTCTGAATCCAGAGATTCTATCTTTAGTTTTAAATTAATACTTAATTAGTTTTGTAAAAATTAGTTATTACCAATATACAGGCAATTTTTACATAGCAGAGCCACCTCAATGGGCCAAAGTGGCCCCTAGTGTGCCACTATAAAAATTTCTTGTTTCTTATGTTTCTTATAAAAAAAGTATATTATAGTCAAAACAGGAAATATTCATTATAAAAATATAATTTTTTCTATAAACTTGCATTTGCTATTGATACTTTTGGATTACTACATTTTCAGACTCAGAAAAATGTGAGCTTTCAAATAGTATGTTTTATATTAAAAAATGGAACACTCCCACAGATTATCCAAACTTTCTACTGGAGACCAGTGTAATAGTGAAGAAATACCCTAAATTTAAACAAAACCACCAGAAAAATGTTTTACTTAACAAACACGAGGGGGAATCTTTACCCAAATTTGGATTCTATATTTGGAAAGAGAAAACTTATCTAAGAACAATTTTACCCCAAAAAATCAATCTTACCAGCAGAGCCTAAATAAAAAAAAATTTACTCTTCAGTGATACCAATACTTTAGAATTCAAGTCACCTCTGCCAAATCTAGCCAAACCTAAAACTAGTATTTGGTTTCAAAAGCGATACCAGACTTCATAAATTCTATTAAACTTTTCAATTTGGGACAGTAGGACCTACTATGCTCAACCACAATAGGCCTATTGTCTCTTACCAAGCCTAAAATTGAATGAAGACCGGCCTAGGGTAATTATCGACTAGCCTAATGATCTACGTTTTTCAAGATACCTGTAGCTTCAGCCAAATCTCATTCAAATTTTGGATTCAACTATTACTGAACTTTGGCCTAAGTCAAAATCCCAACTTACCCAAGTTAGAATCGTTGGAAAGCGAATTTTTATCAATCTCCATTTTTGACAGCAAATTTTCAGGGGGTCTTTCAATAAGAAGAGCAGCCGCCATCTCAACAATTAACTTCACCCTAAATGCAAATACACAAAACTCTAATTAATTACCAGCATAAACACAGATAAAACAAACTTTACTCGTCAATGACACACCAATATTTTCTATATAAACTGTATAACTTAGGCCCGCAAGGAAGTGAAAATATCTGTGTCATGCTACTAAATAAATGACAAACGAAATGCGCATCATTTTAATGGGACTATTCAGTCAAAGTACGTTAATATCTGGTACTGGAGACACAAGAGAAGTCAGAGAAATGACAACACAAATTAGAAAACGAAGTGATCCCAGAATCAATTGAGCTTACGACGATTTTCAATTAAATTAAATCTGTTAGTTAATTAAAAATAAATATAATTCTTGTAAACCATTTTACTATTTTAATGGAAGTTTTAATGCACTAATTTGTTCCTTTTGTAAAACAAGATACCGAAAATGTAATTACTAAAATATTTATGAGTATGCCTTTATCTTAATCTTAAATCAAAGAAAACTAAATTTAAAAGCTAGCTACTGTACTGTACTTATATTATATATATAATAGCAAGAGCGTTTTTAAGGTTTTGAATTGGTCGAGGCAAGTTATGCCACAGGGGGCCCGGGCCCCGTTTACCAGTTTTCCTTAATGGAAATCCTCAAAAAAATCTTTAATGTTATCACTAATCACTACATATTTAAGTAATTTATTTCAACCAAAGTTGAATTACAAGATTGTATATTCTAAATTAATTAATATTTTTTACTTGTAATATTTACATATTACTTAATCATAAATACATAAGAGATTATATATTTGAAGTTACAAGGAAAAGAAAACGATTTGTTCCGACACTGTGAAGAAATCAAAGCATTTAAATAATCATTACTACTGTGGCAAGCCAGACTTCAAGTTGAACGCCCGAACTACTACATGTTCCCAACTTTGTTGCAACACATTGAAGAAGACATCACCACTGAAGAAGGTTTGAACAAAATGAAAGGTACTATACAGTTACATCTCTCTGCTTTGTCTGCCACTTTTGGCCATTATTTTCTGGAAGAGAAGTTTGAAGTTTTAAAGGAAAAGCACTGGATAAAAGATCTTTTTGCTTTTGAGACGCCCGAATCTATCGTAGGGTTGAACTTGACAGATGAACGAGGAAATGAGCTGCTCCATCTCACATGTGACAATACATTAAGAATCAGGCACAAATCATCAACTTTGTCATCATTTTGGATCAGTGTTCCAAATGAATATCCACTCTTAAGTAAGATGAGTGTTTTGCTGTTGCTTCCTTTTACGACAAGTTACATGTGTGAAGTTGGGTTTTCCACTCTGACAAGGTTAAAAACCAAAGAGAGAAACCGACTCAACAGTGCACCCAATATACGTGTAGCACTATCATCGTGTGAACCAGATTGAGCCAAAATGACAAGCAACAGGCAGGCCCACCAGTCACACTGAGCAGGTAAATTTTAAATTGATTTGTTTTATTTGTTGTATATTTGATTAATATAAAGAATCTCCTTAAATTAATGCAGTACGTCCTGACTCTAATGAGCTAAAAGCATTAAATTAGCTTACCTGTTATTTTGTTTTAGATTCCATGTCAGACTTTTTAGATTAAATACAGGAATAGGGTCGTGAGGGCATGTGATATTATTGCACTGGGTCGTGGGAAAAAAAGTTTGAAGAACACTGGTCTAGACACCCCCTCAATTTCTTGCAAGCGCCGTATTTAAATGATGCGTATGCTTCTGAAAAGAAATTCTCGCTAACCCAAACAGATTTCTGCGCAGGCTGAAAATGCTGGAAGTCCAATGAAAGCCTACTTGGCTTTTGTTTTTGGTCCAAAACTACGCAGGTCTATTCCACTATATATATATATATATATATATATATATATATATATATATATATATATATATATATATATATATATTATATATATATAAGTTATAATGTTATAATGTTTCAGACCAACAAAGACCCTAGGATCCACTCATGGCTGGTCTACCTAACTGTGTTCGTAATCGTGTATTGTGTATGTCCTCCGTGGTGGCGGAGGGGACCTACAATTTTACGTGGGTTCCGAACCACAAGAACATAAGAAATTTATGTAAAAATTGCCGGTAAATTGGCAACGACCAATTTTTACGAAACTAAATAATTATCAATTTAAAAATAATTAATTATCGGTTTAAAACTAAAGATAGAATCTCTCGATCCAGAGGATCAAGTCATAATCGACTACTATCCACAAATATGTTACAACTTACACTCTATATCTATTTATAATGGACATGCAAATATATCAGATCCAAAGAATCCAGTCAATTTCATTACGGTATCCATCAAGTCACGGTCCATATCGATTGCGGACCAAGTCAAAATTTACAACCATATACATTATCAATTTAAAAATAATTAATTATCGATTTAAAACTAAAGATAGAATCTCTCGATCCAGAGGATCAAGTCATAATAGACAACTATCCACAAATATGTTACACTCTATATCTATTTATAACGGACATGCAAATATATCAGATCCAAAGAATCCAGTCAATTTCATTACGGTATCCATCAAGTCACGGTCCATATCGATTGCGGACCAAGTCAAAATTTACAACCATATACATTACAATATATACACTTACGAGGAAAAGTGTAGGTGTGGCTGTAAAGACTGTACAGTAATGTAGAAATGTGTGTGCACCCATTATGGGTCTCCCATTTAAAGGTGTTTGTGGGGCAAGTGAAGATCATGAGTTTTTCAATACCTCACAGTACTATGGGGGGCACCGCTCGGCAGAGGAATATCTTTAAATGGGGTGTGTAAGGACAGAGAGTATCCCCTAACCCAAGACGTTGCCTTTTTATATCCCACAACACTTGTGTTGAGCTGTGGGATCTATCCCGACAAAGCCTTAATTTTACTACCTTAAACTATACCCTTTCTATCAACATGCGCGTCTAATCGATTTTTGAACATGTTTATAGAAGTGCTACTAAGAAGGCTGGGGTGGCTTTTTTTCAATGATCCAACAAAAGCTCTCTCTCTCTCTCTCTCTCTCTCTCTCTCTATATATATATATAATATATATATATATATAGAGAGAGAGAGAGAGAGAGAGAGAGAGAGCTTTTGTTGGATCATTGAAAAAAAGCCACCCCCAGCCTTCTTTAGTTAGCTTTATAAGGCTAACTAACGAAAATATAACGACCTAACCTAACCACTCGTCAAGGGCGTACAGTTGACCTAACGATTGGTTAGGTTAGGTCGTGAGATTTTCGTTAGTTAGCCTTATAAAGCTAACTAAAGAAGGCTGGGGGTGGCTTTCTTTCATTGATCCCTTTATATATATATATATGGGTCTCAGTGGTTTAGTGGTTAGCGTCGCTGACTACGAATCCATCTGCCCCGGGTTCAAGACCCGACGGCAGCTGGCGCGCAGCAAAACCCAGCTGTTCATCCTTCCACACAATAAAGAAAGTGGTTGGTAGATAAATGGGTACCCTAGGTGGCCTAGTGGTTAAGACGCTGGGCTGCTGATGGGGCGTGGTTCGGATTCCACGTTAAACTGTAGGTCTAAGGTGGAGTGTACTTCACCTAAATACCAAAGGTGGGCAGTTGCGCCGCAACATTTTTGGTTGCGCTTGCGGCGCAACTTTTTGAAAAGGGTTGCGCTTGCGCGTGCGGCGCAACTATTTCAGCAGAGTTGTGGTTGCGGCTGCAGCGCTACAAAAATCGTTGCGCGTGCCCACCACTGCAGATATACGTTAAATGCAAAGGTGGGCAGTTGCGCCGCAACATTTTTGGTTGCGCTTGCGCTTGCGGCGCAACTTTTTGAAAAGGGTTGCGCTTGCGCGTGCGGCGAAACTATTTCAGCAGAGTTGCGGTTGCGGCTGCGGCGCTACAAAAATCGTTGCGCGTGCCCACCACTGCTAAATACCTTCTGATCTTTTCGTATTAAGTACTCAGTGTCACATTTCGGGCAAGTTAAGGATGAGGGAATAACGCCATAATAAAAAGATCCAATGCTTTGTCTTCATCTAGTGTACATGACGAATCAAGTCTTTAAAATCAAGTTCACAGGACTAACACATCATACTGCTACCACAAAACTAACAAAATTTAGTCGCGAAAAAATAGCCAGAACCAGGCGTTGTTAGCTATATATTTCCAGCCATTCAATCAAACTTCTTTCACCATCTTTCTCTACAAAAAAAAAAAAAAAATGGTGTCAATAATCCAGCAGGGTTGAAAGCACCTTAAACAGAAAAAAACAAACAAACAAAGATTTTAAAGCATGCGTTTCCTTTTAAATTCACGCCCATTAATTTGTACTACTCACAATATATTAAAGAAGTTCGCTGTCAGGTGCTGTATTTGATGAAGTAGGTTTATCGTGCCTCCAGGTACTCTGATCTCCCCTTTTCTTTGCTCATTTAGACCTGTCAATTTACAATGAGGTCGGAGTGGGTAGAGAGAGAACCAGATTTGGTGGAGTCTAGGCTTGGACTTAAAATTTCTGCGATTGAGTTGCCTATTTGTAAGGATTTTCATCCAAACGAAATTTCTTTCGTCCTGTTCAGCGATACTCGAGAATTGTCACCGACTTCAATATTTTCTCTTATTTCTATATTATATAATATTTTTACAGTTCACTGAAATAAGCCCATACAGTATACATTGTAGTACATACTTAAACATATGTTATTTAGAGGCACATCGGCACTTTTAAATAATTTATAAATGAACTAAAATGAAGTAGCTTCGCTGATCTCTGAAAATGACAGTTAACTAACTGTATCAGCTGATGATTTCATCCCTTAATTAAAAAGTTTTGAATTCTGGACATGGAAAAAGCAAAGTAGTAGCTGATTTTAAATAAGTTTAGATAGATTATACAACCATGAAATTATATTTCCCATGTACCATTTTGTAGGGTAATTTCTCAAGAATTATATTGTATGTGAAATTTTTATTAATAAAGTATTGATGTTTCTATTTTCATTTTATTATAAATTATAGTTGCTGAACTGAATTACATATAGAATTTTCACATTGATTGTCAAATATGTTTACTTACTGTCTTAAAAAGTAATTTTTTGATAATTTTAAAAAATAGACTACATTTTCCAATTCTTTTTATAGGTAATTTAAGAGTTGCACAACAGTGTAGTCATTCCATTAATTTTACATTGTAATGAGAAAAATCCTTTATAGGCTATTTCAATGTAATGTATGTATTTATGCTCATGGCATATGATATTAACCCTTTGTTATTTTTAGATACTGCTTGGAGGTGATATCCTATTTTGACATTCCATATTATTTAATAATTACAAAATAAACAACTAGCATCCCAAATAGCGTGTGTATATTTAGTTGCTTTGTAACATGTACGATAGTGCAGTATCCTGTGTGATATACTTGTCTATGTATTAAAAATAAATGCTCATATTTTTGGTAAAAGTTGCTTAAAATTAATCAAAATCAATATGAAAATTATTGACTACCTGGTTAGCTCAACTATACACCCTTGACAATTGGTTAGGTTAAGTCATGATATTTTCGTTAGTTTAAGTGAAAATATCATGACTTAACCTAACCAATCAACACTTGACCTAACCAGGCATTCCAGCCATGTTTTCCTGTAAAGCTAATATTGTTAAATAATTTGGGATGCTATTTGTTTATTTTTGGTTAGTTGAATAATTTGGGATGCCAAAATAGGATATTGTCCTGTTTGGATATACTAACTAGTTTTAAATGATAAAGATGCTATGCAGCAAAGGGGTTGAGCTTATAGATTTGTGGAATAATTTTAATAAAAAGAGGGAACTTTACGGTACAGATGGATTACATCTTGGTAGAAAGGGAACTACTTTATATGCGAAACTTTTAGAGGACAATCTGATTTCATTGGGGTTTTGAAAGATAACTAGATTAACAGAGGGCATAAAATATCAGGGTATTTGAGTTTTTTGTTTATTTATGCATTTTTGGTAAATTTCTAGTCTGAATGGCAACCAGTAATGTTGCATATAGAAAGTTGAGGTTTATTTTTGTTGCTAACTAAAACTAACCTAACCCATCCCATCCACTGTTGCAGGATGGGCACAACTTTGAGGATAGGATTACGCTGTGCTCTTCAAAAATCTTTAATGCTTTTTCATTGTTATTAAATACCTCAGCAATTAGCATATAGAATGTTTGCTCACAACCTTCATAAGCCATGATTTTTTATAAAAGATGCTCCCTTGCGCAACTATATTAATGGATGCACACATGCGCATAAAAAAAACCCACACGCATGTGCAGATGCTTCCTTGCGCAACTGTATTAATGGATGCACGCAGTGCACCAACCAGTGCAACACTTGTGCAATTTTTATTCAGTGCATAGCAATAAAAATGGACCTCACCATTGTATTTAGCATCCTCAAAAACTGATAAAACCAGAGTTCATATATATGGGTACTGGTTACCATTCAGAATAGAAATTAACCACATTTTTCAATATAAATAATATACATAATAGATTAGTGATTCTTTTATTTCATACACTGGTTTTAAAGAATTATGAATAGTTAATAGCAATATTAAAATTTTATATAATATATATAAAAGCTAGCTATTATGATTTTTGTAACTTATGTTACCTAATGAAAACAACTTGCCCTCAGAATGATCTCTTGATTTTCTAGTTTTTTTAAGTTTAAGGAGTTTTCAGTGAGCTTATGAGTTACTTTTTTGAGTTTATTATTAATATTCTTTCCATGTTTAGTTTCTTTTTGTGCAATTTGTATTTTCTCAAGACCATGAAGGTGTATGATTTTCTAAATAAATATAACTTGCTAAACTTCATTTTTTAATCACCATGAAATAATTAATTTCAGTTTAACTCATTAAATCATTCTTTTTTATTTCCTACTAGTCTACTCTACAAGGTAGAGGGAATTCATAACAACACTAAACCACTCCACAGATACATCCAGACTATACAAGACCTCACACGTGGCTATCTGTCACAGCCAAAATAATAACCCAACATATACACAACAAGCTAACATTCTAGTTAATCACTACGCAAAGATAAGTCACTTAAACAGAGACAATAACTAGAAACACACAGACAGACAAACAGCCAGACACAAGAAAACCTACAGACTCGACATGACCATTACACCGCTCAATACAGACCAGACCACCAAGTTCATCAAAAATATTAAGAATTCAAAGGCTACTGGACCAGAAAACATATCTAACATACACCTTAAACACTTGGGCCTACAGGGAATACTAGCTCTCCCAAATATCAGCACATATTCATACCAACACTGTATTATTCCTGACATATGGAAATGAGGTAAAATTATTACACTACTCAAACCAAACAAAAATCCAACAGAACCAGGGTGGCCCACTTTTCAATTTTTTTTTAAAAGTATAGGTTATCATAGTTTTTCCCATTATTTGGCACTATACTAGCACATTGGTACCATTTTTACAAAAATTGATCAATATTTAGGGGTCTCGCATCGACCTTGAAATTACAAGTTTTTTAAAAAAATGCGTACTTTTTAACTTTTACTGAATCAAGATAAATCATTAAGTAGGGATGTTTTTTGAATCCTCTTGATGAGAGAAGTCATTTGGTGTGCCTTCCAATGTCATACGACTAATGGTTTAAAAGTTGTGCCTGTATACAGCTCTAGGACGTGATGACGACATCCCAGCTGGAGTAGCGGTCGCCTGAGCATGTTTTCCAGCCGGACAACTGCACCCTGCACCCTCCCTGTGTTGGTGGAAGTGGTGTCGAAGCAGAGTCCGATGACGCTCTCCTCACATCCCCAATCTTCGAGAGCATGTATGGTTGCCCACGCCTGCGACAGTCCGGTGCCATCAGCAACAGCTGGGACTGACAGCAACTTTCCTTCTGTGCAATGAGGAGTCCCGGAGATGAGAATTGCTTGGCGGTGCTCCGCCGTTCCAAGGAAGTTCTGAAACACATGCCATATATTTCAATTTCATGGTTGTAAAGTAACCTATTTTTGTTCACATTCAGTTCTCTTTTTAATTGACATTATGCTTCATGAATCTCATTACTAAATTGATAGCTATGAAAACTTAATCAACTGACCTTGACCATTTTGCCATCCCAGTGGACAACAGTGTGCCTCGGTGGCGTGAAGGAGTCCTTCACAGCCGTTGCCACTTCACAGCGATGTGACACACTTCCCTGGTGAGCTGTTTCTTTCGAGATGCTGAACTGATTGAGGTCTGCTGGTGGATCCGCCGAATGTGTGATAGCAGCCACAATGCTTACTACCTATGTAGAGAATGGAAAGTGGAAAGGAAACTGTCAAGAATACATGTGGGTTACGGGACACTTTAAAACTGACGCTATCGATGAATTCTATACACAATACGCACCTGATTATTGGACATGCGGAAATGATCAGCCACTTCCATGACAGCAGGTGCATTAAGGATGTGGCGAGGAAGATTGACAGACACACTTGGCTCTTTCGGCAGGGGGAACGCTAGTTCTGTCTCCGACTCTCCTGACATGCCAGTATCATCATTCTCCATGGCCTCATCTCCGGTTTCGTATGCACACTTTGAGGTTTGCGGCTCCTGGCGAGGACATTTTCTTCCTTCCTGTAGCTTTCTTTTTACAGCGAAAACTTTATCATTCCCACTCATCATTGCCACCTGAGGACCACGTTGATCGAGGTAGAAGTCAGTCTTCTTTCTTGTCCTTGTTGGACAGCAGTCGATTCTTCTTTATATCTTCGACAGTGTCAGATGCTCCGATATCCCACAGCTTGTCCACACTGTCCAAAAACTTCTGCCGTTTTCCTCCGGCATCAGTTTCTCATTTTCTGCTCTTTTGGAGTAAGTGCCACTCTTTCCACAATGCCTCTAGCTTTCGTTCGCAGTTGAGCTTTATGATTGTTTTAATGTGGGCCATGTTCCAAAACTTTAAGACATTGTTTACCGTTTCTTTGAATGCGTCTTTCCTGTTAGCAGTGTACTGGATAACACTGAAGAAGTATTGCAAAACCTGCCGTGTTGTTGGCAATTTGCTACCACTGATGGAGGATGATGGTTGGCCAACTAAAAAAATTTCCGAGGCCGATCTTAGAGAAGGTAGCGATGTTATTTTCGCCTTTCCTTTTGATGACTCTCTATTTGTAGCTTCAAGAGTTCTTCCAGTTATGGTTGCCATTGATTTGTCCATGACAAAGGATGAGGAACTCAGACAGAATTTCAAAATGTTATGATCTGCAAAAAAAGAAATAGGTTAGGTACCTGGCACAGGCATAGTGCATTTTCTAATTACCTATATACATTACCGTATACATTCCGCCCGGGTATGGTGACTCACTTTTTTGAAAAGTATAGGTGATTGTGGTTTTTCCCCATTATTTGGCACTATACTAACACATTGGTATTACCTGTATACAGGCACAACCTTTAAACCGTTAGTCATATGACATTGGCAGGCACACCAAACAACTTCTCTCATTAAGAGGATTCAGAAAACATCCCTACTTAATGATTTATCTTGATTCAGTAAAACGTTAAAAAGTACGCATTTAAAAAAAAAACTAGTAATTTCAAGGTCGATGCGAGACCCCTAAATATTGATCAATTTTTGTAAAAATGGTACCAATGTGCTAGTATAGTGCCAAATAATGGGAAAAACCACGATCACCTATACTTTTAAAAAAAAATTGAAAAGTGGGCCACCTTAATGCACACCTTCCAAAGTAACAGAAAGACTAATCTTACAAATCACCAACCCACACATACTACTATCGCCTACTCAACATGGATTCGGACCTCACCACTCAACCATGACATTACTCACTAACCTCATTCAGCACATCATGGATGGCATCAACTCCAAACAACCAGCTCAACATACACTATTAGCAAAAATAGACATTAGTAAAGCATTTGAATCCCACGCTTCCCTCTCATAAACAAAATACTCAACACAAACATGCGCAATAACACCAAAAGGTGGCTGAGCAACTATCTTTCAGGAAGATACTCACATGTCACATTTAATGGCAAGTCATCCAAAAACAAGCTTTTTCCGAATGGGGTCCCTCAAGGCTCTTCTCTCACCAACACTGTTCAACTTATACATGCATGACATTCTAACACCCATAGATAACAAGCTTACCTTATCATATGCAGATGACATCACTCTAACATCCACCCACAACAATATCAACACTTACAAATAACCTACAAACATACATAAACAGTATACAAGAATGGCTCACACACAATAGACTCAAAGTAGCGCCCACAAAATCAACCATCACCTTGCTTACAAGCAATACAAAAGAACACCAGATAACTCCACAGCTTACACTAAACAACAACAACATTCCACACACTCACAGGACCAAAATACTTGGGGTCACATACAACACGTCATTATCTTTTGCAAACCACATTCAGGACATTAAAAACAAATGTATGTCAAGACTTAACACGTTTAGGGTACTAACAGGCACAAACTTTGGACACCAGCAGGGTCATTCTCTGTCAGATCAACCAGTGCCTAACACCCTCATCTCTCAGATTTTGCTGAAATTTGGTTTATAGGGAGTTTGTGGGCCCTGAATCCATTTCTGAAATTATAAGGTCAATCCGACCAACGGTTCAAGAGATATGACCTCGGGAAATTTGAGGTCACTTGCGAGGTCACTAACATTTGGCGACCCATAACTTGGGTAATAATGGTCACAATTATATAAAAGTATATATATTTAGAATCAGAAAACGACAAGGAATCCAAATATGCAAGTTTTAGAACTCTAGGTTGAAAAATAAAAAAGTTACACTGTAACCAAAATTTGAGGTCACGATTTGACCTCTGGGGTATCAAATGAGAATTTTTTTTTTAAATGTAAAAAATGAAGGCATAGGCATTGGCTATTAGAATCAGCAAAAAAAAGTTTGTTTATGTTAGTATTTTTCATGTAACTAACATATAAGTGAACACCATATTCATAAGTTGTGCGTCAATTCTACCTATTTTTTCACACTTAAGCTCATAATTTGACCTATAGAAATTAAAATTACATTTTTTTATAGATATAAAAACAAAGGCAAAAAATGTAAAATTGTATTTCACTGCTAATCTACACTGGCAATAATAGTTATAATAGTGAAAGGGGAAGACCTACTTAGAGGATTCATGTGCTAGCCTAATACAATTTTTGCATGCTCGATGCTCTCATCAATTTCTTTTTGTGGAAAAATGTATTGAATTCTGCTGCCTCCTCTTAGGGTAGGACAACTCATTACAGTTAATATATGATGTCCTGGCACTGCACATGAATCCTTGTTTGATGGATAATAATATGCACTTGATCCTGATGACCCAGAGGGATGTAGAAAGTTCACAGTGAAATCATCAAACTCTTCACAATATTCCTCCACAATTCCATACCAAACTTGCATGTCATAAATGCAGCCAACATACTCTCCTGGTTTGACACATTTTAGGTTACCAAGCATTGCAGGTTCATTAGTAAAATGACTTTTCCTTATTCTTTTCTTTTCTCCAATGCCACTTGAAATGGGATACACCATCAGTTCTTCCTTGTTTAGGGGAACAAATCTATGATATTTCTGAGTTCCAGGAATAGCCCTACTATCCTTGAATCGATGTTCCAACCGTTCTTCTGCATCTTTCAAATCAGCTGTAGTTACAAAGAAAAAATTTATCTTCTTGCTCAAGTTTTCTTCACAAAACTGAAACATGTGTTCTGGTGTAAGAATTTGCCTCTCTGTAGTTCTCTGCAAACTGGCACGAGCAGTAGCTCTTTTCACTGTTCCTCCAATCCCATCACATGCATTTTTGCCATGGGATGTAGCAAAGAAGTGCCATTCACAAGACAGACCAAAATCCTCTTCATGGTAACAGAGATTTGTGAAGTTGTATCTGTTCTTATATTGGCCAGCACATCCATCTGAGAAATAGTGCACCTTCTTCAATTGTGGGCATCTGAATTTAACATATGTCATAAGCTTCAATATGAATGAGTAAACCATTATAGTGTTGTGTTTTAGTGATGCAGATAAGAAACAGACACTAAAATGGCTAAGTTCCTGGTCTGCAGATGATCTATAATAGATGACAAAAGGGTGAACTGTACACTGTGAATTGTCCCAGTGAAACCCTTGGGCAGCATCCTGGACAATGAAAGAATAATTCTCAGAGAAATCACCTACTATAACTACCTCGCTCTGAAGTGGTAGTGTTTCTTTCAACTGCTTGAAGTACTGTGATTGTTGCTGAGCAACAAAGTGATGACGAACCATGCGGGATATTTTCATGCTTAGGGATGATAAGTATTCATGAAGTGGCTCCACCTTATCAACCATTGTACAACGGTCAACAGTCACCCATTGCTTGTAAGATATTTCATTTGGAGCTGATTTCACACTGTCAAGTAACTCAAGAAAATCCAGGACACCCTCTTCTCTTGGGCAATCATTGCAAAGTTGCATCATGCAAGTCTCTCTTTCTGTACTGCAGACACTGTAATCCATAAGATCCTTGTATGAAAGACCTCTTTCTCCCAATGCAGCCAGCTGCAATTTTGGATTTTGATGGTATGTGCAGACACAGACAGAATGAGTCCCACCACTACCGGCAAGCACACAATATGATGGCCGTAATTTTGCAAATGTGGAAAATCCTATTTTGGGATTCTTTTCATCATTTTTATATAGTTCAAACATCTCTCTTAAATTCCCGAGGACCAATCGTTTTTGCACCTTCATTGCACCTTCAGCACTGATAACTTTCACGCAATCCTTTTGGCCAGGACACATACGACTAACCTCTTCTGACTCATAGAATCTTCTAACTATATCTTTGTGTTCTTCAGATATCACTTTTCCTTTGCTCATTAGTGGAATCTTCGGAAGGATTCCATGTTCTGATTTAAGTGAACGGCTTCTTTTCACCATGTATGTTGTAGTTTGAAAGAAACTAGCTGTTTTTTCAATTGTGTATGGTGAGTGTGTCAATATTTGTAGTTTGTGATGGTGACATTTGCTCTCCAGGAATGACTGTTTCAATTCATTCATTAATTTGTCTAGATGTTTTTCAGATTTAGTTTCAGGTTTTGAAGTATCACTTACCTCCTCGGTAATTTGAACACCATAACTGAGTTCTAGCCTCTCCTTCAGGTGTTTCTGAGCAGATGATAGCTTACCACGAGCCTTGCGCTTTTTCTGGCTTAATGACAGCCCTTCTGAAAAGAACAGAAAAAAAGGTTTCACACACCTGAATATTAGTAATTAAATATTAATTATAGTACCTTAAATGCTATATAATTGGCTATATAGTAGATCAAACAGACCTTGTAGTAAAGTATAAGTTATTATATTAATTTATTACTTACTTTTTTTAACTGGTGTTTGGTCCAGAAATGCTAGAACTGGTTCAACTGAAGTTGAAGGATTTTCCTTTATCAAGCAATCACTGTCATTGTCCAGATCTTGAATTGAAGAGATGTTACTCAAGCCACTGATAGTAGATGATTCATTTGAATCCTGCTCAGACTCGTTGTTTTCAGTGGTACTAAGTATAGTGGGGTTTTTCATTATCAGTGTCCAGCAGTTCACACACAACAATGAGTCTTTTTTCACTCTTCCAGCACATTTTTCAACAAGTACATCAGTCACTTTTCTAAGATTGATTGTTATGCGTTTCTTGTGTTTTTGAATAGGGTCCTGGCAGTATTTCAAGTGTCGAACCATTGTATTTTGATCTGTAAAGATATAGGATTTACAATTAGGTAATATATATTTTTTAGAAAATATATAGCTATACACACTTAATATTTTAGGCCTTGATAGTCTCTGAGGCTCATTAAAACACCATACCCACCAGCCACCCACAGTGCTGGCTGGAACTGTACTAACCTGTAGACAAGGAATTTTGCAACTATCTGTGTTGATTCTGCACTTAGACAAGTAGCAACATGTTTCAACAGGCTTGTTTAGGCTACATGTGAGCTTAGTCTTCCCCTTTCACTATTATAACTATTATTGCCAGTGTAGATTAGCAGTGAAATACAATTTTTATTAAATTCTTGGAGCTTGAGGTCAAATTGATAGCTAAGATATAAAAATTCCTTGAAATGACAAGCAATTTATAAATATGGTGTTCACTTATAAGTTAGTTACATGAAAAGTACCAACATAAACAAACTTTTTATGATTGTTTCTATTAGTCAAGAACTCTGACTTTGTTTTTATATCTATAAAAAATGTAATTTTAATTTCTATAGGTCAAATTATGAGCTTAAGTGTGAAAAAATAGGTAGAATTGACGCACAACTTATGAATATGGTGTTCACTTATATGTTAGTTACATGAAAAATACTAACATAAACAAACTTTTTTTTTGCTGATTCTAATAGCCAATGCCTATGCCTTCATTTTTTACATTTAAAAAAAAAATTCTCATTTGATACCCCAGAGGTCAAATCGTGACCTCAAATTTTGGTTACAGTGTAACTTTTTTATTTTTCTACCTAGAGTTCTAAAACTTGCATATTTGGATTCCTTGTCATTTTCTGATTCTAAATATATAGACCTTTGTATAATTATGACAATTATTACCCAAGTTATGGCTCGCCAAATGTTAGTAACCTCGCGAGTGACCTCAAATTGCCCGAGGTCATATCTCTTGAACCGTTGGTCGGATTGACCTTATAATTTCAGAAATGGATTCAGGGCTCACAAACTCCCTATAAACCAAATTTCAGCAAAATATGAGAGATGAGGGTGTTAATTTCAATTTTTTTTGGTTGATCTGACAGAGAATGACCCAGCAGGAAACAACATCATTCATATACAAACAATATTTTCGCTCAGTTATGGACTATGCTAGCCCATGCTGGGCACCCATTATCTCAAACACACACATAAACACCTTACAGACAATACAAAACAATGCTCTTCGTATCATTACAGGATGCACTCAAACAACACCAATAGAACACCTGCACACAGAAACAAAAATACTGAAAGTTAGGGAACATTTAGACATGAGGAGAACACAATTCATGGCAGCAGCGACAACTAACCCACAACACCCTTGCCACTACATGTACAATCATGCACCAACACCTCACACCATTAGGGTAACAAGGTAACACCAGAGAGACATTATAACCAAATACTCCATTCCATATCATGCCCCACAGATATCACACAGTACAGAAAACATATACGCACACACCTAACCCACAAAGCACTGACACAACTCGGTCCGAATGCGGTCCTAGGTGCGAAGCCACCACCCATTAACAGGTCAGAGATCAGCCTGAGCAGATTGGATTGAGTTAACTTAGCATGATTCCGATGTGGACATCACCCCAACTTACGGACATATAAACACAGACTAGACAACTCCATAGATGACACCTGCCACCTGTACCAGGACACACCATAAACAAATGAACACATTATGACAGACTGTACTGCTCTAGCACCCTGATCTAGCTTGATCAGGGTGGGCTGATCGGCTAAACAACAACAACAACAACAACAACACTAGGTAACTAAATACCCTGTCAATGTATACAGTATATTTAATATACATTTTAAGAAAGTGCTTAACTTTTGCAGTGATTATTGGCAAAAGTAGGTAGGTACCGTATATAGAGGAGTACTTACCTAAAGTACACTTCTAATATATTTTCAATGAAAAATATTCTGACAGAAAATAAACATTTAAAAAAAACCAATAAAACCCACTTAGATGTGGGGTTTTAAAAATTTGTTTAAGGTGGGTTTTTTAATTGTCACCCTGGTTTGGGGGTCCTATAGATTTTGAACCATTGAACTATAATTTAAAAATTCTTGTTTTGGTTAAAACTAAATTGCACAGAAAATTAACAAAATCCAAAAGGTCATGGTGTCACTCATTGCATGATTTGTCCTAGAATGCATCTTCTGCATAGAGTTGGCAGTGCTCCAACTTTATTGGCTCCAGCTCACTCCCCTCTGGCTGTTGCTACTCTAGCTCTGCTCTGCTCCAGCCAGGATTTTTCTTGTCCAGCTCCACTGCTCTGGCTCATCTCTGCTCCAGCTCTGGAGTTGACTATATACCATATATTACTGGGCAGAAAAAGTGGGACATAATGTAATCTGTTTTAATGGTACAGTCTGGTGAGGATTACAAATGGAGGTTTGGTGCTCACCAGAACAAATCACCAGATAATATGACAGGCTTGCATTACCGTAACACAAGGGTCTGAACCCAATCACAGTGCCACTAGGGAAGTCTGCACAAGTATAACTCCCACTGTCCTGTCAAATAGTCCACCAAGCTGAGATAGTGAAGCTCTGGGCTCAGAAAAGAAAGGTTGAGATTAGTGGATGACCATAGGCTGATAAATGGTAGTTATAGTCATTGGAGCAATTTTGAGGACACCAGACAAAATAAGGAAAAAGCACTCACCCAGAGTAAGGAAACAATAATTTCCTTATGAAAAGATGTAAACAAACCAAAGCAGGTTTACTAGGGATTTCAAAAGTGAAGGAAAGATTTTTAACAAACCCAAAAACCTTTTATTTAGCTACAAAAGAAAAATTAAACACAGGACTCTGAAAAAGAGGTGCACAAAAGCTGAAAAGGAAATAAATATAAGGGTGACAAAAATAATTACATGTATAGTCTTGGCAGGATTATAGAGCCAGGCTTTACCACTGTGAGACAACCCAGAGAACTAGTTAGAGGTCAAGGACTTTGAATCACCCAAAGTGATAAATACTTAGGTTATAATCCTAATACATATCTGCAATTCTGTACAATGTAGAAGGTATTATGCCTCTGGTATGGTTGCAAGTAGTGTTGGATATTTGTTTTAGCAAATAGACTATTTTCACTATTTGTTATCATCTTTGAAGACCAGTTCCCCACCAAGCAAGGATAATTATGTGAAGTGGATGACTGAGTGTTTTCCAACTTAATTTAGCTTAATCTGTATTATTAATTCAACATAAAGAAGAAAGAAATTAATAGTTACAATGAAAGTCCTAATATTGAAAAAATAGGTATAATACTAAAAAAGAGCCGCCTCTTCAGTGTAAAAATATAAATATCTGGCATCCTAAAGATAATGTGTATGAAAATCTTTTCTAATTCAATGCTGACTCGATCAACCATTGAACCAAAGTATATTTTATGTAAATAAAAGTTGTATTTACTAATATATTGTGCAAAACTTGTCATATGTGAGTTACTTAGTATCCTGAGCAATACATAAAAATGACCAGGAACAACTACAAAACCTGTGAGAAGGTGACTTTTTGCATGAACATATGTGAAATCAGTTTGTCAGATATCAAGTAACCTAAATATATATCAAAGTCAGTTGTACATCAGATCATAAAGTAATACAATGGGAATAGCGCTCTTCTGACCAGAATGCACAGGAAAGTGGGGAGAAAGATGATTACTGCAAGATATGACTCAAAACTTCTAAGAGTTAGAAAGAGAGATCCAAGGAAAACATCATATTACATTAAGAGTTGGAAAGCTGTGGCATGAAAATTTCTGCAAGAACAGTGAGAATAAGGCTTAAGGAACATGACTTGGATTGCATTTGACCACCTAAAAAAGTTGTAAAGGTGTTGTTAATAGATGCATGCAAAGAGGTTGCAATGGGCACAAAAGTACAGACACTTCACTGTAGATGACTAGAAACAAGCAAGATGTTGATAATGTTTGTTTTAGAAAAAGGCATGCAAAGTTTGCAGTTAATTTTCAGGAATGATCCAGAATATTCAAAGACTTTGCAATTACTAGCTGTTATAAGATACTGTACTAGGCACCTTATTTAACATCAAAAAATTATTATAGCTATGAATAGCTTTTCATGTTCACAGGTGTTGATGTTCATTATCTGGGGCCTTGTTTTTGTATTTTCTTGTGACATGTTAGAATTTCTCTTAATTTTTTTTAAGTAATTTTTAGTGATGTCTCATTTTCTGGTTTCCAGAGTTCAAACGCCTTTTGTAAGGTAAATGAAAGCAACTACAGTAATCCCTTGATTAGTGCGGTTAATTAATCCTCCGATGTCACCGCATATATCAAAACCGCATTAATCAAAGTTAAGAACCAATGGAAATAATTATAATGAATCCTGGAAAATAAAAAAAAATTTAGAATAACATTTATTTTAACTTTAAAGCATTTATTTTTTACAGAGAAACATATCTATAGTCGATTGAACATATATTTAAACTTTAAAGCATTTATTTTATAAAGAAAAACTAATCTAAAGTCAATTGAACAGTGTTAGCTTTTTTCTTTTCTGACAACATTTTGCGATAACAATCAATTTGCTTATCTAAACCACGACGAACGTTCATGCTTCTGTCTACATTTGGATCCATCTCGAGTAAAAGATGTTTGGCCTTCTCAATTGTCCGAAACAATTCTTCAAGTTCTTTCACCGTGATTTCCTTAGAAATATTTTCCGTTTCTTCAGTTTCCTTTTCTTCTTCATATGCCTGTTGATGCTCAATTCCAAGAAGATCTTTGTCACTTACGTCTTTTGAATGTGAAGCCAATAATTCCCGAACATTTCCCGAATCGACATCCTCGAAGCCAAGGTCTCTTCCAATCGTAGCAATATCATTAATGACTTCGTTGACAGGATTAATAAAACCACCAAAATCATTTGCGCATTCAGGCAAAAGATTCTGCCAGACCGCTCTCATGCAGCTGGCTGTCAATTCTTCCCACGACTCGTGAATGTTTGCAACTGCTTGTTTAATGTTAAATTGTTTCCAAAATTCATGTAGAGTGATTGCATCTACGTGTAAGACGTCTGTGCGCACTTGTGTCTGCTGATAAACTGAAGCGCAGTAGGGAAGGTGGGAGACGGTTTCGGCCCAGCTGGTTATTTGCCCGCCATTTTCAAACATTTTTGAACCGCACTATTCAAATTTTATACCGTAAATATCAAGGGATGGTCACAATAAATTTTTGCGCAGTAATCAAAACCGCATTTATCAAAACTGCACTAATCAAGGGATTACTGTATTCACCTGTCTGAGAAGGTTTGGTTTGGTCTTGCTTCAGAATCCATTGAACAGATTTGTTTTTGTGAATGGAATTATGAATAGCCAAAAATATATACCAATGATGAAAGAAAAATTGCTGTCCCTCACAAACAACTAATTTGGACAAAGCAAATGGTTGCTTGAACAAGATTTGGCACCATGTCATACAGCAAATGTGAACGTTTTTGAGGAAAATGGCAGTGAAGTATTAGATGGGCCAGAAATTCACCAGATCTGAATTCAATAAAAAATCTTTGATTAGGTTGGAAGAAAGATGCAAAAGGAAAACATTTTAACTAAGGAAAACCTTACAAGACACTTTCATGAGTGCTGGCTGAGTGATCCATAAATTGACAAGTTGAAGATGTTTTAAAAGCAAAATGGGGTCACACAAAGTAGAATAAAAATACTTTCCTTCATACTTTTATTTCAGTCCTAAATATAAAGTATATCTACAAATTCTATTGCCTGGTAACATAAAAGTAGTGTCCCATTTTTTTTTTGCCATTAAAATAAATAAATAAATATATATATATATATATATATATATATATAATATGAATTTAAAGTTTTACTAAATATAAGAGGGTTTTTGTAGCTATAATACAGAAATAAATGCAGCTATGCCTTTATTAATACTGTAAGGCTGAAGAACTGCAATTTGTTTATATTGTAAATTAAAATGATGCTGTTAGCAAATGTAGCTAGCAGGACAAAATATTTAGTAAAATGTTTGGAGCAGGCCTTACAGGTTTTGCTCTGGCAGAGATACCCTTGCTCCAGCTTCACATTTGGCTCTATTTTTGGGATTTTCAGTTCTTGCTCCAGAGTGGAGCTCTTGCCAACTCTACATCTACAGTTGTTCCTGATGAAGAGGGTGTCTTGGAAAGCATCATACTTTGCCAGAAGAGACATATCCAAATAGTCTGCCCTTAGTGAATGCAACTGGGGAGGAAACTATCAGAATGTTAGTTACCTTTATGTTGCAAAAAGTAACTTCAAAGTTCTAATAGTATGCATGCTGTGAGCATAAGTATAGCTACGTGATTGGGAGATTGTCTTTGTGCTTTGTAAACCTGAGTTCCATTTTCCAAGGGCAGACTACTCAAGGATGTCTCTTCTGACAGAGCATAATGCTCTCTAAAGCAGCTTTTTCATCAGGTTCTTTTTCCTGTGCATAGGCCTATTCATTATCAACAGAATCCCACCAGATAGCTGTAGCTAATTGTAATTTGTTTTGTCATCATTAGTGTGAAGACAGTGAGAAACATGAAGTTAATAACACACAATACTTTGACAAGTAATGCAATGAAGAGAGTAAAGGAAGGATTTCCATTGAAAATTATTGTAAGTGGAGCTATTTTTGTTATTTCATTCCTTGCTTAATGATTTGCTGCTTTGTGTATCATATCAAGCCTGTAATTTAGTCTCAGTAACCCACCATTAGGTTATAGGTGTGAGGTTAACCAATGCTTAGTACTCGTATTGTTCAGTATTGAAATTTGCTGCATGAACCCCTTCACTCTGGTTTGCATTGCACATTTTCCATTGCAGCCTCATTTCTGGGATTGAGGGAAAGGGGAAACTAAAATAAATTTATAAAATTTCCCATCTAAATAACCCCTATGATATGCTAATATAGGCTACATTATGCTAAAATATTTACAGTATTATGCATATAATTGTGTGTATCACACACACACACACACACACACACACACACACACACACACATTGATATAAATCACAGAAAGCATGAATAATCACCCTCAATGACAACTCAGTAAGCACTGGCATGCCCCTATGATGTGTCAGTAATTAAACATTAACCACACCCACATGAATGTACTTGATTACTATTGGCTGGTGAATTTGACTCGAGAAAACCCTCCTATGAGTCACCAATACATCAACAGTCTCCACCTAGATATTTTAAAATAGGGGAAATTAATTTCCTTATGCCAACACATGTAGGCCATCAGAGATGCGTGTGAATGTCCCATGGCCCACAATGTGCAGGCTATTGGAGTCTTGGGGTTAATTTAAAAAAATTATAAATTTGAATTGGGCATAAATAATTTTTTTTTTTTTGAAAAATACACAGAATAGTTCCAATCATACATTTCTTATTAATCAAGTTTTTAAAACTTTTGTTCATAATGTCATTAATGGGAGTCAAATTTGCCATTTTCAGGCGGATGAAGTGAAAACAGTGGAAGTTGAATTTCAACAAGATTTTATTATAAGGATACTGAATAAGTTAAATTGGGAAGCCCTTTTATATGGAGCAAAATGTGTAAGTAGGATTGCTGTATTTTTGTCTTCCCAAAAAAGTGTGCTTTCCTTTTCATAAGGTGTATCCCACTTTGAAGCTTTCTATATATAAAAAGTAACTGGTCGATAATGTTGTATAGTCTAGCCAAATGACAGAAACAAATGTCACTGCAGCCATCTTGATCCAAGACTCTTGCGCTAACAATCACTAGTAAACATGTTTTTGCATGCTATGCATGTATGACATGGTAATTTGTAAAAAATTTCAATTTTGCTCAGCAACAGAAGGTTCAAGGGAATTATCTTTCAACATTTTTCTTATCATCATTGTCATCATAAACTTTTATGAAAAATACCTTAAATTAGAAAGGTACAATTCTAATTATTGCATTTTTGGCTGAATTAACAGTTCATGTGCAAACCACCAGTGCTGTTCATCTATTGGTCCAAATTGCACCCACATCATTACAGAAAATCCCTATGTTTTACTGTAGCAAAATGAAAAAGAACTGAGAACTATGGAGATATATATATATATATATATATATATATATATATATATATATATATATATATATATATATATATATATATATATTGCATTATTAGTGGTAATATGCTACAGCTTTACTTGTCTCAGGATCTTTATGAAACTTGGTGAGAAAGTTTTCACTACATAGATCTTGAGAATTTATCTAAACTGGCAGATTTATATCAGTTTTGAACATAGGTCAGTGAAGCAACTCTAAAAATATTGTCCTAGTGAACAAAAGTGATAGAAGTGAAAAAATTTTGCTATTATTAATTGTATTATTTGTAGGAGTGATAATATGCTAAAATTGCTTTTTATTAGATCATGAAGAAACTTGGTAGGAATGTTCTGAACAATATATTCTTTTGAATTATTGTCATTTCAGCCAAATTCCATTATGGGATTGCAGGGCATCCCATCAAGGTGCAAAAAAATTTGCCAAAAATTTGCCAAAAATTGAAAAAAAAAAAAAAAAAGATTTCCTCAACAGCTTTTAGGTATGCTCCTCTACTTTCAGGAAAAGTACTGTATATGTTTATGTCTGTGCTATGCACCATTTATGATGCATTTCTTTTTGAAGGGGACTCTACACGCACCCTACTTCTTTAATATATCACATTCACAGGATTCTAATGAACTTGGTGAAAATGTTGCCATTATGTAGATCTCAGGAATTTATCTGAACTGGCTGATTCCTCTCATTTTTTACCATAGGTCAGTGTATCAACTCCAAAAAAATTGTCCGAGTAAACAAAAGTGATAGAAGTGAAAAAATTCTTGAAACACAAGCTAATATTGTCATCTCAAAATTTTGCTATATTGATAGTAAATAATGAAATTTAAATTTTTAGGTTTAATTCTTCGAATGATATTTTATATCTGCTTCAGAAAGACTCCAAACTACCATTACTTTTGAAGTAGAGCTCCTCTGCCTGCCTTACTTTGCCTCAATACTGTTGCTGAATAGAGTAAAAAGGTTGAAATGGTTGGTCATTGTCATTCATTTTTAATAATAGAAAGCTATATTTTTTATTTTTTTCCAGATTGGGCATGAAGAAGACTTACCAGAAATTCTTCCTCCCAATTTTGAGAATGATGAAGATCTATTAAAAAAAATTCATCATATATTGTTAGAGGTACTGTAATATTTTCAGTGTAAATCAGAGGCCTTAAGCAGAACATTTGCCCCTCTAAATGTTGCTTAAAGATGTAGTTTTATCTCTTACATGGCATTCATCCTTATCATTTTTCGTAGAATTCCTGTTCCAAATTAGGGTTGCCAAACGTCCCGCATTTGATCAAAATGTTCCGCAAAAAATATTTTTTAAGCAAATTTTTTAGGGATGAATTGATTTAGAATTTCAATATTATGTATAATAATTTCAATTTATTCACGATGTTCAATTGTTAAATATTATTGTAATAAAATTTTTCTAATTTTGTTTGTTGTAACCATTGAAGAAATGTAGTTTCAATTTGTTCTTGCTGGTTTTTGAGGAACAACTTATTCCATTTTTGATTGAAGGTATAAGGAACAATTCCTGGAACAGGTTGAAAGAATGTATGAGTAAAAAGTAAACTCATCTCCCCACAGTATGAATAAAATAATTGTTGAAAATGATTGTGGTTTGTTTGTATCAACAAAAATTTTGAGAAAAATTTATAAAATTATAACATTTTCATCACTTTGTTAACTTTTGTGAGAAATACCTTTTGCTCATACTTGGCACAATAGCAGATATACATGCCAAACTTAAATTCCCAAATTATTAGAGCTGACTGACCTTTGGTTACTGAGATACAAGGTCACAAAGTTGTGACATTTTGACCTTTTTTGCGTTAAATGACTATTTTCAAAATGGTGTAACTAAAAAACTATTAAAGCTAGAGTATTGATTTTGGTCTCATTTTAAAGCTCTTTAGTAGCCCCTTGTTTATTGTCTCTTGTTAAATATCTCTACTGTGAAAAATAAAAAAATCCCTTCAAAAGTTGACATTTGACCTTGAATAAAAAAAAAATACCTTCTCCTAAAAAATTCAATTTTTTTACATTAATACCTTGAGTCATGTACAACAAAATCCCAAGAAGCTGTAAGTGGCTGATAACTAGTTCAATGTATAAAAAATAAATTCTTCAATTTTAGATTTTTTTTTGTCAGTTCATTTATTTAAAAGTTCTGTTCTGATATAGTGTCAGTGAAGACTTAGTTCAACTTAACATTATTAGTTCAAAAACCTTCTTGTGACCTGTGCCAAAAGAAGTCTTTTAAAAGACAACCAGGGTTAAACCCCTTGACAGCCCCAAATCTACTGGAGTAGCGCTGATCCAAAGGCCCAACTAGTATATAAGTAGTCAACTTTACAGAGTTGACTCCTGACTTCAAGTTAAAGTTAATTTATTTTTACTAAATACATGTATAAAAATTTATTTAATAATTCATTAATTGTTCATTGTTTTCTTTTCAGGATTTTCTTTTTGCTTTTGTGATTTCAGAGTACAAACATGGAACATTTAAAACTGAAACAGAAGTGTGCTGATCCTTTGCTGCGTCACAAAGGTCAGTGTCGAAAGAAGAGTTTGAGAATTGTACCACAGGAACTTGTAAATAAGTTTCCCGATCTGCACTTAACACTACATCACAGACTTTGTAAGCAGTGTAGAGAACATCTTGAGTCCTTGCCTGAGAAAGGAATAGGCACTTTGAATTCAGACATAAATGATGATTCTTCTTGTAGTAGTGAACCACCTGAAGATCTTGAGAAAATTGAAAATGTTGACAATAGTGATGCATCAACTTCAGAGCAAAACCATGAGATGTGTACTTTGAATGCTTCTTTTGTTTCAATTGGTGAATCACCCATAAAAAAGAGAAAGCTTGTAGAGCAAAAGTCATATGGAGCTAAAAAACTAAGCAAGGTGACAGAGACAGTTAAGAAGAGAATGGAAACAGTTGCAGGAAAAGAGATTTCTGACTCACAATTTAAGGAGCCATCTGGAGATGTAGACTGTTTAGAAATAATAAATCAACTCAAGGAAAAATTCAAAAATGAAAATACTAAAAGAAGTGATAAAATAAAAATCCTCACTGTATTGCCCAAAAGTTGGAGCATTAGGAAAATTGCTTCAGAATTTAACACAACAAGGCATACAGCATCTATTGCTAAAAAAATAGTTGAAGAAAAAGGTGTCCTTTCAGACCCAAATCCAAAGGGTGGGAAAAGAATTAAACAGGATACTGTTGATGCTATTAAAGCATTTTATCTTTCAGAAGACATTAGTAGAACAATGCCAGGAAAGAAAGACTATTGTAGTATCATTGACAATGAAAGAGGAAGGATACATTTGCAAAAGCATCTTTTACTTTGCAATTTAAAAGAAGCCTATCATATTTTCAAAGAAAGAAATCCTTTGGTTAAGGTGGGATTCAGTAATTTGCAGAATTGCGTCCAAAGCAGTGTGTTATTGCTGGAGCAACAGGAACTCACTCAGTATGTGTCTGTACAATTCATCAGAATGCCAAACTTATGTTTGTAGGAGCTGAATTAGAAAAACTAACTGCAAATGATGACACACCTATTAAGAATGTACGTCATTGTGTTGCCTTTATGGAATGCAATCCTGCCTCACAGAAATGCTGCCTCAGACAATGTGAACAATGTGGAGATCCATCAAATTTAAAAAACAGACTACTGGACATATTTACAAACAACTTCATTGATATCATAAATTTTAAAAAGTGGACCAATACAGATCGGTCAAATCTTGAATCAGTAGAACTGAATACAGATGAATATATTGACCAATTCTGTAACCAACTGAAAGAATACCAGATACATGACTTCAAGACAAAGATGCAAGCAACTTATTACCGTGAAACAAAAATGTCTTTGAAAGATGGTGAGGTCCTTGCTGTGTGTGATTTTGCTGAAAATTATTCCTTTATTCTTCAAGATGAGGTTCAGAGCTTTCACTGGAACAATGAGATGGCTACTCTACATCCATTTGTTATTTACTATAAAAAGGAAGATGAGATTGCTCACCTTAGCTTTGTTATTATTTCAGAGTGTAACATCCATAACACAGTTGCTGTACATTTGTTTCAAAAGCATCTGATAAAATTCCTAAAAGATAATATCTCATCCATCGGTTCCATCCACAAAATAATTTACTTTTCAGATGGGTGTGCAGGACAGTATAAGAACTGCAAAAACTTTTTGAATCTTTGCCATCACAGAGATGATTTTGGAATTGAGGCAGAATGGAATTTTTTTGCAACAAGTCATGGAAAGGGACCCTGTGATGGTGTTGGAGGCACAGTTAAGAGATTAGCTGCAAAAGCTAGTCTACAACGACCTTATGATGAACAGATCCTTACTGCAGAACAGTTATATACATTTGCAAGTGAAAATATTGTAAATATAAAATGTCATTTTTCAACCAATAAAGAGCATGAAGAGGAAAGCCAACTTCTCCAAGAAAGACACTCAACTGCAAGGACTATTGCTGGTACACAGAAATTACACCATTTACAGCCAGTTTCATTGACTTCTCTTAAGGTTAAACATTATTCATTATCAGATTATTCAAATATTGAGAAAGTTACTGAAAAGGAAGAAGTTGTGACTGAGGAGAAAATACATGGTTTTGTTACTGCTGCATATGATGGCCATTGGTGGGTGGCATATGTGCTGGAAAAGATACCAGAGAATAGAGAAGTAAAAGTCACATTCCTTCATCCTCATGGCCCAAACCCATCATTTGTGTATCCTGGTCGACCAGATGAATTAATCTTACCATATTCAGATATTCTAACACAAGTTGAGGCATCTACTACTAATGGACGAACATACAGGATTTGCAAAGAAGTTACTTTGAAGGCATCCAAAGCTTTGGCAGATCTACAGCACAGAAAGGTAAGAATTCAAAATTAAAATGGTCATGTAACTATATATACACTGCATACATTTTAAGTTGTGATAAATGGAAATCAATGAGCACTATACCTATACATATTGTATGTACATTTTAATATGTTACTTGTATTTGTTAATTAGGTAGCTATCTAGGTATACATTAAAAATTGTTTTCTCTTCTAGAAATCACAATAAATTGGGTGGCCCACAAGAATCTTGTCAACTACTGAAAACCATCACATACATGCACAACATACAGGTGAGGTGGGTAAAGAACAAATATTTAAAAATAAGCATTTGCTTGTTTGTAGAAGGCTGCAGATAGTATGTAGATATGGGTTGTATTTGTAAGAGATTGAGCTGACCTTAGACAAAAATGGTTACTGACATACAAGGTCACAAAGTCATGACTTTTTGACAATTTTTGTATAAAATGACTTTTTTCAAAATGTTGCTTGAATTCATTATTTTTTATACATTGAACTAGTTATCAGCCACTTACAGCTTCTTGGGATTTTGTTGTACATGACTCAAGGTATTAATGTAAAAAAATTGAATTTTTTAGGAGAAGGTATTTTTTTTTTATTCAAGGTCAAAGGTCAACTTTTGAAGGGATTTTTTTATTTTTCACAGTAGAGATATTTAACAAGAGACAATAAACAAGGGGCTACTAAAGAGCTTTAAAATGAGACCAAAATCAATGCTCTAGCTTTAATAGTTTTTAGTTACACCGTTTTGAAAATAGTCATTTAACGCAAAAAAGGTCAAAATGTCACAACTTTGTGACCTTGTATCTCAGTAACCAAAGGTCAGTCAGCTCTAATAATTTGGGAATTTAAGTTTGGCATGTATATCTGCTATTGTGCCAAGTATGAGCAAAATTGAAAGGGGTGAGTGTTTTAGGTGGCTGACTTGACATGGAATGACCCCATAGTAATTATTTTATAATGATGCAGTTTTCCGCAATTTAAGTAAATGTTATAAATAATGAATTTTTTTAATTCGTAATTGTTAGTTTTGGGATCAGACCATGTATTGTGTATTTTGAACCCGTTTTGACGATCTCCTAGTTATTCTGTCGTTTAAAGTGTAATATTTCTGTCCTGCACCTTTCAAATGTTAATGGACAGTACTGATATTTAGGTATTGGTTTTTCTTTTTTGATGTTGGGTTCTGCATTGACTTCTGAGGCTAAGTTTAAGATTCCTCTTTAGTAGACAATCAAACAATGCGCCTACCATCTTTTTCTGAAGTGTATTTCTTCCTCCCTCCAAGTTTTGTTGGTGGATCATCCTGTTGGGGAGGAAAGAGCTTCAATACCTGCAGTTAGTGATGCAACGTGTTTTTTTTTTTAATAAGTTTTTCTTGCAAAAAAAAAATCAACCCCCTTAAAATTTTTTCCCCTTTTGGTTTAAAAGTAATTTAACTTAAAAAATAAACGTAATAGTGCTAAAATAATCTAAAAAAAACCTTTTGCCATATCTTCGGATGATATTAACTCTTACTGTTGAATATACTGTTATTTCATTTATCTTGTACTACTAAAAAAAATAGGTACTTTGCTGGTAGTGAAAATACTTAGTACAGTAATTACTGTTGCATATTGTGTATATACACAATTAATTAATATAACCTAGCATAGTATGGATGAAGTTTTGAATATGACATTTTTTCCTCTCCTTGATTGCCCCTAACTATTAAAAATGTAGAAGAGTTAAAAATACTGTTATTAGATATCCTCCAGTGAGGTGTTTCTCAACTGGGGGTTGTGGAACTTAGGAAAAAATCACCATACATGGAAAATTAGTTCATTTTTCCAGCAAAAATTACAAAAGTACGTAAAACTGGACAAACTTTTTTTTTAAGTGAAAAACTCTATTTAGTGTTACAGCTGGGATTATTTTCTGTTAGTTGTAATCATCTTAACTGTTAGTTTGTCTCTTTCAGTGAGATACCTTTGCCTACTTTACATTTATTAATTTTCTTGTGTTTAGTTGAATAGACGAAACGATTATTTCGTTGCTTTGTTTTAATTCACATAAGGTGGAGACTGCAAATGGAATTAAAACTATCACTGCTTCAGACCCTAGCTCACGATACTCGTTTTTCCGTACCATCCAAAATGTACACAATTTTTCTGACAGGAATAACGACTGTTGGGTCTTCTCAAAAGATAGTTCAGTCAATTTATTGTGCCAGTGTTGGACAGATTCTACCACCCTTTCATTGAACAGATTAGGTATTCGCCTCTTATCAAGCTTTCCATCGTCACGTAGGAAGTAGACCTGGAGTTGTTTTTGTGGTTGAAATATGTAGTGTAACGTCATTTAGGGAAGAAGGGGGTCGCGAAATGTTTTGATGTCAAGTGAAGTGCCACGCAAAAAGGTTGAGCAGTGCCTCACTAGAGTCTTAGGCCTAACTTGAATTAATATTTTATTTATACCCATGCTGGATATTTTCCTGTTTTTATAACATTTAGCATGCATTTTATTGGCTATATCCTTAATAATAATATTTTTTTATTTGAAGTATAAAAAGCTGAACGTATCAGGTCATCCCATAAGTAATGTCGTTTTTTACGATAGATTAAGTTTAAACTAGTCCTACTCGGTTTAAGCATAAATTTTCCGAAGGTTATATCTAAGAGATCTATCGTGTTTTGCTACATACTTTACAGACCTTGACCAGTGAAGACGTGTGTTTTGCTTTATGTGAACCTCTCATAAACATGGCGGTATCAGAAGAGCATATCAGGCATATAATGCTTTACGAGTTCAAAAAAGGGAATAGTGCTACTGAAGCAACGCGAAACATTCAGGACGTTTATTGCAACGATATTCTGCATGTGAGGAAATGTCAAAGATGGTTTCAAAAGTTTAGGAATGGTGACTGCTGTTTGACAGATGCAGCACGCTCTGGATGCCCTGCTGAGTTTGATGATGACCTGCTGTTAGCCGCACTTGAAGAAGACTGTTCAACAACTGTCGAAGAATTGGCTCAGAAACTCAATTCATCCCGTCCACCATCCATCGACATTTGCAACAACTCGGGAAAGTGCCTAAGTTAGGAAAATGGGTGCCACATGAATTGTCGGCGACAAGCTGAGGGTACGGGTAAACATTAGCACAGCTCTTCATTCCCGTGAACTCCAAGATCTGTTTTTGCACCGTTTAGTGACTGGTGATGAAAAGTGGATACTGTACCAGAATGTTAAGCGCCGTCGACAGTGGGTTTGTGCCGGAGAACCAGCGACACCACAGCCAAAACCAAATCTTCACCCTCGGAAAGTGTTGCTTACTGTTTGGTGGGATAAAGGTGGTGTAATACACTTTGAAACCTTACCACACAACCAAACAATCACCGCTCAAGTCTACTGTCAACAACTGGATCGATTGAACACTGCACTAAAAGAAAAGAGACCTCCTTTGGTTAATCGGAAAGGAATCGTGTTCCACCACGACAACGCACGTCCTCATACCGCTCGGATCACTTCTGCAAAAATTGAGGAGCTTGGGTGGGAAAACTTCCACATCCCTCATATTCTCCAGACCTTGCGCCTTCAGATTATCATCTCTTCAGGAGTCTGCAAAACTATCTTGACGAGAAACAGTATACTTCTTTAGATGACCTGCACACCAGTCTTTGTACGTTTTTTGCCTCAAAACCGCCTGAATTTTATAAACATGGCATTGAAAAGCTTGTAGGACGTTGGCAGAGTGTCATTGATTCCGATGGAAAATATATACTAGATTAAAAAGTTTCAGTTGAGTTTTTTTTGTCCTTCAAATTCCGATCTAAAAAACGACATTACTTATGGGATGACCCGATAGTAAAGTAGCCCGTAGTAGTACCCGCAGTTGAGGGAAAGATTTTTATCATAAATGTTTAATTTTGTATCTGAGAGTCGAGGTAAAGATTAGGATTCGTTAAGATTTTATCTCTATTTCAACCTGTGCCGGCGTTCGTAGCTCACCGGGTAACACCACCGGTTCCCTATAAGCGAAGTGACGGCACTGAGATCAAGGGTTTGAATCCCGATGATATTGGTAGCAATAATACAAGATTTAAAGCAATGGGCCACGTTAGTTGGCTTGAGCTCTGTATCAGTTTCTGGCAATCCAGAATAATAATGATGATTATTAATTTCAGCCTGTGAATTTTAAGTTATTCCTAATTTCCTTTTTATATTGAAGTCGACTTTGAGAAAATTCCTCGTGTAAATATTAGATAAAGTTCAGAAAATATTGTATATTTAACAAATTGCGTGTTTGGGGCGCCATATCGTGCTGTCCATCTGATATTTTGGTTTTTAAAAGAAATGGCAGTTGAAATTTAATTGATCTTCATGAAAAAAAGGACACTTCTTTTTCACTATTATCGCAATATTATTCGCTTAAAGACGTTTTTGTAGTGAATTTAGTCTCCAGTTTTGGAGCATTGTTAAAACTGTTTTACAGTTTCAGTTTTGGTTAATAGTAGAACTGCTAAGATTATTTTCGCAGAAAAATCCCCCCAAATTCGTTCCACATGTTAAAACTTATTCAAACATAATGCGGAAAAAGTAACATCGGGAACCCCTATTTTATCACACTGAGCGGGATGGGCATGAATTCGAGAGAGTCGTGTGACTCCAAGCAGTCACAGAGTAGGTGACCGGCCTGACTACAATCGCGGTGAGTGTTGGGCCCGGCACCTTCGGGGTCGAATCTCCAAACGACCGAACCACGGAAGCTCTTATCCTCTCGTAAGGGCCCGTATACCATGTAAATTTCCATCGTATGAAATGTATGCCTTATTTGCAAAAGAGACACGAGTAGGCAAAATGCATCTCGTTCCGCCCCACAGTTGACTTCGGTTGGTTGGAGTTACAAATTGCCAAAAATGAGCAAAATAACTAATCTTCAAAATGTTACTCGAATGTTATGAGAGAGATTACCTTCCTTCGTTGATAATGTAGTTTCAGTATGGTTTTATTAATTTTAATATTTTGTTACTTGCAGGTTGAAGTAATCGCGGGAAATTTGGAGTGTCCCGAAAGCAAAAGGAAATTTCCGATCACGAATGGGATACCGAACATGTTGTTAAACGAAGATGAAGTTTGAATTTTGTGAAATTTTATCTTTTATTAATGTAACAAAAAAAATTTATTAAATTTTTCTTAAAATATGTATTATAATTAACCGTTACTGGTTTATATAGAAATGGATGGGGACGCTTTATTGGCAGAAGAAAAGACTAGCGTAGTACAGCTAGTAATAATAATAACCTAATAACAAAAGTAAGTCTAAAAGAAATAGAAGTACTGTACGAGTAATGAAATAATAATAATAAAATAAAAATAGGACTAACGATAAAAATACAAGTAATGAAAATATCAATAACGATTTTAAGTGGAGCTTTTGACACTTTTATACTTTGAAGCTCGTAGTTTATGAGAAGACAAAGCCGGGCTGATGAATAGCTTGGACAATTTTATTGTCAGGTTTTTTTTTTTTTGCATTTGACTGTATTGAGCGAGTCTAGTTATATCCGGGAGGCTCAGGACATTGTGGTTAGTGAATATTTACGAAGCTGAGCATCTTGGAGGTAATTTATGTAGCAGTCTAAAAGATGTTCTTATAAAGCAAATTTAGAGATCTGACAGAACTTTTTTTTTTTATAATTAGCCCCATAAATATTAGTACAGAACGTACGAGAGAGTCTTCAGCTTCGCTTGTACAGAAATCAATATCGTTTTCAGATGTGTAAGCCGTCACCCAAAAAGCTGGTGATAATGTGGATTAAATTCTTTTACTTGCTTTATTGGTTCACTTTTTATTTTGAAAATAGTCGAGTAATTTTTTGCTTTTGGGAAGGAATTGCATAACTTTGGTTTTAGGAAATCAAATTATTATGATGGTTCGAATAATTTGCAGGTTTTTTATGATATAGACCTTTAAAGTTAACTGAAGGATTTAGTAATGCCATATCATCGGCATAGACCAAGTTATTTATCCTAATTTTTTCTATACAACATCTTACTCTTGCCTCATTAAGAAGTATCGTAATTAAGCTATGAATATTCATATCAAACAGCAGAGGAGAGCAAGGAGTCTTGTCTAATTCAGCACGAGGAGAGCAAGGAGTCTTGTCTAATTCAGCACGAGGAACCAAGACACTCGAATAATACATTGCCCAATCTAACCATAAAAGTTTGCCAAGTGTAACCCGTCAGTAAACGGTATCTCCTCCGAACTTTTGAACTAAGGCCTTTGAGCTTGTACTCGCTCGGGGTTCGAGGTTCCTTTATATATATGTATAGTAAGTATATGAAACGGGCTTGTTCTTTCGGAAAAGCACCGTATAAAAAGAAAGATCAAAGCGACAGCAAACGTCACTATTTTTACAAACGTTTCGATTAAAAAATAAGTTTAAAAGCTCAAATATAAGAATTAGAAAAAAATATACACCATAGATGACTATTTACAATATTATGCAATAAGAAGGGGGTCACCTGAAGATCAGGGCCCCAGCCTTCTCTAGTTAGCCTTATAAGACTAACTAACAAAAATATCACGACCTAATCTAACCAATCGTTAGGTCAACTGTACGCCCTTGACGATTAGTCAGGTTAGGTCATGATATTTTCGTTAGTTAGCTTTATAAAGCTAACTAAAGAAGACTGGGGGCCCTGATCTTCAGGTGATCCTAAAAAGGTTACAATTATAATAGAAAGTTACAATAATTAAAATCTAAAAACAATGTATAAAAATTTAACTTACAGTTAATAACTTAGTAGTTCGACTGATGCATGTCTGGTAATTATTTAAAGATGATTTTCAGTTTACATATATACAAAGATTCGAGTATTTTCACGTCATTTGTGCTATAATGGATAGTAATTTGAAAATTAGAAAGGCGGAGACGGTTGTTATTGTTCACGCAAGAGCTCTGATACTTGAATGTGAAGGGGCGGGAGAGGACCCGAAGTACAATAACTCGGGCTTAAATATAATATTACTCGCTTTCAAGCGAAGTAGAATCGCAACCAAAATTCCTCAGTCCACTCATTATTAAAGTCCGTCCTCTCAAAGCTGTGCTGGAGCCTACTACTGGTATTACATTTATTTTTGTTTTGATCCTAGTTTCTTCAAATTTTAACTTCTAAATTTTTGCTTCTGCACTGAACATGAGTGAGGTCGAGTATGTGAT
Source organism: Bathynomus jamesi (assembly GCA_023014485.1). Classification (NCBI taxonomy): domain Eukaryota; kingdom Metazoa; phylum Arthropoda; class Malacostraca; order Isopoda; family Cirolanidae; genus Bathynomus; species Bathynomus jamesi. The sequence goes on from JAJOZX010000132.1 coordinate 72,506, forward strand.
AATTCGCATATGTAGTGGGGTAAACTTTTGTTTTGCGAGATAACGCTTTTGATAACTTGGAACTTTAAAAAATCATAAAAAAAATCTAGAAGCATATTTACTATCGGGTAAAATGATATACTAGTCCTAATTGGGTTACGTTACGCTATTTTGTTAGGTTAGTTAAGGTTTGGTTAGATTAGTTTTTTAATAATAATAATAATAATAATAAATCTTTATTGATAAAAATGAATATTACAATGCTACATTTTACAATATTACAATGCTACATTTTACAATATTACAATAATGTTATACAAAATATGGTACTTACGTATTATCGGGACTACCAAACTGTTTATTATGTATTTTTGCTGTCGTCATTTTCGTTTAAACTAACGAAAATATCACAACTTAACCTAACCAATCATCAAGGGCGTTCAGTTGACCTAACCTGGCATTCAGTTGACCTAACCTGGCATTCAGTTGACCTAACCGGGCATTCAATTAACCTAACCGGGCATTCAATTAACCTAACAGGTTAATATTGGTTATTTCACCTAAATATCTTCTGATCTTTTCGTATTAGGCACTCACTGTCACATTTCACCAAAGGTGGGCACCCGGGCCTCAAAAAGGACCGACGGTCCCGGTCCCGGTCCTTTCTGAAGATAGGACCTAGGAACGACTCGGTCCTCGGTCCTTATATTTAATATAAGTGAAAAATTTGATTAAAATGAAAAATTGCCGGGATTGCCGGGTTCAGTTCTTCCGCTAGGAGCTCCAGTTGCTTGACTTGAAGTTGAAGCACTAACATCAGTAGATTCTTCGTCTCCTCCAGGTGTTGAAACAAGTTTCAGTTCAGTCTCAGTCTCTTTCTGAGTCTTCTGGAGGAAACGATCCATCTTCTTTAGAACTTCAAATAATCACTAAACACACTAAAATCACTAAAAAAGACCGTCCGGAATGGACCGTCGCTCCTCATTTCGGTCCTCACTGAGAAAAGGACCGACTTTCCCGCTCACGGTCCTTAAAAAGGACCGAGTTCCTGGAGTTCGGTCCTTTTGGAACCCGGTCCTGCCCACCTTTGCATTTCACTGACATTCACACTGTCACTGAATGCCCGGTTAGGTTAATTGAATGCCAGGTTAGGTCAACTGTACGCCCTTGATGATTGGTTAGGTTAAGTTGTGATATTTTCGTTAGTTTAAACGAAAATGCCGAGAGCAAAAATACATAATAAACAGTTTGGTAGTCCCGATAATACGTAAGTACCCAAAATATATTTATTTACTTCTATCTGGCCCTTAAGCTTTAGGCTTTACTGGGCTCTCAAATTAATTATAAGATAAAAGCATTTCATATATACTCGTAGGTAGTTACGACTTGGTTTCATAAATATTATGATTAAAAATTATATAAAATAAACTTTTTAGTTATGGCTATAAAATATAGAAAAATGATTAATTATGATTATAATTATATATATAAAAAAGAATCACCTGAAGATTAGGGCCCCCAGCCTCAATTACTGAATGATATCTTCGTTAAAACTAAAGAAAATATCACAACTTAACTTAACCTAACCAATCGTCAAGGGCGTACAGTTGACCTAACTGGGCATTTAATTTAATTTATTATTATATTTGGTACTGTAAAGCAAGAAACAAGAATACATGGGGGGGGGGGCTCTGATCTTCAGGTGATCCTAAAAAATAACCCAAGTTTATAGTTACGCATCGGGTAACTTTTAGGAGAGAATAAACAACAGAAAACAACCTTGAGCCCTCAATTGTGTTCAAAACACTTATCGCGTAGCATCAAGGTTAGGTTAGGTTGAATTAGAGAGAGAGAGTAGATCAGTGGTTCTCAAACTGGGGTACGCGAGGGAATCTTAGGCGGTACGTGAAGGGGTCCTGAAAGTATAACCCTTTTAATTTTATATATACGATTAACAATCGGCCACGAGTCACACGGTCGTAAAGAAAGTAAAAATCCTTTATCTCTCGAAAATCCAGAAAATCTCGTGAAAGAATTCAAGGTGTACAAAAGAAGAAAAAGTTTGAGAACCGCTGGAGTTGATGAACACAAACTCGATTGTAAAATAAAAAAGGGCGTGTCAAACGTTTTCGAAGTGTTTGTTTGAGATAAGGTACAAAAATGCTTAGGATTGTTAAACTTAAATTGCTTATAAATAAAAAACAGTAAAAATGAGTTAATATTAATTCTTACAATACACTATTCAGCAATTTCACAGCCATAATAAGTGTTTGTTGAGTTGAACTTCACCGTAAATTTTTCTTAGACTTTATCCTCTCCTCAGCTTCAATTATGTAATAACCAACCATTCCTACGGCCAGAAACGCGAGGTTAATGTAGAGTTTTGCAGACATACACAAATAGGTACTTATTATGTAGGCCACAATGAAGCCGAAAGCCTCCCACAATCGGTAGTTGCTGAAGGCCGCTTCTGATTCACCAGGGAAGATGACACCATAGAAGGCTGCAAAGGAAAGTCGTTTTATTTTAGAATAAGAAAGTTACTCGAAGATTTTATATTAGTGAAGGGACTTCTTTTAATTAACCTTAGAAAGGCAGTGTGGCCTATTACAATAAAAGTACACTTGTTTTATCGGAAATGATGTATTTTATTGGACGCAAGATAATTTTTCAGTAACAATAAATTGTTTAATTTAATCTATAAATGTAATTTTCATTGTGGGGTTACGTAGATCCAACACTAGTAGCTATGTGCGAGGTCCCATACTGGAATTCTAGGATAAGTACTTTTTGAATTAAAAATACAGTTGGTCTGTCAAAATATGAGGTAAAGTGCTTAATTAAGGTACCGAGCCTTTATGAACGGTTGAGTAGTATCTCGAGGCCTACGACTAAAATTGGGGTATTTATAATTTATGTATGTATATAATAATAATAATAATTATCTCAAATACATCCCTTATTGCGGGTGGAAGCGATGTGTGAACTTCATTGAAAGTAATGCAGTATTACGACAACCATTTGAGGAATTCAAGCTATCATTAATATTTTATTTTACTGCATACAGTATTTCCTTTTAAAGTTTTTATAACATGAAACATCCCAGACTTAACAATTACTGATTCGTGAGAGAGAAAACAACAACAACAACAACAACATATTTTAGTGCAAGGTAATCAAATTAAAAAAATTGGATTCAAATTTAAGTATCAAGTGCGACGTACATGAATAGTTATTGTTTAGATGTTAAACGAACAAAATACATGTTGCATAGTACTAACCTGAGGCTATGGCAGCAATTCATTCATATTTTCTGCTGTAACATTGGGGTCTATAGATGGAATATTACGTATGAACAGAGTTATCAGAATCCGACATTAAATATCAGAGGATTAGACCACAAAGAGACAGACGTAAATCCAGCAGCTGCTCTACTGAAGAACTGCAAGAAACTATTATTGTCAAAGTTGACATAGACTGCGCAAAGAAAGCCTAAAAGAGTTAATGTTCCACTGACTTTTAGTCTGTCGAACTGCCAAAATTGATCAAACTTGTCCTTCATCTGCGTGGACCACTCATATCGTTTCCTCTTATTAGTCTCAGAGAGCAATGGCTTCCGTCTAGCTACACGTCCTTTGTACCGCTCTCTATGTAGAACGGTGTCTGGGACTGATAAGAGGAAACGATATGAGTGGTCCCAGTGGTGTAGTGCTAAATAAAGAAGTGAGGGAACGCATTTTGAAAGTGTTACTCAGATGCGGGGGGACAATGGCGAGCCCATACAGCTGGGGGTCCTGGGGCACTGTAAGCCTCCTGGGAAATCTTTTGAAATCTGACCAATTTCAGGGATATTTTGAGGTCATATGCACTGGATATTAGGATATATTCCAAGGTTGAAGATGCAGTATTTCCAGTGTCATTAGATATATGACATCCAGTACGATCAATAAAAATAGCTAACAACTGGAATGATTAACTAAAAAAAAGTTAACAACTGGTACGCCGTGGTGACTGTTTCATCAGATCTTTATAGGCTAGCATTGCTTCAGTCGAAGCTAAAAGAAATGAAACAGTTAATGATTCTTTCTCATATTTCTTCTAGGGGGTGGGAATTAAAATTTCATGACGTTAGAGATTTGTAAGTTCGGATTTATTTGAAATAGTGAGGGAACGCCGTTCCGTCTACCAAAAAAAGGGAACGCCGTTCCCACGCGTTCCCACAGCACTACACCACTGAGTGGTCCATGTAGATGAAGGAGGAGTCTGACCAGTTTTGGCAGTTTTCTGCTCAGATGAATCAAGATTACAGCAGTTTGCTTCAGGAGGACGGATCTGGATATGGAGAACCTGTGGAGATGTTGGAGATGTGTTCAATCCCAAATTGGTGCAATCCATTGTGAAATTCGGTGGCTGTGCTGTTATGGTGTGGGCAGGCATTTGGTACTCTGAAAACACTAACCTTGAGTTTGTAGAGGAAATCTTAATTCACAAGGTTACATATCCACCCTACCTTTGTTTCGGAATGGAATACTTATACCCCTTTTTTCATGATCGTGGCCGTAAGAACTATGTGGTGGCTAGTGTCGTAACACCGCTTCCTATCGACCAGTGAAGTTAAACGGCATTGGGTCTGGGTAGTAGTTGAAAGAAAGACTATCCTCTGCGTCCAGATCATGCACAGTGGTGTAGTCCAGGGTAACTGCGTTACCCGACTGGTTTTATTTTACTTTTAGCGTTACCCTACTGGTTTTATTTTACTTTTAGCGTATCAGGATGTTTTACATTTTTTGCTGTTTCTACTGAACATTTTTGTAATACATACTCTTTCTAACTATATTTCTTTCCTAACCCCTTCAATTTCAACGTGTTTTTGGGAATGTACATAAAATGTAAAAAACGCTGTAGAATTTTATAGAAACGCTATATAAGAAAAATTGTTGTTGCGTTACCCCACTGAAGAAATTACGACTACACCACTGATCATGCAGTAACCCGTGGTTCAGATTCCACATAAAATTGTAGGTCCCTCCTCCGTCTTATGACCTTAGATGCTACGAAGAAGGTTAAATAACATCATTACATTTTACCTAGCAATAAGTTTCAATAAATTCCCGTGTTATACAACTCAAACTTTACATGCGAAAAAACACAATTATGAGGAATGAGAAAAGCCAATCAAAGTTGGTTTTCAGACTTCAACCAAAGCCTACTACAGAGTCTTATTGTGTCACTCATGAGGTGTCATACAAAATGAAATCTACAACTTACTAGAATTAGTTACTACGTACCAAAGATTTATCTATGTGGGAAGCAATGGAAAGTTATATTGTCCGGATTCTCTTTTGTCTGGACGTTATTTACATTTACATTTATTTGGAAAGCATGGAGCCAAAATTAGCAGCCATTTCAGACCAACATCTACCCACTGAACTGCATAACACAGACTGGTCAGGAAATCATCAATGGGATTTGCATTTTGTATTGATCACTTCAGAGGGCGCTGCAAGTCAATTTTTGTATGAACGTTTATCAATAAAATGAAACTTTATGATAAGACTCCGTATGTAGGCCTTGCTTTAACGGCTCTGTTTTGAGCATGATAAAGAAAAATTAAAGGTAACAAGAATTTAATCAAAAATTATATGTAAATAACAAGATATGAAAATGCCATTATTTTCCATTATTTAGCGCTTCATAACGCCAAATGAATATAACGTACTGAGTGAGAATCAAGCTTTGCGCAAAGCACACTCGTATGATTTACAAGTTTATTAACAAAAACTGAATATTATCATATTAATCTTTAAATAAAATACAAACCTATAAGCTTAATTTATTTACTGATCCGCTATTTTGTTATATACTAAACTATATAATAATATATATTAAAATATAATTTAAATTGATGATAGTTTTTTTTTGTAATTTTGTTCTTCCAAACACCAGATGACAGGAGTGAAGAAAATTAACGCAAAAGTGGGCGGAGTTTCGGATCTTGTTATTAAATAATCTTTGATTTAACCAATACTGTGCATTCAACATTTACCATTAATTTGTGTTTGCCACACGGCGTCAGCCATTCCCCACAAACAAGGGATGACGAAGAAGACGGCATAATCTTCAGGATGCGGTTTCCACGTGAACATGACTATGATTAAAATGACGTTCATAATTGCTGCAAAAGTAAATATGGGAACCCTTTTCACATATTTAATTAAAGGAGCAAAAGCCAAAGAGAATATGGAGTCAGTAACTCCAAAGCAGAGGTATGCGTAACCAACCATATGGATACCAATTCCACACGTGACGAAGGACTAAAATAGATACAAATATTTTAGAACAATTAAATTAAAAAAAAATAAATTCAAATATATGCAGTATGCACACACTAATACTTATAAAGATCAACATTAAATGAAACACCGTTCATTTTCCAATCAGTCTCAGTTCTTGGATCATGCTTTTGGAAAGGGCTCAGAAGAGGCTTACAGTGGTTGAAGGCAGGGCCGAATTAACCATCAGTTAAATTATTAAAACTGTAGCCTTAGGCCCTAATTTTTATATAATAAACCCTCAATCTTTGTCGCAAGGTTGGTTAAGTAATATCATATATAACTGCATAATTATATCTTCAGAGGTGGAAAATAAGAATTTTTTAGTTTTAGCTAAGGGTTTTTATGTCATTATATCTGATGGTGTATTATTGTCGATATGTATGTATGATTTTCATCCATTTTTGTATGATTGGCTTCAAAGGGTTAATCTGTTTCCGAAATTGTTTATCAGACATTGGGAATTTGGGCCTGTGTAATGATCATTCAGCATGTCGAAGAAAGGAGGATGATTTGTTTGATATCACATTTTAAAGCCAGGAAGGAAGAAAGCATTCTATATTTGAATTGTATGCTGTTTCTGCTGTTCGTTTCTTTTAATGTACATAGCTTTGATTTTTGTTAGTTGTTAAATTTGGATAAATATACATTTCTATTTGCTTGAAGATTTTATAAATTATATGCAATATAATGTTATGTTATAATGTTATAATGTTTCAGACCAACAAAGACCCTAGGATCCACTCATGGCTGGTCTACCTAACTGTGTTCGTAATTGTGTATTGTGCATGTTCTCCGTGGTGGCGGAGGGGACCTACAATTTTACGTGGGTTCTGAACCACAGTCTCAATTTTACTACCTTAAACTATACCCAATCTATCAACATATGCGTCTAATCGATTTTTAAACATGTTTATAGACGTGCTACTAATTACTTCTGCCGGCAAACTATTCCAGCTATTTACTATTCTATGCGTAAAAAAGTCTTTGGCAACTGCTGTCTCGAACCTTCTACTTGTCAACTTACACCCGTTATTTTGAGTCCTATTATATTGAGATATTTCGAAAAAGCTATCTCTATCTACGTTATCGAACCCATTCATAATTTTGAAAACCTGGATTAGATCACCCCTTAGCCTCCTAGTCTCGAGTGTAGTCAATTTTAACTCCTTAAGCCTATTCTCGTACGACTTTGATCATCTTAGTTGCTCGTCTTTGAACTCTTTCGATTTTGTCTATATCTTTGCGCATATGCGGATTCCAAAATTGGATCGCATACTCCAAATGGGGTCTAACTAATGATTTATAAAGAGGAACTATAATATCGCGCGATTTGTACTGGAAATTCCGAGCTATAAAACCTAACACTTTGTACTTTGTTCGCTTTATTGACCGCTGCTGTACTTTGTTTCCCTACTTTTAAGTCACCAGTGACCATACAGTAACTCCTAAATCTTTTTCCTGCTCTACGCTTGTTAACTCTTTCCTTGACATACTATACACAAAATTACCGTTACGCGAACCTATATGTAAAATTTTGCACTTATCGACGTTAAATCTCATCTGCCATGTGACTGACCAATCAACGATTTTATTCAGATCTTCCTGGATTTTACCTCTATCTTCGTCATTAATCGCCCTACCACCCAGCTTCGTGTCATCCGCAAACTTTGAAACTGTACTGACTAGGCCGACATCTAAGTTGTTAATATATATAAGAAAAAGCAAGGGGCCCAATACAGAACCCTAAGGAACGCCACTCGCTACATTAGCCCAACACGACTCCGCTCCAGCAACGACCACCCTCTGTTTCCTACCTCGCAACCACTCTTCTATCCAATTTATTACTACACCCCTGATTCCATGAGTCTTAGTTTTTTCAATGAGTCTTTTGTGCGGTACGGTATCAAACTCCTAAATCTTTTTCCTGCTCTACGCTTGTTAACTCTTTCCCTGACATACTATACACAAAATTACCGTTACGCGAACCTATATGTAAAATTTTGCACTTATCGACGTTAAATCTCATTTGCCATGTGACTGACCAATCAACGATTTTATTCAGATCTTCCTGGATTTTACCTCTATCTTCGTCATTAATCGCCCTACCACCCAGCTTCGTGTCATCCGCAAACTTTGAAACTGTACTGACTAGGCCGACATCTAAGTTGTTAATATATATAAGAAAAAGCAAGGGGCCCAATACAGAACCCTAAGGAACGCCACTCGCTACATTAGCCCAACACGACTTCGCTCCAGCAACGACCACCCTCTGTTTCCTACCTCGCAACCACTCTTCTATCCAATTTATTACTACACCCCTGATTCCATGAGCTTTAGTTTTTTCAATGAGTCTTTTGTGCGGTACGGTATCAAACGCTTTTTGAAAATCTAAATACACTACATCAACCGCCCGATGATTATCGTAAACGTCAACCACGCTTTGAAAAAATTCTAAAAGATTAGTTAAGCAAGATTTGTTTCGCCTAAAACCGTGCTGCGTATTTCTAACTAAGTTATGAAATTCTAAGTGTTCGACTATACATCCCTAATTATTGATTCCAGTAGCTTACCTACAACAGACGTTAAACTGATTGGCCTATAATTTCCCGTCGCACCTTTATCGCCTTTCTTAAAGATAGGTGTTACATTTGCTAACTTGAAATTATCTGGTACGCACCCCTCAGAAATAGACGCATTAAAAATCTTTGTTAGCGGCACAACAATGCTATCTTTTAATTCCTTTAGTTGTATGGGATATATGGAATCCGGCCCCGGTGATTTAAGGGTTTTCATTTTATCAATATAGCGCATTACCTCCCCTTCACCCTCCACAATATTATCCAAAATATTTCCATTATCAAAAGGTATTATGTCTATGACCGTAGGAATATTCGTTACATCTTCTATAGTAAAAACTGACGTAAGAAATTCGTTTAGCAAGGTAGCCATTTCCTTGTTTTCAGAAACTAGATCTCCGTTAACATTTTTCAACGGCCCTAAGACACTTTTTACTGGATTTCTATTGTTGACGTATTGAAAGAATCGCTTGGGGTTTTCTTTACCGTCACGAGCTATGGAGATTTCAAATTCGCGTTTGGACTTTTTTATTACACTTTTCGCTTCACGTTTTAAAGATATGTAGTTGTTTCGTAACCACAAATTGTCTTTATCGCACTTATGTAGCCTATAAGCCCTATTTCTACACTTTATAATGTCTCCTACTCCAGAAGTGAACCATGAGGGCTTGTTGTTTACTTTCGCACGCTTAATTTTGTACGGTACACATTCTTCATTTATAGTCCTAAATACTGTTTCAAACGATTCCCACATTAGTTTTGCGTTGGAGTTCCCCATTACGTTTTCTTAATTGAAGTGTGACAATTTATTTCGAAATTTACAAAAGTCTGCGTGCTGGAAGTTAGGAATTTTAGTCGAGGTAGCTGGTTTCGAGTGACTTACTGAGAGGACAAACTCTACCATATTGTGATCGCTATTGCTTAACGGTTCTATTACTTGAAGATCAGTAATTAGCCTATCATCCGTAGTTATTACTAAGTCTAAAATACTGTCCAACCTCGTAGGTTCCCCAACCTTTTGAATAAGAAAGCTATCCTCGAGAAAATTAACTAAACGATTACCTTCCGCGTCTCCCTGCATTGTATCGTAATTCACGTTGGCGCAATTAAAGTCACCCATAACTAAAGCCTGCTCACTACTGATTATTCTCTTTAGTTCACGATATAACGCTTCGTCCGTATCAGCTGTTTGATTATGGGGCCTATATATAACCGCAACAACAAGTTTGAAATCGTTCAATTTAAGTTCTGCTCTAGTCGAATCTATCGGTTCTGGAATTGTGTGCTTTACTTCTATAACGTTCGCAATATTATCTTTGATATACAACATAACACCGCCTCCTCGCCTACCTATTCTGTTTTTAACAAAAAGTCTGTAACCTCTAATTTGATACTCCCCTACAAAGTCACGTGTTTCAGTGCTAAGCCACGATTCATTTATCGCAATTAAATCATAGTCTTTACAAGCAATTAAAGAAAAAAATTCGTTTATTTTATTTCGTAGGCTACGAGCATTTAAGGATAGAACCTTCAAATTGTTTGTAATTGCGACACCTTCACGAGCGCAGGGGAAATTTGTGGAATTTACGCTGGGAGCCTGGGACCGTTCGAGTTACGGCAGCCTGAAAAGAAGAGACAGTATTATGAAATAGTCTTCCTAAACGCGCAGCTCCAACGTCATTAAGATGAAGTCCATCCCCGACGAACAAGTCCCTCCTGCCGTAGAAACTGTTCCAAAAATTCGGTAAAATGCACTCCTTCCTGTTGGCAAAGAGACTTTAGGTTATTGTTGATATAGGTCGTCTTGCTGTAGAAATCGCTACGTTGGATAATTCGAGGAAGTATACCTGTTAAAACAATCTTATTAGTTTTTCCTTTAGTTGCTTTAGTAAGTCCCTGTACCTAGCCAGCAGCTCTTCTGATCTAGAATTTAAAACGTTATTAGTACCGACATGAATAACATATGTTGTGTCCTTAGAGTTTCCATCTGTAAAATGGTCAATAGTATTAGTTATATCCTCCACCCTTGCACCAGGGTAGCAGTAACCTGCGCCTACGACGAGGGTTTCTCCCACAAAATTCCTCGAGCTGTCCTCAAACAATGGAATCGCCAACGAGTCGTATTTTCGGTTCATCAGCATCTTCGAAACCTAAAACAGAAAACTTATTGTTTGTTATTACTGGTAGACAAGTCTTAGGTTTTCTCAATGGGGCTCCATTACGCACTCGAACGAAGGGTTGGGAACTAGGGGAAGAGAGAGGGCTATTAGTACTATTTATATTATTAGTAGAAACTGAGGCAGGAGGGGTCGTAACTGGAGTCTCAAGGGATTCTAATTTTGCCGTCAGGAGCATCACGCTTTCTTCAAGCCTCACTCTGGCCTCCCTCTCACGTTCTAACTCGTTCCTCAGCACTTCCATTTATAAGTATATAAAGTATCTTGGATTGAAGAGGAAGAAAGTCCCCAATGAGTATATAAAGATACTGAAGAAAGTATGTAAGACTGAGCTAACCACAAAAAAAAAATAATAACAATTAACCAATTAGCAATCCCAGCTATTCAATACAGCTGGGGAATAATAGATTATCACCTCTGATAATAGACGTGTGTGTGTTCCAAATGATTATGGAATTAACGGGGCAGAGAGAAAGTCATAAAATATCAAGAACTCAAGAATGACTTGTAAAAAACCTAGAGTCTCTATGCAGTAAATATGATACCCGTCATAAATGGGGTTACAGCAGTAATGAAAAAGAACTTAAAGAACTATTTGGAGAGCATTAACCCTTTACCATCTCTAGGCGTAAATTTACGCCAGTAAATCAAAGCATAACTGGCGTAAATTTACGCCTAGAGATGTTGAAGGGTTAATGCATCAATAACGATAAGTGAAGTAAAGTTCAGGCATTGAGGGGAACAGTAACAATCCCTGAAAAGAGCCCTCAGGGGTAACGTGCGAAGATGAGCATTGCCTTTCCAATTCCGGGAAGAAACTTGGGTACCGCTGATATAGTAAAAAATAATGTATAAAACTACGAGAACACACACACACACACACACATATATATATATATATTATATATATATATATATATATATATATAATAAATAAATATGTGTGTGTGTGTGTGTGTGTGAACCCAATTGTCAGAGTTATTCATTAGTTCTGCGCCCGGCCCGTCACCGTCACTCCTGCCATATGTCTTCTAAATTATGCGTTTCACGGTACAAAAAAGTATGGTTTAAGCTTCACTTAACTTCGCCATTGCTAGTTTTCATTACTTGTATTTCTATAGAGACAGACTTGTATGTTTTATTTTTAGCATATTTTTGTCTTTTTTAGTTTTTATTATTACTATTTGTCTCTTATGAACTATTCGACTGTCATCAACATTTTTTATTTTTATTTTCATTTCAGTTATATATATATATATATATTTTTTTACACAAACAAAATAAATGAGAGAGAGAGAGAGAGAGAGAGAGAGAGAGAGAGAGAGAGAGAGAGAGAGAGAGTCACTCTTTTGTTCTTTTTAATGCTTTCAAAATAGGCATGACCAGTTATTACGAGTATGTTAGTTTTAAGAATTTCAAATACATAAACTCTGAGTTACTTCGTTTGAAGTTAACGACGCGATAGCTTCCACAACTGTTACACATTTCGTCTGTCTCTATAAGATACAAAAAGAAACAGGTGCAAGGACGCACAAATCACTCTATGTTGATCTAGTTTAAGGGGGATTTAAGACCGTTGAGACATTTAGTCGTTTTGCGCCTTTGTTTATAGTTTTGTTTGAAATTGATAGTCGCTACCGTTGATTGCAGTTCGGTAAAAAAACGAATGATGGCCCTTATGATGTGATGATATTAAGAGGATAATATATTATAAATACATGATAAGTTAATACTTGGTGGCATTCAGACGTTCGGGGATTAGTCATTTATCGCTCGAAGATTTCGGATCATCTCGCTTGGTGGTGTAGTGGTTAGCATCACCGCTGACTACGAGTCCACCGGCCCTTGGGTTCGATCTCTGGCGATGGCAGGCAGCGCTTAGATCGCCTTGCTGTTTACCCTTCTATACAAGAAATGGTAGATAAATGCGTATACCTTGGGTAGACTCGTGGTTAAGGCGCTGGGCTACCTCTCGGGAGGGCGTGAGATCGAGTCCGAACAAGGACTTTATAATTTCTAACCACCCATGGTGTGTTATGGTTCGGATTCCGCGTTAATTTGTAGGTCTAAGGTGGGGCAACGAGCTTGACCTTTGTCAGAACGAACAATTCGGGTCGAAACAAAACTAAGGTATATCGTAAATTAAACATTTTAGAATATTCATAGGAATTATGATTTAGTTAAGTTATTAGTCACAAAGGCTGAACTAAACCCTAAGGCTTCCCATATATATATATATATATATATATATATATATATATATATATATATATATATATATATATATATATATATTAAGGTGGTCCACAGAATGGGGTAAAAAATCGAAGTTCAATTTTCTTTCCTCCCAGGCTATAATCTGATTCCTTTTAGCTAAACAATATTTCATGTAAAATTTAAGGCAAATCGAATAACTTTTAGGGGTGGCTCAAAGCTGTTTTTTGTATACCATTATGCCCTTTATTAATATAATGAATAATTAAAAGAAACATTATTTACAGATACATTAACTAGTGATTATTTTTCTTTCAGATAGATTTACTAAATTTACAGGCTTTGCAATGTCAAATAAACGTACATTTTACTTAATGAAAAAGTCAGAGGAAGCAATCACTGGAGCCAAGCTGCCTTCCCGTGGCCAGGTCCTCCGCATGTTCCTCCACCATCATCAAGTCTTGAAGAAGGAGATCAAACCTAGTTCAGAAGCTGTTTTTGAAGAATTGCGTCTCTTCTGGGAGAGAGCCCGAATCCCTACTCAAAGGAAAGACCACATTCTTCACAAAATTCAGGCTCTACACTTGGAGTGGAAAGCGATTAAGAAGAATGCTGGGAGGAAAAGCAACTCTCAGTTAGAAAAAGAGAAAACCTTTCAGGAAGAAATGGAGAACCTATTTGATGTCGCCCATGCTGATGCTTTTACCTTAATCAAAAATGAAGAAGACCGGCAGTTCTTGATCCAACAAAGGAAAGCGGGACGAGTGGGATCAATGGTCTCTGCAGATATGGTGACTGACAAGGCAGAAAAGAGCTGCTGAGAAACAAATGAAATTGGTAAATAGGAAGCGGAAAGCTGAAGAAGAAAAATATGCTGCTTCACAGGAAGTTATGCTAGATCAGGGAAGTTCTTCTTCTGAGTCTTTATGTGAGTCAGAAAGAGAAGATGAAGATTACTTTATTAATCCCCCATCTACCAGCGGACCAACTCCACCAAAGAAAAAGGCAGCAAAGAATATCATATCTCCTGAATTGGCTGCTGCTCTGGACAGGACTGGCATCAGTGACAGGAGGGCCACCTTTGTATTAGCTGAAACTGCATCTAGCCTTGGTCAAGATCTTTCAGAGGTGAACATCTCTCGTTCTTCAATCAAAAGGCACCGAGAGAGGCATCGAAGGCAAATAACCCATGCCATTAAAGCTAGCTTTAGTCCAAGTATTTCGATTGTCCAATGGGATGGGAAGTTGATCCCTAATCTACTTGCCAAGAATGAAGGTAGACAGACTCCCAGTCCTTGTCTCTTCAGTTGAATCAGGTGATTCAAAACTGCTTGGTGTTCCCAAACTAACAAGTGGAACAGGGGAAGCTCAATCAGCTGCAGTGTATAATCTTCTTTCCGAATGGGACATAGATAAGTCAATAATCGGAATGTTATCAGATACTACAGCATCAAATACAGGAACAAACAGGGGAGCATGCGTTCTTCTGGAACAGAAACTTGGTCGACCACTCTTCTATTTTGCCTGTAGGCATCATTGCATGGAAGTCATGTATGGAGGAGTGTTTGAAGCAGTCCATGGTTCATCTTCTGCCCCTGAGCCACTTTTGTTCAAAAGGTTCCAATCTATGTGGGACTACATTGATTTAAAAACCTTCTCTACATCACAGGATGATGATGAGATGAAGGAGCAAGTTGATCCTTTCAGAAATGAAATAATTGCCTTTGCCAAAGAACATCTGGCCACTGGAAATTTTCGAGATGACTATAAAGAGTTTTTGGAACTTTCTTTGATCTTTCTTGGTGAAAAAATTGAAAGTTACACATTCAAACGTCCTGCTGGCACGCACTATGCAAGGTGGATGGCTAAAGTTATCTATGCCATCAAAATGTGGCTTTTTCGAAATCAAATCACCCTGACTCCTCGAGAGAAGAAGGACCTGAAAACCCTTACCCTTTTTGGAGTCCTAATCTACTTAAAAAGCTGGATCACTGCTCCTATTCCATCACAAGCTCCGAAGAATGATCTGGATCTTATCCAAAAGTTAAAGGACTATCATGACCAGAAAGTGGCCAAAGCAGCTCTCAAGAAATTTGAAAACCACCTATGGTACTTATCAGAAGAGCTGGTGGCCCTTGCTCTCTTCGATCAAACTGTTGCACCAGACACCAAGGGAATCATGGTCCAGTGTATGAGGGAAAAGGAGGGGTCATTAGACTTCTCAAGAGAAGAAGACTCAAGGAATGCAAAGCAACACTGAAATTAGAAACTCTTGCCACAAAGAACTCATTAAAGCTTCTTAAGGCCTACCGATCATATTAGTTTTCTTGATGATGACCCCAGCACCTGGGAGGAGAATGAAAACTTTCAAGAAGCTAAAAGAATCATAGGAAACATCAAAGTAGTTAATGATCATGCTGAAAGGGCAGTAGCTCTCATTCAGACCTTCAGCGGAACTCTGACGAAAGGAGAAGATCAACTCCAGTTTCTCTTAAGTGTGGTGGATGAGCACCGAAAGAGGTTTCCTGATTCTAACAAGTCCACAATCTTAGCTGGGCAACAATGAGTGGCCTGGTCAGCCATGATACCCCCGCCAACAAGCGGATAATACCCATATATATGGGGGGGACCCAGAAGCCATGAATGTGGACTTCTGGGGTAGTTGAGCCACCTCTAAATATTAACCGATTGAACGCAAATTTTGCTCAGAGAAGTGTTTTGGGAAAAGGAACCTAATGAAACCCTGGAGGAAGAATTTAAAATACTTCCATTTTGTGGACCACCCTAATATATATATATATATATATATATATATATATATATATACACACACACACACACAGAAAGTTGACAAACGTATATGGCAAAACTGATCAATGGAATGCCAGAATGTGTGTCAGCTTTACATAATGCAAAAAAGGAAAGGAACACGATTTTAAATATACAGATTCAATAAATTTGCTATTATTTATTGACTTTTATTATCAAATAAAAAACTGAAAAAAAAAAAAAAACCAAAGGTGTCTATTTACATTTGTCAACGCCCCCCCCTCTCTCTCTCTCTCTCTATATATATATATGTGTGTGTGTGTGTGTGTGTATAAGAGAGAGAGAGAGAGAGAGGAAATACAAATCGCATATAAGTATCTATTAAACTTCCGACACTATAAATCTTTATAAATGCATTCTTTGTCATGAGAGCATTTGACAGTTGTCATACCACACTCAAGCGACGTATAAATATCGCATAGAAGATATATAGGATAAAATTCTGACACATTCAGAGATGAATTGATCCCATTTCTAGTGTGTCAGTTTGCAGTGATCATATTTATTGTCAGGACCGTATAGTTTTGAGGTCAGAGTTGAACGGATATCAATTTCATACACTGAAATTAAATTATTAAATTATAATTTTAAGAACAGAACTTAACAACAGCCTTGAGAATCTTACTAATTCATACGTCGACCTTTTATTAATTTTTTTTTTATTTGGTGATGATATCGAGTCTTTTCCAGGAGTGTTAATATATTTTAGGTTCTATATTGGTTAGTTTTATGTTTGTAGATAGTATGTGACGAGATAATAAATGATACTCACTGCAGTATAATCGGCAGATAAGAATCCTTGCTCTACTCCAGACCAAAGGGTGAGTGGAATTAATAAAATCTGGTATGGTTTCTTCATATGAGTCATAGTCGCGAATAGAAGTTCTTTCGTTTTAGCTTTGGGATTACTGGCGCTGATGTTGTATCTAGAATGGCAAAGTTAATGAGATATTAATTTGTAAAAGTTGCTTCATGCAAGCTTAATTAAGTTCAATAAAATAATACAAAACTCTGGTGTGAATTTAAAACTTGTATTTACTTTTCTTTGGTTTAATTTTCAGAACATTTGTTCTGTTGTTGAAAAAAATCGAAGGAATGAACTGTCTAAAATATTAAAAAGAATTTTATTTCCAATTGAGAAATGATTACTTCAGAAATAATACCAATAATAGGAAGATCGTCAATGATAAATTAACTATTATTTTGGTTTCATAAATATACGAAATCTACACTTGTAAATAAAGGATTCGAATTATTTTTGCATACTTGCTAAGTGGATCGACAAAAAAGGCGAGGAAAGCTGCAGCAAAAAGAATCAGTAGTAAATAAATGGTGGTCATGAGGTAAATTTTAAACGGATCGACCGGAGATTCGTGCAATGATTCCGATGTATCATTGCCTTCGACGTAAATTGATTCTGAGTGTTCAGCTTCAGAGCCTAATTCAGAATCGGGACAAAAGTTGGCGCCGCAAGTCTCCAAGAATTCGTCTGATCTCGAGTAGTTACTGACTCCGACTGATAAAACTGTTGATGAAATGAAGTTCCAACATTAATTAATGGTCGTATATTATACAATGCGTTTATTTTAGCGTTAAAACACAAATACTGAAAAAATCACGCACATTATTTAGATTGCGTTAAAGCTGGAACACATTCACTAAGTAGAATTTTTTCATTATATTTAAGATGACCAAATATCCCATTTTTCTGGTTTTATCCCTGTTCATGTACTCTTTCATTGGTCTTTCGGAAAGACCAATTGATATATCTCAGATTTGTTTATATGAATTTTAGTGAATGTTTATACATACATTATTTTTACGATCTTATGTTGTGCATTTCTCATATAATTCAATTCGTTATACTTAAACATTTGTACAGTACAGAAGTGTTTCAAGCAATATAATGTATATATATATTTCTCTCTCTCTCTCTCTCTCTCTCTCTCTCTCTCTCTCTCTCTCTCTCTCTCTTGAATTCAGGGCAGTTGTAACAGAAATTTGGTCACCTTGTACCCAAATACATCATTTAAAATTCGTCACTGGCCACAGATTCTTCCGTTAAATTCTGTCAACAGTTCCATCCGAAGATCAAGTTTGTTGTTCCACCTTGGACCTAAAGTTTAACACGGAATTCGATACATCCTGGCCCCCCCCCTTTCCCTCAAGAAAAGCCCCGAGGAAACACCCTAATATCTTAAATCTGAAATCACTAAATCTGAGATTGAGCTCGTGTCCTTCAGATTTGTAGCCAAACCTAATCACTTAATTTTAAATCTAATTTAAGCCTTTCATTGCACTGTTTTTCTTTTTCTGCTCATAAATAAATCAATTGATGGTAATTTCTTTCTTTTTTTCATGATATCCCAGCTACGCAGTGGTAGCTGAGTTGTAAACATGCCAAATGTGTTTTTACGGCACAGTATTGCATTTTTAGGTTTTTTTCTTACATCGAAGTATTTGACCTAAATTTGCTACCTGAAAATTAAGGTTAATTTTTGTTGATCTTTTCGTGTAATATTTTGTTTTGTGTATTTGCGTTTAATTATTTTTTTGTTTGTATGCGTACAAAAATATTAATTGATTCATTATTCATTTTCATTAAAATATCATATCTCGGTATTATGAAAGAATAAAGCTCCAATCGTAGCATTTATGGCACAATGAAGCTTAGTTTTGTATATGGACCCGAGTTTGGCCTTGACCCCTTGCGTAAGATTTCGATTGTCTCGTTGATCATTTTACTGCGGAGCGAATACTAGACAGTACAAATCTTAGTACGAATTAACTTTAACTTCATTTATTGGAACGCCTATATTTACTTTTGATGGGGGTCCTATAAGCTACCTTCATCTAATCAGAGCCCCGTATTAGAAGAGTGGCTACGTCGTAGTTAGTTGGATGGGTGATCGTCCTCCCAGTTAAGATGATGTAATATCCCGTGGTTCATATTCTAGGTAAAGATGTAGGTCTCCTCCGTCGCATGAACTTTGCTGTCATGAAGGAGGTTAAACAAACCTAAACATTATTAGTATCATTATTAAAAGAGTAAAACAGGACAAATGTAAATGATGTCACAAGTTTTAACAAACTTAAAAATTTTAAGAAAAGTTGTGTTTGCAAATCATACAGTCTATATTTTTAATTAATTAATAATTTTGTTAGTTTTATAGTACTGTAGTTACTTTTCTCATCCCAAAGTAAATCTTTGAACTGTTTTAACGTCATATTAATCACGTGTTTTCACTCAATTAACAAATTCGATTGTATATCTTGTCCCGCCACACGCTTTCACATGATAAAGGGCTCTGTTGTAAGTGGAAATAAGACCTTTAGTCTAGTTTATCGGAACGTGAACAAATACACAACTTGGACATAAAATTTATAGTTTCATTTATTTTCCTTACATATAATGTAGCTAAGTCATGGAACTTATTACTACAAAAGCTTCATACAGTAGAAAATGGTAGTTCTCCTGTCTTAATACTGGTTTTTTTAATCTTTTGCCATAGACACCTTGCCACCTGAATGCATTTGTTTGTGGACCACATAGAATATGATGTCCTATACTAATGATAATAATGATATTATTCAAAGTCTTGAATTCAAGTCTCTTAATATATAAAGAGTGTAGCAAGTGATAAAATATGAGTGGAAAATCTTCTAAGGCTAAGTGATTATAACTTCTGAGTTTTCTAATGATGATAGTGTTGCTGAATACTGATCGTTCTATGAAGCAAAAGAGAACAGGGAAAATACTCAATTACTGGTAAGATTAAACTCTTCCATACATATAGCGTGATGTTTGATTTTTCTGCTATGAAGCTCCTCCAAATAGTCCCCATTACATTTCTAACTGTTAGATTTTTAATGTCATAGTGTTCTCTGAATTCTGCATCCGATGATATCTGGTGTTATCTCTTTGGCTTGCAGAGTTTTTGTACCCTTTTCCATAGCACCTTCTTGTTACCGCGAGTTAGAATTTTTCCTCGTTTAACTTCATATTGTTGTCTTCCACCCACATGAATAATACTTAGATGTCATTTTGTAACTTTGTACGCCACTTTCATTTAATATTTCCTTGCATATCTTTGTGTTGTCAACAAGTCACGATACGGCACTGTCTTTAATATGTACAGTACATCTATATCCGCAATGTAGTGTATCTTATAGGACAGAGCTGACGACTTTTGAGACTTTAGATTTAAATCCATTTACTAATATTCTTTATGTTTTCTGGATTAGACAATTAAACATCCATCGTCCCAGTTTTCCAGTAACTCCTGATTTCGTACGTTTATGTGCTATAATCCTATTTTAGTTTCGGTAAAATCAGTAGATAATACACCTATATTTTGATTTCGACACAACACTTCCAGTATATTCTCTCGGTAGCTGTGACAGGCATGATCTTCCAGCCCTTAAATCCATGTTGTTTCGGATTGAATAATTTCTTTTCTCTGAGGTAGTAAGCAATGTTGTCTCTGATTACCCGTTCAGAACACTATATAAGGATCTATAATCCATCTGCTTCGAACGTATGAGTATTTTGTTTATACAATATTAGGATAATTCATTTTAGTGATAATATGAAACTATGAAAGTACAGTTAAGATTTTACTGAAATCCAATTAATCGGTATATCCTTGTTCATCCAGTGTCCTTAACATTTTCCATTATCGGTCGAGTAACCGATATAAAGATGTTGATTAATCGGTATCGGTTATCGGCAAAAATTCATATCGGTGCATCCCTAATATAATTATAAACCTGGTAAACTTGGTCGAAGTTCCGTGAGTAGGTCTCTCTTCACACGAAGGTCAAGCTGGTGGCCCCACCTCTAGACCTGGCCTGATGGAAGAGCGAGTTGCTCTCTTGCGACTCATCCGGTACCGTCCTGAGCCAGGCATCTAGTCTTCTTTTGAAGATTTGAACTTTGACACCTACAATGTTCATGAGGTCTTTCGGAAGCTGGTTAAAAAGTTTTGGCCCCTTGACAGCCAAACTATTTTCCTTCAGTGTTGAAGGTGTTCCTTGTCGGGCCTTTAGTTTGGAAACGCTACACATTCTGCTTTTCCTATTTTCCAGTGTTGTTTGGATGGTTACTGGGTTCAGTTCGAGGTTTGGTACCAGTTTTTCGATTATTTTCCATGTGTAAATTATGGTGTATCTCTCTTCTTCTTTCCAGTGAATATAGAATTAGTATTTTCCAGTAACTGAGTTATTTGCAGCCATCAATCTTGGCTGTGAAATTTCTTTGGCCTTCTTCAACTTTATTAATTTCTTCTTCTTTGTATGGGGACATCAAGACTGAACAGTATTCAAGTTTTGGTAGGATCAGTGTTTTCAGCAGGGGACTCAATACTTTTATTATTTTCTCATCCTTTCTTTTGAAGGTTCTCGGTAGCCGTTCCATAACTCGTTTTGCTTTGTTTATTGCTATCTGATTCTGTGTTTCAAATTTTGCATTATCGGTCATTATTATCTCTAAATCTTTTGCTTTCATGCTTCTCTGAATTTCTTGTCTATCTAAGGCATAGTATGCTGTCTGTCTAAGTTCCTCATTTCTTCCATATCTCAAGAGCTGAACTTTTTCGGTGTTAAAATTCATGTTATTGTTTTCTGACAATTTGTATATTCTGTTTGTGTCCTGCTGAAGGGCTTCCACCTCTTTTGCATTGCCGATTTTTCTGATGATCTTTGTATCGTCAGCAAAGGATGTTACTATACTGTTGTCTGCTACGTCAGTGTTTATGTGTGATAGCATGATAATGAATAGAAGTGGAGCTGATACTGTTCCTTGTGGTCCTGAGCCACGTACTTCCGATTCTGAATATATATATATATATATATATATATATATATATATATATATATATATATATATATATATATATATATATACGTCCTCAGTTTTGTAGTGAGAGGACCAAAACTATTTAATCAGCTGCCCAAAGATCTAAGAAACACGAAGGGAGTTGCAGTGGAAATCTTCAAAAGAAGACTTGATGCCTGGCTCAGAACAATCCCCGATGAGCCGGGCGTACCTGGCTATGTGAGGTGGAGAGCGCAAGAATCCAACTCACTACTTCACCAGGCCAACTCGAGAGGAGGGGCGACACGCTTGACCTTCGCGAAATGAGAAATCATCACGTGGAACCTTTGTAAGGTTGTAAGGTAAGGTATATATATATATCGCAGCTAATAATCATTATCGATTGTCACAGAAAAAAACCGAATAATGACAGCTTCAAACTCTAAATTTTCCACGACATTGAGAAGTCACGCCCCAATCTGTCATCTGCTGTTCCGCATCATCTGACAAACGAACTTGAGCGGAGGAGGAAAAGGGAGTAAAGTTTTTTTTAAAATAAACATACGCTGTTACATAACTCATGTTTACCTTATACTAATCGTCGGTTAATATTCGTCCAAATAGATTTGGCCTGTATTTGCGTGGCATAGTTATAGTTGCTTAAAAACCAGAAAAACGTCAGCGATTTACAAACATTTTAGGGACACTGAAAAAAATATTTAAAAATCGGGACCTTTGGTAACCCTATTTTACAAGTTTGTTGATAGAAATAGTAATAAGAGTAAATGGTGGTAAATGGTTAGTTTTAGCCATAATGTTTTACCTGCTGATGATATTAAGTTTCCCCAAACTTGAGAAGATTGAAGAAAGAAAAAGAATATCCCGAAAAAACGCACCACAACAACATCAAAATCTTCTCCAACTATTTCTCCATATTTTTCTCCAATCTGTAAGCATGGCAAAACAACTAATCATATTCACTTCGTTTATAAATAAACTTAAGATCATTTCATATTTGACAACTGTTGCAGCATCATACATGAAAATGAATTGTCATTGTATATCCATCTAAGTCAGACCTAGAGGAAACGCTTCAACAATCACTGAAATCTGTGTGTGTGTGTGTGTGTGTG
The DNA here is from genome assembly GCA_023014485.1 of Bathynomus jamesi. NCBI lineage: Eukaryota > Metazoa > Arthropoda > Malacostraca > Isopoda > Cirolanidae > Bathynomus > Bathynomus jamesi. The sequence continues at coordinate 95,564 of JAJOZX010000132.1, forward strand.
TGTGTGTGTGTGTGTGTGTGTGTGTAAAATTGTCCAGGAAACTTAAAATAACTTATAATACATACTGTAAAAGCACTTCAATATTTTAATCACAAACCACAGGTATCTAAAACATATTTACATATTTACTGAACCCTTCACACTTTCAAGAGGTGGGAGTCCACACTTTTAACTTATGATCATACCTCTGTGAATAGTCACAGTATCATTCAGCTTTTAACTAGATTACAGTAAGGATGGAGTTAAGTGGTTAGGTTAAGTTAGCTTAGGATTATTTTGCCCCGCTTTTCTGATTCGATATCTAACCTAACCGGGCCTAACCAAATCTAACCTATATTAGCTTTGCTGTGCTGATCTTATGGTATTATTATTATTATTATTTGTAATAATAAATGCAATAACTATCTTAAAAAGGGGTTTAAGTTTTAATTCACAAGTTTTTCATTCATAATGCTTACCCAGTTTATGAATAGGGCAAACTTTCACTTGAACAGTTCATGAAATGGGCAGTCTAATAATTGCACATTTCAGTGAATGAGCAAATATTATGAATGAAAATTTAAATAATATTCATTAAGGTAATTGATAATTAGACATTTATCTAATATAAAAAATTCTAAAAGAGTTCATACTACTAGTAATTATATGATACCATTAGATCAGCAAAGTTAATATACTGTAGGTTAAATTAGGTTAGGTTCGGTATATATATATATATAATATATATATATATATATATATCATATGGTTAGAATCGCCGACTACGAATCCATCGGGCCCGGGTTCAATTTCCCGGCTTGCAACTCACTCAGTTGTTCATCCTTCTTGTGGTTAGTAGATGAATGAGTATCATAAAAATTCCCCCAAATGAATTGGGATGCTGCAGAGGGGTCGAACACATGTTTAAAATCCAATATAAAAGAAGTAAGTAACAAAGACATTTAGTTTGAAAACCTATTTGGCGAAAAGATTGACATCATTTGTACGAGAAGAAGTATTTTTTTGTGACTTGATACGTTATAATTAAAGTTTAGCTGACACTTACCTTGGTAATATAAGTACATTTAGCAGCCCATAAAGGTGCCGCTGAAAGACCCAGAAGAAAAGCAGATGGAACGAAAGTGTAATAACGGGGATAATAGAGAGCAGCAAAATAAGGAGAATAGAGAACCATAGCCAGAAAAATTCCCCACTTAGGCTTCAATGCTTTTATGATAAGAGATGGCAGAAAGAAGCAAGATGTAACCAATGCAACATATATAAAGCCCAATGATGTAGTTCCCATTTTCCTGTAGTAAGAAAATTAGTCGTTAGGAATTAAAAGAACCAAAATTTTATATATATATACACACACACCTTGTTAACCTTGTTTGGGTTCCGTGCGTCGGTCTTTCTTTATACGAAGGTCAAGCTGGTGGCCCCGCCTCTAGTCCTGGCATATAAATTATCATATATATATATATATATATATATATATATATATATATATATATATATATATATCACACGAAGGGTTAAATAAATTTGAGATTTATTTTATCTATATAAAAAAATGTTAATCTGAACTCCTCCAAATTTTAAAAAGATACTGAAGATGGTGTCACGTTATAATGTTATAATGTTTCAGATCAACAAGGCTACCCTAGGATCCACTCATAGCTGGTCTACGTGAGTCTGATCTCTTATTAGCATATTTAATAAATTTTATTTATATTTCTGTTTTTCATCAGGAAGGAAAAAAAAAATACTGAAGCAATTTTAGTTAGCCATGAAAAAAACGTGTCAATTTTAAATTCTTCTTTGGCTCTCCTCTCTCTCTCTCTCTCTCTCTTCTCTCTCTCTAGATTCTAGAGCAGTGGTTACAACCTTTACTGGGTCAAGGCACCCCAATGTCATCTGTGTTTTCGTGGCAACCCGAAGTATTTTCATGTTCAACATCCATTTTCTCCCCCATTTATTTATTTCTAATGAATGACGATATATTTCGTCTATCGTTAAACTAATTACTACTAATTAATAAATTATCAATGTATTAAAAAGCCTAATTACTGTAAAGTGATTATTCGTGTCTAATTTAACCTCAAAGTATTCTTCACAATAACGTAAATAAGAAATTGCTAAATTACAGCTATAATTTTCTCCTTCAAATTGTCGATAGATTGAATTAATTACTAAATCGTTTAGCTAATTTTTAAAATTTTAATAATAAAATTATATATAAATTATATAAATGAATCTTATAAGCGAGTGTAAATAGAGTATTTGATTTTATGATGTTAATTAGTGTATCTGAAACAGGTGTTCTTTCATTAATAATCTAAATAAGTTCTTGGTTTACGACTGAAAAAAAAAGTGGTCAGAGTAACCAAAACAATAGTTTGGTTTTTGTGAAGTTTAAAAAATAAACAACGTTTGAAGAAAGATTAAATGAAAAAGCAAAAAAATTAGAGAGAACTACTGATAATTTAGTTATTTAAAATTATACATTAACTGTGATAATGTAATCTATAGGAAGTCAGTGATAGGAAATTGAGAGTTAATTATAAGAAATAATGAATATAAACTGAAAATCGAACGGTTGAAAAGTAACGCTGTGAAGCAATTCTTGTCATATAAATGTAACTTAACCTTGAACTAGTTAAATTTTAATGTATTTGACAGTTCATTATTAGATATTAAACATTTCCTCGGACATGTTGAGTTAACCTTAACAATTATTTAAAAAAATTGGGACGAATTAGACACCCCACTTCATTAACTGAAATGTTTTACGAAACGTTTAATTAATGTGAACTTCACCACAAAATTGGGACAATTAAACGTCTAACAAAATGTCTACTTCTTTTTAGAGTATTTCCCCTTTGTTTAATTCAGGAACAAATCTAAATATAAAGAAGAATTTGCTAGTCAAGGTCATCCACCGTCATTTGGTTTTTAATTGTGTACTAAAAATCTTTTAAGAATGTATAAAACTGTTTCAGATAAGTTTTTAAATTATATTTATTCGTCAGTCATATATATATATATATGTATTACTAATTTTATTCATTATTAGCGTTTATAATGTTATTAATTATGAGCATTTTATTGATACATAAATTTCGTGTCACTATTCACGGTCTTGTATCTCTTGCATCTTATGTTTATGTATCTTATGTTTATGTATCTCTGCTTAACGTGATACATTGTTTTCACTTCCTGAGGACGTTAATAGCGCATTTGTTTCACAATATTTTTACGCATTTCAAGTAGACTACTTACTACTGCTTGCAGGGAGGACACAATAAAGATGTTTATAGTTTCGTCCCGTCAATTTTTTTTTCACATTATCACTCTCTTTGCTTCGTATGTTTGCATATTTATTGTGGTCGTTTGTTTTACAGATTTATTACCTCACTCAACCTTTTCATCTGTTAAATTATATAATTTACTTACTTATGAAGCGAAGACTGAAGATTTGTCAACGAATAGAAACTGGTGAAAAGCAGAGCGAAAGAAAACGAAAGGCACAGAATATTTTTGAGGATGGACCGTTTCAATTTTTTTTCTTCTTCCGTTAATATTTTTGGTCCTTTCATACTTTCAACTTCTTTTCCTTGAGACTTTTCTGGATCTTCATCTATTATAGAAAGGAAAATGCTTTTTTACCTTGGAAATAAATCACTATTTAAGAGTGGAATTAATTCAAAAATTTTCAAAAGCCATTCGCTTACGTTAAGGGATTTCACATATTTTATATTTTACAAATATACATAAAACAAAACTTGGTGTTTGTATATATATATAAGTATACTGTACATACTATTCCAAATCTGAGCGACGTATGCATCCACTTGGGTCGGATTTTCTAATGCACTTCCTTCCATTTTATACGAACACGACTTCTCAATATATGTCTATCAAAATCTATTATTTAAGAGAGAGAGAGCGAGTGAAAGTCAGTGACAACTTTCACCTTATGACTGAGACTACAATTGGTAAACGCGAAACTGTTTGCTTTTCTTGCAAACTTGACCTGTTGGTAACTTCAAAATAAGCTCCGCCCCCTTTTCATTACAAAGGAAATTTAACTGTGCAAATGATATTTTTCGCTTGGGAGTGAATAAGGTTGTAAACACGTCTTTTTAGGTTAAAGATAATGAGAACTCAATATTTGGCACAGTTTATGTTTTCGTTTAAAAAGTAATTAAGTCAAAGCTGATGACATGCAAAAACAATAAGAATAAATCTTTTATTATTGTTATTATTATTTTTATTATTATTATCAGGGTTTAAATGTATATTACTCTATTATTATCTATTTATTTTATTATTTATTTATTCTCGTACGTAATTTAGAATTAAATGTAAATTACTTGTTACTGTTCATCTTTCGTGTCTAATATTGATTTCTTTTTATGGTATTGGTATCATACCTTCAATAATGACTTTATATTTGTTTTATATCAATTAAGATATATACTCTACAGTAATTAATAATTCTTATTCATGAATTATATATTATTAATTAATTAATATCTATCTGTTTTAATTTTAATTAAGAGCCCAGTAAAGTCTAAAGATTAAGGGCCAAATTAAATAAATAGTCCAATTTCGCAATTATTTATGTTAAAACAAAAATAAAAATGGTAAATTGTACTTAGTTTATCAATATAGGTTATTCAACTCAATTCAATTAAATAATAATTATTATTATTATTTCCCAGAAAGTCTCAATGGGTTGACACCAATAAAGGCATTTTAACAATGACTACTACTACTACTACTACTACTACTACTACTACTACTCTACTAATAGTAATAGTCGTAATAATAATAATAATAATATTATTATTACTTGTAATATTAACATGAAAAGATTTTGTAGCATTAATTTCTTAATTCAATGAGTGAAAGTTCATTCAAGGCCAAAAACTGACGCGAGATTTTTTAAGAAGGCGAAATATTTTACCTTGATATTACGGACAGATGCGTAATTTTTCAAAACATGATTTATTATCTTATTTCCTTCGAGAATATTGCACCATGTTACGGGATTTATATCGTGTTAATAAAGCTTATTATCATTATCATCATTATGTACGTTACTGTATTATTCAATTTATAGATTTTCTATACGAGGATAGACAGTTTTAGTAAAATCGCTAGAGCTATATAGAGTTAAAGTTAAGAATGTAAAAAATCTTAATAAAAAACTATCGAGTTATTTTAAATTAACCTTGTGTCGAATAAGCTCCAACCGGTTAAGTAGGTAGATTTATTACATCATTTGGCTGATTCTGTAAATCGGGAGAGAAAAATAAACGTATTCTAAAAGAATTACAATTTATAGAATACCAAAGCAGTTTAGTAATTTTTAAGGTTGAAGCTTTTTTGACACCAATTTCGGTTGGGGATTACGGAATCTTTTTAAAAGTAGGTAATGATCAGTGATGGGCAGTATCTAGATAAATGTATCGCCGATACGTATCGATCGATACTTTTGTATCGGTATCGCTTTAGCTACTTGACAAAAGTATCGATTTATCGGTATCGCTAAGGTCAATTTTCTTAACTGTATCGAAAAAAATCGATACTTCGATACATCGATACATTAATAAGAATTTTTAAATATTTAAATAGACGTTATAATATGACACTACTGAGTTATATTTATGAATATACATAAATAATAATAATATTAAATATTTATTTAATGACAGTACTACTCTACTGGTCACGTCACACAGTACGGCGCAACGTTTAAACACGTTTGTACTTGTGTTATTGAGATTAATTAACCATAATATAGAAACATTGTTAGCTGTAGAGAAGCTAGAGCGTTTGAATTCGGAGGCATTGCGTCATTGTCAGCCACTTCTCAATGCAGTCACAGTAGGGTTCACTAAGCGGTTTGAAAAGTTTCTGTGCCTTGATGCGTCGCATGAGTGTAAAGCAGCAATACTGGCATCGTCTTCAAATCCTCTGTTCAAGTTAAAGTGGATGACAATAAAAGGCAAATTTAATACTAACATTGTCAAAAAGAGGGTTCAAGAAATGTTGGTTAATGCTGTCAAGAGCCTCAGCGAGCAGACCCCCCAGCAACAACTAAGTGATGCTACATCTGACGGAAGTGCAGATGATTTCTTCTGTTATGAGTCTGCTTCCACTAATGTCTCTGCAACCCAAGATTCCACTGAGATGGAAGTTTTACAGCATCTGGGTGACGGAAGTCATTCTCTCCAATCTCTGAGGCAGTACCCAGGAATTCTACGGGTCTTCCTGAAGTATAACACACCACTACCATTCTCTGCTCCTGTAGAACGGTTGTTTAGTTTGGCTGGTCACATTCATGCTCCAAAAAGGAATAGACTGTCTGACCAGATGTTTAGCCAGCTGGTATTTTTGAAGGGTAATAGTAATTACTTTTAATTGTTAGTGTAATATTTTCAGTCATTCATGTATCCTACAAAATTAAAACATACTTTTATTAAATAAAGCAATTGTTTTTATTTACATCTATAAAACCCATTAAAATGTCGTTGATTTTACTTACAGTGCGTACAAATTACTAGTATAAACAATAATATCTAATACCTACATATTAAATTAATAATTATAAAAATGTACCGGCGATACATGTATCGGCGATGCATGTATCGGTATCGGTATCGCTTAAGACATCTAGAAAGTATCGGCGTATCGGTATCGCCTAAGACGTTCTTCATGTATCGATGTATCGGTATCGCTTTAGCGATTTTCATGTATCGGTGCCCATCACTGGTAATGATAGGGTTTGTTTAACCTCCTTCGCAACATTTAAGGTCATATGACGGAGGAGGACCTACTGCTTTAAGCGGGATCCGAACCAAGGGTCACTACATAGTCTGGACGCAGCGGACGGTCTCCGATCCAACTACTGGATCACCTAAAGATCAGGGCCCCCAGCTTTCGTTAGTTAGCCTTATAAGGCTAACTGACGAAAATATCACGACTTAACCTAACCAATGGTACAGTTTGGGCGTACAGTTGACCTAACGATTGGTTAGGTTAAGTCGTGATCTTTTCGTTAGTTAGCCTTATAAGGCTAACTAACGAAGGCTGGAGGCCCTGATCTTCAGGTGATCCCAACTACTATCCGACCCAATGTCGCTTAACTTCGCTGATCAACGGGAAGCGGTGTTACGACAATGGCTACGATGTAGCCCTTAAAAGTGGGTAGGTTTTAAAATAAATAGATTAAGAAAGTTATTGAAATTTAACTGAATTAAGTAAAAATCTGCGGATTTTATCCACCAAACGTGATAAGGAGTGAGCGTAAATAGGTAATTAATAGATCCACATAATCAACGCAATGAATTGCGTCCTAAAATTTGATCTTTGTCCAAGATCGCTCCCCTCCACAAAAAAAAATTAGTCCATGTAGAACCAAACCGGTTTACAAGTTAAGAAATATATCCAAACCGTTTATACAAAACAACTATAACCAGAACCGCATGTATACATACAGTCGACCATAGGAATCTCGCTACATTGATTACTTTTGTACATTAACAATTTCCATGTAAATATAAGTAATAGGAAACGTAATATTGGGTGGGGTGCGGGGTTCGAGGGAGAAATAAGAAGGAGGGGGGGGGGAAATATATAACTATAAACCTATACAGCTACATAACCTATAAACCTACATAACTACATAACATATAAACCTAGATAAACTTACATAACATAGAAACCTATATAAATTTATATAACTAAACGATATAACCGATTAACCCACATAATATACAACCAACAAAAGTAACAATAGTATTTATAAACTTACATAAATACGATAAATAACCTATAAATATTATTATATAATTATAAACTTAAATAGGTTTAAAACAATTATACTCCCACATCCTAACAAATATTTTACACTATATTTCGTTGATTGTTTAATTTTTCAGCTGAATACAAAATAAACACTTTTACAGAACGACGACATTAAATCCTGACATCATGTTCAAATTCGATGAATTCAACAATAGGTAAAATAAAATAAAAAAATTAGGACGGGGCAAGAGCCGAGGATGCAAACAAATTATATGAATTATGATGCAACTGCAATTTATGAACCATCACGTAAAGAAATTCTAGACAAATTTGGCCAGATAAAATTTCTGAGGCACATGAAGCATTAAAATACACATAATTAATAATAACTAACAATGATATACCTGTCTGGCTATTTATCATCCTCTGTATATATATATATATATGGTGTCCCAGAAGTCCTGCCCCATAATATACGACATGATGGGAGAGAATTTCTGGGACACCCTGTATGTAACCTTGGTTAATCTTGGTTTTGATTCCGCCCGAATTGTTCATTTTGACGAAGGTCAAGCTTGTTGCCCCACCTTAGACCTACAGCTTAACGTGGAATCAGAACCACGACCCATAATAGTGGTCAGAAATTACAAAGTCCTCGGCCGGACTCGATCTCACGACCTCCTGATCAGCAGCACAGCGTCTTAACCACTAGGCTACCCAGGGTACCATTTATCAACCAACCAATTTTTATTGTAGGGAAAGATGAACAGCTGGGTTTGTTGGGCGCCGCCTGCCGTCACCAGAACTCAAACCCGGGGCCGATGGATTCGTAGTCAGCGATGCTAACCACTGCACTACGCAACAAAATTATATTAGTCTATCGCAATTATAAATATACTTTTTTATGACATTACATAATTGAGGCGTATAGAATAGAAAGGGCGTACTCCCGAAAATCAAGTTTTGAGATAAATTCATTTTTAAAGTTAGCGAATGTTATTACTCGTTAACGACTGAACTGAGTTTAATGGTTTTGGTCTCAAGCCATTGTGGGGGCGCGTCACACCCACTGAATACAGCGTGCTGATTGGTTAGTGCGCGAAAACGGGATACTGGGAAACCGGGGACACGTCTGTGCTATTCTAATGGCCTCATATGTAGTCATTGGGTTTAAATGGGGTGAAAAATAGATGGAATCATAGAGTGCTTTATTTTACATTTGTATTAAAATTTCCTTGACAAAAGAAAAAATTAAGTACTTGAAAGTTTTTATAATAACTGAAATTAACTGAAATTAAATTAAAATTTTATCACATGTCGTAATTTCAGTTAAACGAATCAAAATGAGAACTTTGTTTAAGAAAGCAACAACTTATATACGTTTATACTTACTTACTTCTTACTTCGTAGCCCCCGGGTTCTCTTATGCGAACCCGGCGGCACTCAGGTATCCCGCGACCACCGTGGGACGGGTCCATAGGTCTCGTAGAGAGGTAATGTTGGAGTTGTGTCTTTGTTGAGAGAGAGTGTGGCAGTGTAAGAGTAGGTGTTCTGTGTCCTCAGGGAGGAGGTAGCATTTTTGACAGGTGGGGGGTGTCAGCTAGGTGGAGTCTGTGTCTGTATTGTTGGAGGGAGGGGTGGTGGCCTGAACGGAGCCTGGCCAGAGTAACTCTTGTTTTCCTTGGGAGGGTTTGTTCGCTCTGATGGACTACAGGGGGAGTATCGTGAAGGACAGTGTTGTGTGGTTGGTCGAGTAGGTATTTCCGGGTAAATTCTGTGTGGAGATGTTTAATGGGGTTGATGTTTAGGGGAGGAGGGGGGATATTGTTCAGTAGCTGCGAATAGTGAGCAGCAGGAGTACGTTTTTTGTTGCGGGGTGGGGGATTGTGTAATGTGAGATGGTGACAGGGGTGGTCTGGGGCCAGTGCTCTGGAGAAGAATTGAGTCCCTGTCATGTTCATGTGGTGTTCGATGGGGAGTATTTTCGTGTCTGCATGTAGATGTGGGATGGGTGTGGTTCGGAGGCAGCCAGTAATGCTTCTGAGACCTCTGTTTTGTGTGGTCTGTATCTTTTTCTGGTTTGTGTGGGAGATGGACGGGGACCAGGCGGGGCAGCGTAAGTTAGGGTAGTACGTACAAACTGTTTGTATAGGATACTAAGGGATTCCTTCTGCTGACCGAATGTTGTGGAGGTGAGTGTTCTGAGAGCGTTGAGTTTTTTTGTTGCTTTGGAGCAAATGTTTGATATGTGAGGGGAAAAGGACATGTGTGTGTCTAGGGTGAGGCCAAGGATTGTTGGGGTTTTGTTTAGAGGTAGGGGATGTCCCATGAGGGTGACTCTCGGGTGTGCTTGGGATTCGTGGCGGTCTGAGGTTAGGAGGGTGATGGAGGATTTTTGAGGGGATGCTGACATCCTATTATTAGTCAGCCAGAGTTCCAGATTGGTAATGTACTGCTGGAGCAGGCGTGTGGCGGTGTTACGGTTATGGTGTTGTGCTGTTATGGTCAGGTCATCTGCATAGGAGGAAACGTGGACATAGGGGGAGAGAGGTTGTGGGAGGTCGTGCATGAAGAGGTTGAAGAGGATTGGAGAGAGTATGGAGCCCTGTGGGACGCCATTGTGTAGTCTGTAGGTTTTGGATGAGTGTTGTTTGTGTATTACTTTGCCAAGTCGGCCTGCAATGAGATTAGTAAGCCATTTCTTGTCATTGGTGGGGATGTCGAGATCAATAATCTTTTGTGCAAGAATGTGGCGTGGGACAGTGTCGAAAGCTTTGTTGATGTCGATGGCAACAAGGACTCTGCGGGCAGGGGGAGGGGGTAGTTGGTTGAAGCCATCTAAGATGTGTTGGGTTAGGTTTGTAAGAAGCGTTGTGGTGGAGTGGGCGGGCCTGAAGCCGTGTTGGGTTTATATAAATTTATATGAATTTATATAAAAGAAAAATGTAATTTCTTATTCATAAATGAAGAAATGTGAACCTTTTGGAAGAAATCTGATGAAAAACATAAACATTTCAAACTTCAAACTTATATTAAAAGACGAATACAAATGACAGAGTTTTGCAATGTTTAGATATTTGTTTTAACATTAATATATTCACAGTGCTCTCATCTGAATATTCCCTTGGAAGCATGGAAGCTTTTTAGGCAAAATTAATGACATTTAGTTTATTTATTGCATAGAAATAGTGAAAGTGGCAAGTAATAATAATAGAGACAACAAAATAATACTAATAATAATAATAATAATAATAATAATAAAGAATAGATTACGAAATTAAAGGTGATTAATGAAATTAGCATATTTTAAATAGGTGATTACAAGATTAATTATTACGAAAAAAATCGCAGTACTGAACTTATACATCAGTAGGACTGTAGGAGCTAATGAATTGCTTTTTTAGTTTATTTGTGAAATACATTTAGTGATGAAGCGTGCCTGATATGCATGGGAATTGCAGTCCATACATCTATCTGCTCCTTTGAAGAGAGTGCATTTTCTGCAGTTTCTAGTGTATGGTTAGGTTTGTGGATAAAATCAGTGGGCAGTCTGGTATTATAACGAGGGTGTATTTGAATGGGGTTGATTGCTGTTTGAATGGTTCATATATATCGAGTTTTGTTGATAAGTTTGAACATACTGACAGCAATAATGAATTTATATAAGTCATTTAGTTTTAAAATATTTAGATCTTTAAACATAGGGGAAGTGTGACTTTGCCTGTCATCATTATTTGAGAGAGTTCGCAGACATTTTTTTTTTAATTACTTCCAAAGGATGTTTTATATATTTCTTTGACTACCCCATGCTGTAATGCAGTACGATAAATGTGAATCGATGTAGGAATAATACAGGGTGAGGAGTGTGTTTTGAGGAAGGGTCTTTTTTAGTTTAAATAAGATGAAGAAAAATCTGGATATTTTAGATTTGATATGTTGTACCTGACTTTTAAAATTAAGTTTTACATCTAAATTAATGGCAAGTACCTTAACCTCATTCACTCTTGCAAGAGTAGTATTCCCAATTTTTATTTGACAGTTTGTATTAAAATTTAACAACTTCATGGTTTTTTTAATATTTGAATACAAATGTAAGGGGTTCCAAAAAACCTTAGCCCCGCCATTTGCAGCTTACATGTTTACTTATATCGAAATAGTTTTTAGTGATTATAAAAATATATAAAATTCTTTATTTATTGCAGGTATTAAAATTACTCTAGCTGATAAAGTGATAATATAATGGCTTCTCAATTAATTGGTGATTCGGAGAGGCAACGTGTGATAGATCACGTACGAGCAATAACATTTCGGGAAGCTCGTGATGCTGGAGCCACCTTTATAACACGTTCATGGGTTGCCAAAAAGTTGCGAAGAAGTGAGGACTTCGTCAAAAGAAATTGGAATAAAACTTTGGATGAATGTGAAATGGATACAACCAAATCTGGGCGCCCAAATTTGCCACTCTCTCAGGAAACAAAGGACATCATTGAAAGCGGTACGCGTAAGCGGAAAAAGAGCTGTGCTAAACTTTCTAGAGATCGAAGTGTTGAGAGGAAAGATCGTTAGTGGTGAGATCATTCGACTGTACCGTCATAGGCAAGGTATAAAGCCTTGGCATGAACTTCCAAAGCCAAGAAAAACTCAACTTAACATCGATGACAGAATGTGGTTTGCCCATTATCTTGAAGATTGGGATGTGGATGATTTCATGCATTTAGCTGTCTCCGATGAATTTTTTTGTTTACGTAACACGTCGGCCTAACTACCAAAATGATCGAGTGTGGGCCACAACACCAGATGAAATCGATGACAATGAACATTATCGCGAATTATTAAAAAGTCCAGACTGTGTTGGTGTGTTTGTTTTGTTCACTGCAAAGAAGCTCATGTGGGTGCTGAAGCCAAATGGTCAGAGTTGGGATGGACAGTATTTTCGTGATATTATTCTATCCCAGCATGTCATTCCTTTTCTAAGAAACCCAAACAATGTTATGGATGTCGATCAGGTCACACTTCTGCACGATAAGGCCCCCTGCTTTAAGGCATTAGCCACTCAACAGTTGTTGCGGAACCATGAGATCGATTTCTTTGGAAATGAAGAATGGCCAGGAAATTCTCCAGGACCTGAACGTCTGTGAACACATTGGATCAGTTATAAAGGACAAGGTTGAATGTCTCTTGTTTCAAGAACCTGCAGCAAATCGATTTTCGAAGGATACAATGACGCAACACATTGAAACTGTTTTAGCAAATTTGCGTAACGATCAAGATCTATTCACGTCACTTTTGGCAAGCTACCCAAAGCAAATTCAGGCTGTCTTGGAAGCCAATGGCGGGAGCACCAAGTTTTAATTGTTTCTCATTAAATGCAGGATTAAATTCTCTTTTGTAAGGTATGTTTAGTTTTACTGTACCTCTAATGGTTTAGGCCATGGGCGGGGGGGCTAAGGTTTATTGGAGCCCCGTAGTCATTGGAATAATATGGGTAAAATTAAAAACTATGAAACATATCATATTTCTCCTCTGCTTATCTAATTGTATTGTAGACCAGTAAGGCAGTACTCTATATTTCTCATAAATAAATATAGGCAAGAGAAGGGGAAATTCTGTTCTGCTCATATATTTTCAGTTATTAATGTCCATATTGTCAATGCTTTTATTCCTCTTGCTTTCTAAGATTTCAGTTGCGTAATAGCCAGCCATTCCTATGCCAACAGAGAAAAGGCAAATATAGAGCTTTATTCTCATGCACAAAAAGTCGCTTATTGCGTAGGCCAAAAGGAAGCCAAAAGCTTTCCAAAATACGTTAGTGTTAAAGGCAGCTTCTGCTTCATCCGGAAAGATGACACTGTAAAAGGCTGCGAATAAAAATAAATACAATTATATTTCAATGTAAATAATAAGTCATAGATAAAAACAAATGTTCTGAAGTAGGCTATTAAAAACGTAAAATCTTTTAAATTATGCTGTTGGTATCACTTTTCGAAAGGCAAGCGCCGTACGCATGGAAATCTTATTGTAGGCTTTGAAGTTGAAAGAACGGCACATAAGTTATACCACTAATTAAAACTTCCTGATCCATAGATCAACATACCAGTAAGTGATATATTTCTTTATTTCAATTAATCTTTCAGCCTATCTTAAAAAATAATTAGAGTAAGTTGTACAATCTTGAAGTGATGCTATAACTTGTTTCAAGAAAATAAGTCTAATTATTTCGTTATTGCAAAATGTTCGTTCGGGCAAATGGTATCACAAAATAGAATTAACTACATCTTTTTTGGTCATGACCAAAATTTAACTCTGAACTTTTACTGCAACAAAATTCAAAGGTATAATTACAACCCTAATTTTAAATTTAAAAATAATCTAAGGACTGAAAAACATTGAATTTAGAAGTGTAAAACATTTCTCGAAAGCAAATGTATGAAAGTTGAAAAATGATTTAATGGTTTAGCAAAATGGATCCAATGTTACACGTTCGACCTTTCTTACCACTAAGTTGCGTTTGCCAAATAGCATCACACATCCCCCACAAACAAGTGATGAGGAAGAAGACAATATAATTTTCGGGGCGAAGTTTCCATGTGAACATGACAATGATCGAGGCGACGTTTACAATTGCTCCGAAAGTGAAAATGGGAACCCGTTTCACATACTTAATTAATGGAGTGAAAACAAAAGAGAATATAGTGTCAGTAACTTCATAGCAAAGGTATACGTAACCAACCATGTAGATACCAATTCCACACTCGACGAAAGCCTAAAATAAATACAAATATCTAAAAAGTAAAAAAATTAAATTAAAATATATACATATCCTCATACTGATGGTTATAAATTAGTTTCAATTCTTGTCTCATACTTTTGGAAGGGGCTTGTAAGAAGGTTGCAGGGCTCAGTTACAAGCCTAAAATATTTTTGGATTTGTTCCGTTACAGAGGAGAGCATAAATACGATCATAAGCCTCATAAGTGATTCGTCTTTCCTTGTGAACAGACTTGTTTTATCGAGTGTCCAGTGTTACCACTTGAATAAGTTGTTTCAGTCGAAGTAACTTTAAAAAATAGTGTTCGGTGTCTTCTTAACTGAATTAGCTCTCGTTACGAATTATTCATAACCGAATATATTCTATTCATTGACTTTATTTATTATTATATTTACTTGATTAAAGGAAGTGCATATAGCTTGTTTTGCGGTGTTCGAGAAGTGTGAAATTACAATCTGGTGGAAAACGTGGTCTAATAAGGTTGATTTTGCTTTGCTAAGGATAAGGAAGCAATGTGAAATTCCAATCTGGTAGAAAACGTGATCTAATAAAGTTGATTTTGCTTTACAGGCAGGGTGTGTCACCCTCCGTGGGGGAAAAAAGTGGTCGAACAGTGGAGAGAAGTTATTTATTACTATTAATTTACTGTACTTAATTTACTTTTTACTATTAATATACAAACGTTAATATTTTAATTAGTTAATAGCATGACACCCCCGTCAAGTACTTGCAGCCAGTGGGTAGGGAAGTTTGCTGCTTACGCGTTTAATTTAGCTAATAATAACAATCAAGGTGTGGTTCTGGATGTATGAAGCGGTTTGGGTAAACCGTGGAGTAGTCTGCAGGGCTGGGCTGTGGATAATGTTGCCCTGAGGCAGATGCATTATTGACATGTCAGCTGATAAAGTGAATGTGAGCGATTGAGGATTGTTTCTGACACAAACTCACTGCGGTCGGAGAGTGCGTTTGGGTATATATATATATATATATATATATATATATATATATATATATATATATATAATTCGGATACATTCGGAGATGAATTGATCCCATTTCTGGTGTGTCAGTCTACAGTGATAATACTCGTACTTATTCTCAGGACGAGATGGTTTTGAGGTTAGAGTCGAACGAATGTCAATTTCATACGATGAAATTAAATTATACTTTAAGAACAGAAATTAACAGCCTTTAAAATCTCAATATTTCTCGAATCGAACTTTTGTCAGTTTTCATATTTGATATTTTAGGTTTTATATTGATTAGTTTTATATCTGTAGATAGTATTTGACGAGATAATAAATGATACTCACTGCAGTATAATCAGCAGACAAGAATGCTTGCTCAATCAAATCCCGACTAAATGGTGAGTGGAGTTAATAGAATCTGATACGGTTTCTTCATTTGGATCAGAGTTGCCAGAAGATCTTTCGTTTTAGTTTTGCGAATACTCATGTCAATTTTATATCTAGAATTGCAAAGTTAACGAAATGATAATTTATGAAAATTGTTTCATGCAGTCTTAATTAAGTTCAATAATTAAATACAAAGCTCTCGAGTGAATTTACAACATGTGTTTGCTTTTCGTTGGCTTGTTAATTTTCACAACATTTGTTCTGTTGTTGAAAAAACCAAAGAAATGAACTGTCTAAAATACTCCAAAGAACTTTATTTCCAATTGAGAAATTCGATTTAGCGTAAATGAATACGATTACTTCAAAACAATACCAATAATTAATAGGAAGATCGTCTTTGATAAATTAATTATAATTTTAGTTTCATAAATATACGAAATCTACATCCGGGAAAAAGGTTGGAATTATTTCTGCATACCTACTAAGTGGATCGACAACAAAAGAAAAAAAAGCTACAGCAGAGAGAATCAGTAGTAAATAAATGGTGGTCATGATGTAAATTTTAAACGGTTCGATCGGAGATTCGTTCGATCAGGGGCGGATTTAGGTTTCCTGGCGCCAAGGGCCATACTGATTTAGCCGCCCTTCGGACACTTACGAAGTTACCATTTAGCAATAAATAGTTATTTGATATAAGGATTTTCAGTAAAATGCACTCAAATGGTTTAGGCATTTACTCTAGCAAAATATATCTTAACATATAAGATATTTTTATATCAATCATAATATATTTTATATATATTATGATAACTTATATATAATATATATATATTATATATATATATATGAAAATTATTTCACGAAAGTAACACAATAATATATATATATATATATATATATATGGGAATGAACTCAGAATGGTCCCCTGAGGTTTTTTATGATATACACAGACCGTGCATGGAACAAGGAACTCTTCTGGGATAATTAAATCCACTATAGTCCGAATAAGTAATGGTAAATGACAAATACCATAGTTTTTCTTTTTCATGATGCTAGCCCGACGCGGGCAGAAGAGTTCCTTGTTCCATGCACGGTAGTAGTATAACCGCAAAATGGGAGAGTGCAGGAATGTTGCAGGTTATTATGTAATGTTGAAAAGGGGGGTGGGGGTTGTTGCAAAGGGGAAGGGGTTGTTGCAAAGGGGGGTTGTTGCAAAGGAGGGTGGGGGGAAAACTTGGAGGCGGCGTTATCCCCCAAGAGAAAGAAGGAGGAGGAGAGAAAGGAGGAGAGGTGTTCACCTGGCAGGAGCCAAGTGCACACTAAGACTTCAGCCGAGTTGGCGTTGTTTTATAGGCTCCTAATCAGCCAGAATCAGCCAGTTGGCTGAGCAAAGGTGAGAGAGACGCCTGAAGGAGAGAGAGAGAGACAGCTGAAGGAGAGAGAGCTGAAGAAGAGAGAGATGCCTGTAGGAGGGAGAGACGCCTGAAGGAGAGAGGATAGGTACACATGCAGGAGGTACACATGCTGGAGGTACACACACACATACGCACACATGCAGGAGTACACATGCAGTAGGTACACATGCTGGAGGTACACACATACGCACACATGCAGGAGTACACATGCAGTACACATGCTGGAGGCAAACATGCAGGAGAGAGAGAGAGAGACACCTGAAGGAGGAAGATACATGCAGGAGAGAGAGAGACACCTGAAGGAGGGAGAGAGACACCTGAAGGACAGAGTGGAGTTCTCCCCCAATTTATTTTCGTTTCCCTAACCTAAGAGGCCACTAAGGGGTTTACCAAAGGGCCAGAAATAGAAGGAGCAGAGCTCCTTACTCGGCCGGAGCCGAGGGGGGAATGGTTCTTCACCAGCTTCGCGATCTTTTATAATCCTCTATTCTGGCTGAGTTGCCAGATAGCGCAAGGTATTCCAGATAGCGCCATGTGTCCCATTAATCGTGTAACACATATATGACGGCTGTTATTCCAAATGTACTTGTATATATAATAAACTAATGAACCATATAAAATACCACAATATATATTTATATGGTTATTCAAGATTCAACCGTATAAAATAACACAAGCGCCTCTTTCATTACGCTTTAATAGAATTAACAAAGTTACCCTATTTCGTTAGACAGAAAACGAATTTTTATAAGGGTTACCCAACGAAATATGAGAGCATCACCGAATTAAAACTTTTATGGGTAACTATATCGACATAAGCTTATTATTGTAACGTTTGCTCCCAATATAAATTTTCCTAAATAACAGTAAAACCAATTAATTTAATTATGAAACTTCATTTAAATAATTTACGATACAATTCCACCAAACGAGATGAAAACTTATGAAACATATAGCCTCATTCCTGCGACGAAAAAATGAAAAAATGACGAAAAATAAAGAAATTATTCATTTGGAATTGCCCAAGCCACTATAGCGGGGTCTGACGGAGAATATCTGTTCTTTTAAACATCTTATTTCTGTCCAAAAGTTACCCAAAACATAATCCGATAGTTTATAACGTTGCAGTAATCGCTTGAAGAAAGGAGAGGTTGCAAACTCTACTTGAATAAATGTAATTACCTAAACTGCACGCGAAGGAGTTTAAATAGATCCAGCAAATAAAGCCTTTGAACAATGATTTCATGTTTCAGAAAGATTTACGCGTTAATAGAATTAGTAAAGTTACCCAATAAATAAATCGTTAGACAGAAATGATTTTTATAAGGGATACCCAACTAATTATCCACCAATCAATAAATAATAGCAAACGTGAATAAAGAGTTCCAATTCAATGGGTAACTATATCGACATAAGCTTATTATTGTAACGTTTGCTCCCAATATAAATTTTCCGAAATAACAGTAAAACCAATTAATTTAATTATGAAACTTCATTTAAATAATTTACGATACAATTCCACCAAACGAGATGAAAACTTATGAAACATATAGCCTCACTCCTGCGACGAAAAAATGAAAAAATGACGAAAAATAAAGAAATTATTCATTTGGAATTGCCCAAGCCACTATAGCGGGGTCGGACGGAGAATATCTGTTCTTTTAAACATCTTATTTCTGCTTATTAAATAACTTTTTAGACACTTGATTTTTATTATAAATATTTAAGTCACGAATAACAGTGGGAAAAACGTCCGACCCCGCTATATATATATATATATATATATATATATATATATAATATAATAAACAACTCATGCACACACACACACACACACACACACACACACACACGATGAAGGCAGAAACTAAATCAGTTCGAATCGAGTCCCTAGAGACCTTTTTCGTTCGATTCGTGTCCCTAGAGACCTTTTTATACCCAAAACATAATCCGATAGAGGAAAGGATTTCCGAGAATCTGCCCAACTCGGTCGGCCTTATTTTACCTTTCTACGAGTCAAATCAAGCAAAACCTCGCCTCACTCCTTGTTTCAGCATTCATTCATTTCACGTTTTATTGTGAATTTCATCCATTATATATATATATATATATATATATATATATATTATTATTATTATTATTTCTACAATGAAACGGGGTCGGGCCGAGGAACGGGTGAGAGATCTCCCCCCCAATATATATATATATATATAAATTGAATTTACCGTGGTACACCATGTTTGGCAAACGCTTTAGTGGTGCAAGCCTCATTTACTGATGCATATTACAGTGCCCGCGAAAAGTATCCGATCACCCTTGAAATTTGTATTTTTTACATAAAAAACAATGTTTAAATGTATACTAACCTTATATTAGTATTTTGTCATCTGTCCTTTGGTTTGGATGACTTGTTCTAGACGTTTTGGCATGGATTTAATCAAGTTTTGACAAACTTCCACTGATATTTCCTTGCACCATACCTTTTGATGGCCTCTTGTAATTTTTCGACTGAGCCAGTGTCGTGGCATTCAACCTTATTTTTTATTATTAGCCACAGATTTTCTATCGGATTGAGATCTGGACTATTACCAGGCCAATCCAAAATATCAAATTTATTGTCAGTAATCCATTTTGTCACTATTTTGGCCCTGTGACATGGTGCACCATCATGCATGTATGTTTTTGTCCTTTGGATTGCCATTGCCATTAGAAGTTTATCCTGTAGCATTGCTAAATACCGTGCACCATTCATAGTTGTGTTCTTCGGAAGAAAATATAAGTTTCCACGCCCATAGTAACCGAAACAACCCCAAACCATCACACTTGGAGGGTGTTTCATTGTCTTTAGGGTGTATTTAGGGTCCATCCTATTTGAGCCAATAGGCCGGCGAACCTTTTTTGGACAACTTCTGAATGTCAAAAATGTCGACTCATCGCTAAATAAAACCTTCTTCCAGTCATCAACAGTCCAATGAATGTATTTTTTACAAAATGCGACACGTTTTTTACGCATTTTTTCATTAATGAACGGTTTCTTAGCAGCATGGCGAGATGGTAATCCGAGTTCTTTTTGGAGCCGCTCCTGGATAGTTCGTTCAGAAACACCAGATAACAAATTATTCATATTAAATTTTATTTCTTTCGCAGTTATTGTTGGGTTTTTCAATACTAAACGTTTCATAAGTTTGTCTGTTCGCGAATTTGTTTTTCTCGGTCTGCCAGATCGTTTTTTAGGGACTGGCGTGGTTAGGCCACCATTGTTCTTAGCCCGTGAAACCCATAAATTAACGGTACTTTGGGATATGTTTAATTCCTTAGCTATCTGTCTCTGTGATTTCCCACATGCATGCAAAGCAACAATAGCACCTCGACAATCACTCTTAAGTTGTTTTTTAGCACACATTATATATAAATTTTATTTACACCACTTTCTGTAAAAAAAAAAAAATATCAAGAAATTTACACAAACAGTGAAATCTGACAAATTTGAGACACAGCCACCCGCAACGAAGGCTACCAGAACACTAATTTGAGAATGCGTTGGATAGCTCTCATATCAGCGAGCAACCTCAAAGTTACCAGATGTCGCTAGAACAAATAGAAAGTGAATTACGTGTCTCTGAATATTAAGGGAAAATATTGTATTTTCTTGAGTGATCGGATACTTTTCGCGGGCACTGTATATCTATCAGGCAAATAACTTTTAATTCAGTCACTGATTGACCCTCTAATACCGCAACAGCACAAATTATTGAGTAGAATGTTGTGTTCTATTACATCAAACAACTTACTCATACCCACTGCCATAATTTTCTTTTATCATAACTCAGCCGAGCAACTAAGCGACGTTGGATCTGAGTGGTAGTTGGATGGGGAGTCATCCACCGCAGCAGATAATTTACATTCGATAAATGTAATGAAATAATTAAATAAAATATGCATTTATTTTTATATCACGGATGGAGTCGATGTAGACAATGCAGGTCCTGAGCTTAAATTATCTAAAACCATAACAATACAAATTATTTCAATAGAATATTATGGTCTATTACATTATTACACCTTTGCACATGTACGCTAAGCTACGTATAGCCCATTCTGATGGAACGGCCTGCGATGACAAATATGCTGTATACCCTGAAACAAACTTTCTGCACGCCATATTCAACCAGTGTGACGTATATTTAAATCAGACCAACATATCGGCAGGCACGGGGTACTATCATCTACGAGCCTATTTGGAAAATGTCCTCAACTTTTCCAAAGAAGCGAAGGCTACCTTTTTAAGTGCGGAGGGATATTATCAAACTAAAGATGAAAATAGTATAAAGGACAAATTTAAAAATTCTAAAAAGAAAATATACGAGTGTTTTGGACGGTTGCACACAGATTTCACTTTCCAGGAGAAGTTGCTTGTGAACGGGGTGGATATGAAAATAAAGCTCACCCGCACGAGTCCTGAGATCTGCTTAAATCTGGATGCGAATCAAGAAGAGGGTGCAAAGTCCGTTGTGGTTCACATTATGGACACATACCTCCGCGTACGGCGAGTGAAATTAAGTTCACCAAAACAACTAGAAATTGAGAAAAATTTACTAAACGCTACAGTGAAATATCCTATTAACAGAGTGCAGATCAAACTATATACGGTTCCTGCAGGGTTGGCATCGAAGCAGATAGAAAACATTGCCCTGGGAAATCTTCCTAAAAGGATATTAATCGGCATGCAGGACCACGCTTCGGTGAATGGAAAATATAAAAAGAGTGCCTTTAAATTCGAGAATTTCGGACTTAAAAATATAACTCTATACGTTAATGGCACTGCTTTGGGTGGAACAATGGGTACGGACTATTCATCAGACGCTGTGTTACCTCTTTGTGCCAGAGCCTATAGTAATCTGACCCATATTGCAGGTGATTGTGATGAGCTTGGTAATGGGGTAACGCAGGAAGAATTCATTGATCAATTTAACCTTTATCCGTTTGACATTACACCTGACTTATCTGCTAGCGTAAATACCCATTTAACACCACAGCAGAGCGGTAACATCTCAGTGCGACTGGAATTCGCCAAGCCTATAGACGCTCCTATTAGTGTACTAGTATATCTCGAATCGCAAGCCCTAATAGAAGTAGATAGATTTAGAAGCGTTATCACTGACTTTTAAAATGGATGCTAATACACTTCAGAAAGTAATGGAGCGAGTCACACGTTCCAAATTTATCGGCGTGTTTGCGAAGAATGAAACATTGAGTTTGCCAAGTACGCGAGAATGCGGTAGTCTTATTGTGAACACAGACATCATCGGTAATGAAGGGATTCACTGGATCGCTGTCTATTTTAAAAATAGACAGCGCCTGTACTATTTTGATTCACTCGGTACTCAACCCTGGAGTGACCCTATTATTGTAAAATTTCTCGCTCAGTTACATATTCCCGAAGTTGTATGGAACCCATTTCGTATGCAGGGATATTTTACTAATGTTTGCGGAATGTACTGTGTCTCATTTCTCATGCATATGTCAAATGATAAAGAATTTATAAATTTTTTAAATTTATTTGACCCGTGTCACACTCACCGAAACGATGAAATGGTATGCAGACAGATAAAAAACCGTTTTCCAATTGTACGTACTCGTTGTATATTATAATGTTTTTGTTCGTATATTTGTATATTCGTTTATTGTACTGATTTCTTTCATTTAATAAATTTATGAAAATATATTGTGTCTTCTTATCCCAAAAAGATCGAAAAACACTTACATTATTTGACATTGTTGACTGATCAGTATATCATCCGTATTCCCTTCAAAAGATTGTATAACTCGTGTCAAATCCTCATCGGACCTTAAAGGAATAATGAAAACATATACAGAGTATACAGACAGACAGATCCCCATTATGTGAAGATATCTTTGGTTCGAGGAGTGAACGCCATAAAAATTTCGATTTTAGCATAATGGGGAAATAACACTGATTGACATTTTTGGCGAGTATCTATTTGACGAGATACTACAACTCTCCATATATATAAAATTCTAATTATATGCACTTACATTTCTATGGTAGTCCCTTGCGTCGGGTTGTAAGGAGCGTCACTGCAAATATCTTCTACGGTCTGCGTTGAAAATAGTTCGCCACAATCAGACGCATTGAAAAGACTAATTGTGGTTAATGCTGCAGTATCACGTTCTTCATACAAGTCTGGGGAGACGTACAGGTCCATGGTGGAGGATGTGTGACACTGCTGACTGATCAGTATATCATCCGTATTCCCTTCAAAAGATTGTATAACACGTGTCAAATCCTCATCGGACCTTAAAGGAATAATGAAAACATATACAGAGTATACAGACAGACAGATCTCCATTATGTGAAGATATCTTTGATTCGATTACCAATTTCGATTTTAGCATGATGGGGAAATAACATTGATTGACATTTTTGACTAGTATCTATTTGACGAAATACTACAACTCTCCGTATATATATAAAATCGAATTATGGACACTTACATTTCTATGGTAGTCCCTTGCGTCGGATTGTAAGGAGCGTCACTGCAAATATCTTCTACGGTTTGCGTCGAAAATAGTTCGCCACAATCAGCCGCATTGAAAAGACTAATTGTGGTTAATGCTGCAGTATCACGTTCTTCATACAAGTCTGGGGAGACGTACAGGTCCATGGTCGAGGAATGATTATTCACTGATGCGAAAATAGCTACTGTTACTCCCAACTGAAAATATCCCCTTTTATATGCACATTCGCCAAGCTCCGCCCAAAAGACCAGATGTCCGTCGTGATTGGCTGCCGATGTAGCTGGGTGGAGCTATGACGTGTACCATTCCGCTATAACGGGTACGGACGAGTAATTGCATCTTTATATTTTCACTAATAGAATTAATGCTCTTATTCTCCTTTGAAAAGTATTTGGTGATTCGTATAGAACTTTTGATATTGATTCCAAATATGGTTTCAGAAGTTTTCTATCACCCATAGTTTTCGAGAAAATAATATTTCCATTTACTCAATTTCCCGCATCATTAGTCACTAATGTAATCGAGAGGGTATAAAGAAATATATCATAATTATATTTTAAAAATAACATTCGGTTTCAACGTTAAACTGTAGGTCTAAGGTGGTCATTACACATAATAAAATAAAGTGGTTGGCAGATAAATGGGCACCCTACGTGTCCTATGGGGTAATCTCTACTGAACTTCATTGCTAATAACTCTCAGTAATCGAATGACATCCCAAGTCGTACCTTTTCATTATAAATTGAATCCTTTATTTGAACAAAACTCTCGCTCTCTTTCTATATATATATATATATATATATATATATATATATATATATATATATATATAGTATATGTGTATGAGAGATAATTGTTATTATTACTAAATTGAGGTTATTGGTAATGGATCTGGGCAAGGTGTAATAATGTAATAGACCATAATATTCTATTGAAATAATTTGTATTGTTATGGTTTTAGATAATTTAAGCTCAGGACCTGCATTGTCTACATCGACTCCATCCGTGATATAAAAATAAATGCATATTTTATTTAATTATTTCATTACATTTATCGAATGTAAATTATCTGCTGCGGTGGATGACTCCCCATCCAACTACCACTCAGATCCAACGTCGCTTAGTTGCTCGGCTGAGTTATGATAAAAGAAAATTATGGCAGTGGGTATGAGTAAGTTGTTTGATGTAATAGAACACAACATTCTACTCAATAATTTGTGCTGTTGCGGTATTAGAGGGTCAATCAGTGACTGAATTAAAAGTTATTTGCCCGATAGATATAATATGCATCAGTAAATGAGGCTTGCACCACTAAAGCGTTTGCCAAACATGGTGTACCACGGTAAATTCAATTTATATATATATATATATTGGGGGGGAGATCTCTCACCCGTTCTTCGGCCCGACCCCGTTTCATTGTAGAAATAATAATAATAATATATATATATATATATATATGGGATGAAATTCACAATAAAACGTGAAATGAATGAATGCTGAAACAAGGAGTGAGGCGAGGTTTTGGTTGATTTGACTCGTAGAAAGGTAAAATAAGGCCGACCGAGTTGGGCAGATTCTCGGAAATCCTTTCCTCTATCGGATTATGTTTTGGGTATAAAAAGGTCTCTAGGGACACGAATCGAACGAAAAAGGTCTCTAGGGACTCGATTCGAACTGATTTAGTTTCTGCCTTTCATCGTGTGTGTGTGTGTGTGTGTGTGTGTGTGTGCATGAGTTGTTTATTATATATATATATATATATTATATATATATAGCGGGGTCGGACGTTTTTCCCACTGTTATTCGTGACTTAAATATTTATAATAAAAATCAAGTGTCTAAAAAGTTATTTAATAAGCAGAAATAAGATGTTTAAAAGAACAGATAATCTCCGTCCGACCCCGCTATAGTGGCTTGGGCAATTCCAAATGAATAATTTCTTTATTTTTCGTCATTTTTTCATTTTTTCGTCGCAGGAATGAGGCTATATGTTTCATAAGTTTTCATCTCGTTTGGTGGAATTGTATCGTAAATTATTTAAATGAAGTTTCATAATTAAATTAATTGGTTTTACTGTTATTTAGGAAAATTTATATTGGGAGCAAACGTTACAATAATAAGCTTATGTCGATATAGTTACCCATTGAATTGGAACTCTTTATTCACGTTTGCTATTATTTATTGAATGGTGGATAATTATTTGGGTATCCCTTATAAAAATCATTTCTGTCTAACGATTTATTTATTGGGTAACTTTACTAATTCTATTAACGCGTAAATCTTTCTGAAACATGAAATCATTGTTCAAAGGCTTTATTTGCTGGATCTATTTAAACTCCTTCGCGTGCAGTTTAGGTAATTACATTTATTCAAGTAGAGTTTGCAACCTCTCCTTTCTTCAAGCGAGTACTGCAACGTTATACACTATCGGATTATGTTTTGGGTAACTTTTGGACAGAAATAAGATGTTTAAAAGAACAGACCCCGCTATAGTGGCTTGGGCAATTCCAAATGAATAATTTCTTTATTTTTCGTCATTTTTTCATTTTTTCGTCGCAGGAATGAGGCTATATGTTTCATAAGTTTTCATCTCGTTTGGTGGAATTGTATCGTAAATTATTTAAATGAAGTTTCATAATTAAATTAATTGGTTTTACTGTTATTTAGGAAAATTTATATTGGGAGCAAACGTTACAATAATAAGCTTATGTCGATATAGTTACCCATTGAATTGGAACTCTTTATTCACGTTTGCTATTATTTATTGATTGGTGGATAATTAGTTGGGTATCCCTTATAAAAATTCGTTTTCTGTCTAACGAAATAGGGTAACTTTGTTAATTCTATTAAAGCGTAATGAAAGAGGCGCTTGTGTTATTTTATACGGTTGAATCTTGAATAACCATATAAATATATATTGTGGTATTTTATATGGTTCATTAGTTTATTATATATACAAGTACATTTGGAATAACAGCCGTCATATATGTGTTACACGATTAATGGGACACATGGCGCTATCTGGAATACCTTGCGCTATCTGGCAACTCAGCCAGAATAGAGGATTATAAAAGATCGCGAAGCTGGTGAAGAACCATTCCCCCCTCGGCTCCGGCCGAGTAAGGAGCTCTGCTCCTTCTATTTCTGGCCCTTTGGTAAACCCCTTAGTGGCCTCTTAGGTTAGGGAAACGAAAATAAATTGGGGGAGAACTCCACTCTGTCCTTCAGGTGTCTCTCTCCCTCCTTCAGGTGTCTCTCTCTCTCTCTCTCTCTCCTGCATGTATCTTCCTCCTTCAGGTGTCTCTCTCTCTCTCTCTCCTGCATGTTTGCCTCCAGCATGTGTACTGCATGTGTACATCCAGCATGTGTACTCCTGCATGTGTGCGTATGTGTGTACCTCCAGCATGTGTACCTACTGCATGTGTACTCCTGCATGTGTGCGTATGTGTGTGTGTACCTCCAGCATGAGTACTCCTGCATGTGTACCTATCCTCTCTCCTTCAGGCGTCTCTCCCTCCTACAGGCATCTCTCTCTTCTTCAGCTCTCTCTCCTTCAGCTGTCTCTCTCTCTCTCCTTCAGGCGTCTCTCCCCTTGGCTCAGCCAACTGGCTGATTCTGGCTGATTCGGAGCCTATAAAACAACGCCAGCCCGGCTGGAAGTCTTAGTGTGCACTTGGCTCCTGCCAGGTGAACACCTCTCCTCCTTTCTCTCCTCCTCCTCCTTTCTCTTGGGGGATAACGCAGCCTCCAAGTTTTCCCCCCACCCCCTTTGCAACAACCCCAACCCCCCTTTGCAACAACCCCCTTTGCAACAACCCCACCCCCCCTTTGCAACATCATTGCAATTTATAACGTTAAGACAGATTTCACAGATGCATTTTAAAAAGTCGGCGTCGATATTTTTAATAAACATCTGCTGCATTGCCCGGGGCAGTCGATGATAGATGTTTATTAATTCATGGTATTTCTTTAGTCTCTTTGTCATTCTGGAATATACACCGTTTCAGGCTCGTTTGGAAATATATTCGTTCGCAGAAGCACTCTAAACGTGTTTCGCGGATGAAGGTCGCAAAGCAAATATCCGTAACGCGTGCTTGTAGCTTCTTTATAAACTTCCAAAAACTCCTTACGCTGATTCGGGAACATTTGATTGGCTAATACCCCAATTTGTGATATATCTCTACGTTGCGCGAATAAGACTAGATATTGCGTATTTAACGACACATCGCGCATGTATCTATTTTTGAAAAATAGATTCTGATTGATGAAGAACACGCTTATGTTAAGATGGTGGGAGTATACTGTAAATGTCTCGGCAAACGTTTTATCCATCTCCAACATGAGATCGTCAATTACAATGATCGTATGTTCAGTTCCCTTTAGCGAATTAACGTCATATACACCCTTGTGGAACAAAATATCATCTTGGTACTCGTTGAACACTGATTGATACGTCGAATAGCACCATATAACTTTATGCACAAATTTCGAGAACATCTCGCCCTTTTCTTTAATGATTTTAAGCATAAACACAGTTTTACCACATCACGTAGGTCCAGATATAATACATGTGGATGGGCTCGTGAATCTGAATTTTTCTACAGAGTCCATTTCTAACACGTCACACTCCTAAGTGGGTCATTTACAAAATATTACAAATTTTGAGTGCTGATCCTTATATTTCTTCTCCCACAGAACCGACGATGAGGTAGAGCACCCTATCATTACGGATGACGATGACAGTAGTTGTGATCTCTCCCCCTGAACCCTCACCAGCGATACAGGTTGCACGTCCAAAGCGGAGGTATGAGAACCCCACATCAGGTATAAAGCGGCCGAAATACGTACCTGTTGCAGCAGACCCCCAACCCTCAACCTCTTACGCAACAACTCCCAGCAGCAGCACCTAATATACCCCCTTATTCCGCCCCCCGTTCTGTTAAGTCTACAATAATAGATCCCCAACCCTCCTACGCAACAGGGCCCCCATCAGCAGCACCTAATATACCCCCTAATTCCGCCCCCCGTTCTGTTGAGGATGTTATTACGTTCGAGTTAGTGCGCGCCGCAGCCCCCACCCCCGCCTTGACTAGAAATCGGTATAGAGTCAGGGTCGACCATAGAGCCCTGTATAGCAATGGAATTGAGCGCGGGATACGCAGGGTAGTACAGCATATTATAGAGTTTGCTCTTCAGAATCGCGACGAGCGTGAGGTCAGGACGAGTCTGTCCTTTGGGTTCGGGTCAGATGACGGTGATGTAGACGATTATTGGGTGATAGTACCGTGTAGACGTTTGGCTGCTGAAGATGTAGAATATATATTAGGGCGTATAATGCAAGCCGTCCAAAGTAGTATAGCCTTCAATATGGACAACTTCACGGTAAATATTGACCGTGTATTCCGTGTTGCGGGTCATAGTGCCATACCGTACACTCTTAACTTCAATTCTCCAACTATTTACCGAAGGCATATAAACGTCGATCGTGGTTGCGGCTTTATAGCAGTACTCTTAGCACGTATGTTTACTATACAAAATACACGGACTCAAAAAATTTGGCTGCCTACGATCGTTGAGCGTGCCCGTAAACTAGCTGTAGACTGTGAACTTGAATTTGACTGTAATATGGGTCCTGAAGAGCTGAGAAAGGTAGAACAGGAAATGAATGTGCGCATAGTTATATTTGGTTTGGATGAACGCCGCCGGACTGTATGTTTTTAAAAGCTGTGTGAGAGATCGTACAAGGCCCCTACTTATTTTAGGATTGTCAGGGACAACGTATCTCCCCATCCGTAATATAAGGGGGCTTTACGCGAGTTATGACAAAAGTCGAAAATATGGGAGACATCATGATTTGTGTAAGGGGTGCCTCGAGTTTGCGGATGATATAGTGAGACATTGTAAAGAATGTCACATGGTATGTGAGCAGTGTAAAAGCACCAAATGTGAAAGCCGTGTAGTTGAGAAGAGAGACTGTGATGTGTGTAGACGCACATTTTTCAATAATAGCTGCTTTGATCTCCATAAATCAATTGGTACGTGCAGGAAAATGAGAATCTGTGAATGTGGTATGTTTCACACAATGGATAATTGGGGAAAATTTAAGCACAAGTGCGACGTAATTCACTGTCCTACATGCCAGGAGGAATATAAGGCGGATGGAGTAAAGCATGTGTGTTATATGAAAGATGCTAAGCCTAAAAAAACCCTTGTATAACTGTGTACTACGATATAGAAACATATACGAACGCTGAAACCAAAGAGGTAATTCCACATTTACTTGTGAGCCAGACCATCTGTGATGAGTGTATGGGTATCGAATGTGACGAGTGCCCCAAATGCGGTAAACGTACAAACGTTTTTAAAACGAATGTCAGCGATAGTCCTGTGAAACTATTTGTGTCCTATATTGTCAAGTTAGCCGACAAGTTCAAAAAAATGACTGTGTATATTTCGCCCATAACGGGGCAAAGTTTGACACGCAGTTCCTTTATAAGGAGTTGCTTGAACACGAATCCTCTGAGATATTTACAGGTGATCCATGAAAAGAGGCAACAAATTAATACAGATGCAGATAAGAGGCAATGTACAATTTAAAGATACTTTATTATTCACACCTTGTAAATTAGCAAAGCTACCCAAGGTGATGGGAGTAGCAGCTGAAGTTTCCAAAGGATACTTCCCATACACTTTCCTCACCAGCGAGACTTTAAACTACGTAGGCCCACCACCCCCCAAACATTATTTTGACTGCATGGATGAACGTGAAGACTTTGATCGATACTACGACAGTTTTAATGAAAGTAACCCTTATAATATAGCTGATGAATGTGAGCGTTATTGCGTGAATGATGTGCGCGTGCTTAGAGTATGTTTCCAGGCCTTTAGAAGTATGTACATAGCCCGTTTCAAATGCGATCCACTGCAAGTCGCAACCACCATCGCATCATTATGTTTTACGGTGTTCAAGAATAACTTCATGCCTAAAGACACCTTAGCCATTATTCACCGAAACAACCCCCGCAGTTACGGACACAAGGCTATTTACTGGCTCATACACCTGCAGCAACAAACAGGTGTATACATAAAGCACGCCCGCAACACGGGTGAAGTACCCATTAAGATTAATGGACGTGTTTTTTGGGTTGATGGGTTAAGTGAAAACCGTGTCACTGGTGTGAAGACTGTGTATTCCTTTAATGGATGCTGGTGGCATGGATGCCCCCGCCCTGAGTGCGGTATCGTCGGAGATATCCACGTAGATCTCCTGCCGACTGTCTTGCAGGGACCCGCACCCGCGATCAACTTATAGGATCACAGTTCACTCACAAAGTCTTGTGGGAGCATGAATATGATGCACGGATGGAGACAGACGATGTATACCGTGAGGAAATAAAAACGATCAAGCGTTCAATGGTGCTGGACCCTCTCAAATGTGGTGATAGCTTGTTTGGAGGACGTACAAATCCATTCAGACTATACTTTCCACCTACGGTGGGCGTGAAGCTCCATTACTACGATTTCTGTTCTTTATACCCATACGTGATGAAGAGCCATCCGTACCCCGTGGGCGCTCCTGAGAAACTGGTGGGACCTAGCATACCCTCCATCAATGAATTTTCAAAAAATTTGAATGATCATTACTTTGGGCTCTCTTTCGTAGACGTACTCCCCCACGCAATTTATGGATGCCGATCTTACCTGTCGTTATCGACGACAAGCTCATGTTTCCCCTGTGCGTGAAGTGCGCGGAAGAGGATAACGGCGAATGTAACCATATACCCCACCAGCGTAAGATCAGAGGCGTATATACAAGTCCTGAGCTGGCCCTAGCCGTACGCCATGGTTATAGAATACTGAAGATACACGAGGTGTGGAGGTTTCAGAAGCTCCCTAACCTTTTCACACCATATATAAACGCCTTTTTGAAGGATAAGGTTGAAGCATCAGGGTATCCGCGAGTTGATACCGAAGATGAAAAGTCTGCCTATATTCAACGTTACCGCGACCGCGAAGGTATACAACTTGATCGTGTCCAAATTGTAAAGAATCCTGGCAAGCGCTTTAGTGCAAAGTTGTGTCTAAACAGTCTATGGGGAAAATTTGCGCAGAATACCGGCAGAGGGAACATTCATTTGGCACAAAGTTATAGCGATGTCTGGGATTATGCCAATGCCCCCGATAAAGAGGTCATGGAGATCGTGAATGTAGGTAATACTTACGTAATAAAGTACAACAACACTGAATTTGCCACAGATACCTCAAGGGTTACAAACATACCTGTGGCGAGCTTCACAACAGCCTACGCCCGTATAAAACTTTGGGGTCTATTTCATTCTCTTGGGCGGAGAGTGTTGTATGCCGATACAGATAGCGTGATATTCACAGAGAGGGAGGGTGATTACATGCCCGCTATTGGGGAGTTCCTCGGCGAGCTCACTGATGAGATCAAGGATGAGTATGGGGACGACGCATACGCCGACTCTTTTATCTCAACAGGACCTAAGACTTATGGGGTACGGGTCAGGGTAGGGGATGAAATGAAATATATCGTGAAGGCAAAGGGTATTACGCTCAACCATGCGAATCGGGAGGTTGTTAACTTTGAGTCGTTGAAGGATCTAGTATGTTTGCAACCTCACCAACTAATTGTAGGCACCCACAATTTTCGGGCGCAGAAGCTGGGAGGCGTGAAGGAACTTAGGGGTACGATGGTGTGCCGTAACACCTATAGGAAACGTTACCAGTTACCTGGCACCTATGATACCGTACCCTTTGGATACCAATGATGCTTCTAACTCACACGTCTTGTATATAATCGTATCTATTTGTAAATATATATATATATAACTTGAATATCTCGTTTATTAAATCGTATTTGTAAATATATATAACTTGAATATCTCGTTTATTAAATAAATCAAATAGCGTTTCACTTTCTCCTTTGTGTGTGTGTGTGTGTGTGTGTGTGTGTGTGTGTGTAGGTGAAAGTTCTAAGCTCCGCCCATTGCGTGAGTCATGCTACTATCTGGGAGTCCCTGCGTGGTCAGTCGACCGCAGTAAGCCCGAGAGATCAGACGTGTATTCAGATCAGACGTATATTGAAATGGCTACCTTTAATATTGCTTGCACAACGTTTATGAAATGGTATTCAGTAAAGTGTGAGGATGTGGTGGATACCGAAAAACTTCCTATTCCCCCCTCCTATGCCTCTTTTAAAACCACATTGGATTGTGCGAAGTTCCAAGATGTACAAATACTCTACGGATGTTCTGGTGAGACTGTTGAAGGCTTTCGTTGCACAGACGATGTGCTGAAGTATGCTGCAGGGCTAAACTTTATAAAGTCTCACATACACCGTGAAGTAAAAGAAACAACGCGTGCAGAAGAGAAGCAGCAGGTATGGATAATGAGCCTTGTGGATGGGTGGTGTGACAAGCGGTATTACGTCATGCTACACCATGTCGATTACTCATACCCTACGTCTGAAAATGTGAATCTCGTGATCATGGACAATCTTAGGTGTTTTTATCACTATATTAACGTATATCATGATGAGGTTCATAGTGAGGTTGTGGCTAGTGCCATGCGTGAGTTTTTAACAGATTTTAGAGACGAGTATCGTTTGATGGGTAGAAAGGAAAAATATGAGCATATGTTCCTCTCAAATAGTGCGCCGGAGTGTGGAGATGATTAGCGCCTAGTTCTTATCCAAAGTGCGTAGGCTGGTAGTGACGAAACGGAAAAACAAATATGTGCAACAATTCGAGTCGTACGAACATGCCCATTCACGTATCATCGAGTCATCCGCCCGTCGAACCGTTCCTGCCTGTGCCTCACACGGCTCATAGTTATCTCAGAGCTTGAACCGAGTGGACGTGCGCTCCTCGAATACGATGGAACTTCCTTTGAGCAGCATTCTCAACGCCTCGTACGATGTGTCCGTGACGAAATCGTTGCGCGTGTTCAGGCGTAAATCCGGTACCATTAGCTATGTACTGGAAACGGAATGTAGGCCGACAAACAAACGGGTTTATTTAAGTATCGAGGAGATGAATAGAATCTTCGTGATAGTTGAGAAGTGGTGTGAAGATCGTTATAAAATACCTGCTAACGTAGGTACAAGAAGAGAGCAGATTAGTGACGCACCCTCATACGCCGTTGTATGTACGTTGTGTATAAATAACGATCGGCCGTGCATTGATATAAGGCTGATGTGGAAGAATGCTTCTGATAATAACGCTCTTATTCCTACGCGAAACCGTTTCATCCTCGACAGAATGTTTGAAATCGTCGGATTCCGTAAACTGAAACCTATATTAGACGCGCGTGTTACTGATATGTTTTATTTTGATACAGTACTTGAATACGCATACACTGCTCTGCTCGATGGGTTTACCGAGTGTAGGGCTGGTGAGAATGGTCTAGTGCTGGATGTTTATTTAAAAAGTTTAGACTCTTTGAAATACCATGAACTTTGGTACAAAGCAATTGATCGGTACAAGGCTGAGCTCACCTACACCGTTCACCCTGAAGAACTATTTCTTTATATAACGCGCAGTTGTCGTAACGATTTAGAAGATTATTTCAATTGCCGCTATGTTGAGTGAAGAGTTCACGATTGAAAAGCTCGAGTCGGTAGAAATAAACCCTCGATTGGAAAAGCGTTCTTATAAACTTGTGTTTAATAATGTAGCTAACGATGAACTCTTTGTGCGTGCTTTTGATTGTATTCTAGACGTGTTTAAAGATGACTTACCAACCGGTTGTAAAGTGGGAACAAAAATACTACTGAACGATATGAAAGCCATTCATATCGAATACAGGTTTCCCTATACTTTAAGCGGTGAAATATTATTAAGCCGCATATACTGCGTAATGCAGAGCAATAATGATGTAATTGTAAACTCGATTAAGACCGAGTTTAGTATTTTGAAAAAAAAAGTGAATTGTATATATATTTTTGCTTGACGATTATACGCATATTTCTATTGATTTGTGTTTATATATATATATATATATATATATATATATATATATATATATATATATATATATATATATATTTTGCTTGATATTTCTCCTGTACTGTTATGTACATATTTCTGTTGAAGTGTATATGAAATGTATATTTTATTTTATATATCACCATAATTGTGTGTGTGTGTGTGTATTTCTACTGTACTGTTATGTACATATTTCTATTGAAGTGTATATGAAATGTATATTTTATTTTATATATATATCCATAATTGTGTGTATATATTTCTGTTATACGCATATTCCTCAAATGTATATTTATTTTCTATATATTTATAATAAAAAGAATGATGCAATGTTGTTTATTGTTATGCCTTCTACTACCGGTATTCTAATAATGTATACAACAGGTATCTGGCAATATTTAAGCCTTCTAAGCCAACTGGCTGATTAGGAGTCTATAATAGTGTATACAATGGTATCTGGCAACTCTGTCTTCGGAATACATGGCGCTATCTGGCAACTCAGCCAACTGGCTGATTAGGCGTATATAATAATAATGTATGCAATAATACTGCTAAAAAGAGGTATCTGACAACCATTTACAGCCAACTGGCTGATTAGGAGTCTATAATAATGTATACAATGGTATCGCGGTATCTGGCAACTCAAGCCATTTACGCCAACTGGCTGATTAGGAGCCTATAAAACAACGCCAACTCGGCTGGAAGTCTTAATGTGCACTTGGCTCCTGCCAGGTGAACACCTCTCCTCCTTTCTCTCCTCCTCCTCCTCCTTTCTCTTGGGGGATAACGCCGCCTCCAAGTTTTCCCCCCACCCCCCTTTGCAACAACCCCCTTTGCAACAACCCCCTTGCAACAACCCCCTTCCCCCTTTGCAACATTACATAATAACCTGCAACATTCCTGCACTCTCCCCTTTTGCGGCTATACTACTCACGGTCTGTGTGTATCATATATATATATATATATATATATATATATACAAAAACTCAGAATGGTTCCCTGAGAACATTATATGTTAAACACAGACCGTGCATGGCACAAGGAACTCTTCT
The DNA here is from genome assembly GCA_023014485.1 of Bathynomus jamesi. NCBI lineage: Eukaryota > Metazoa > Arthropoda > Malacostraca > Isopoda > Cirolanidae > Bathynomus > Bathynomus jamesi. The sequence continues at coordinate 131,498 of JAJOZX010000132.1, forward strand.
GGGAAAATTAAATCCACTATAGTCCGAATAAGTAATGGTAAATGACAAATACCATAGTTTTTTTCATGATTTTAGCCCGACGTGGGCAACGGGTCTCTCGCAAAGAGATCCCATAAATATAGCTTCCCTCACCAGCTACCTAGTGTAGGGATCTAGGTTTGCTTTAAACCCTAGATCCACGTCCCAAAGCTGGATCCTGTCTGCTTTGCAGATAGCTGGTGAGGGAAGCTATATTTATGGGATCTCTTTGCGAGAGACCCGTTGCCCACGTCGGGCTAAAATCATGAAAAAGAAAAAAACTATGGTATTTGTCATTTACCATTACTTATTCGGACTATAGTGGATTTAATTTTCCCAGAAGAGTTCCTTGTGCCATGCACGGTCTGTGTTTAACATATATATATATATATATATATATATATATATATATAACAATCCCTTAAATGTGTGAACAAGATGCATTGTAGGTTATCTTTACGATCTTTATGATTAGTTACGAAATCGATCGTTGTAAAATACTCAAAGCGGTTTCCGCCGAGATTGCTGAGCAGCGAAGGAGTCAATAAGATCTGTATAGCTAATAGCTCTCGTGAGTTCCGATTCAATACTAAGGTTAGCTAAAGAGTTGAGACGATTTTATGACATCACTGACCGTAGGTAGTTCTTTAGTCGCGCAGTACAGAAAAAAATCTTTCAGCAGAACAGTTGGAAGCCGGCGTACATAGGAAAATCCTGAGCGCAATATCAACATATGGGTAAACTTCTTTTAATCCTTTTGCTTGGATCATCTCACTCATCTCAAGAATGCTTGTAGGAGTTTTCTCCAAATTCAGAAGAAACCCACGGAAATGAAAACACTCATTAAAAAATGCTTCCGCCAAGTCATCCTTGTAAAATTTCTAAAGCTTGATAGTATTGGCAGTTATATCCGTCGGATTCAAGGTGGTGACTTTTGTAAAAAAATGCAAACCGTGCATGGAGGTTTTCATACACATCTTTGCGACTGTTTAATTCCAACAATAATCTGTCAAGTATTACAAGATAAGTATTAATGAAGAAGTTCCTCCGTCTATCTAATTCTACCTCGCCTTCGCGAGTTTCGTCGATTCGAAGTTTTCTTTTCTTTTTTACTTTTCATTGTAACTTCATATTCGCGGATAGATGATTTCTTAATTGCTGCTTCTTCATAAAAGTCGAAGTTGTCTCTTGCATCTTTTACATAGAATGTCAATGATGCATACAGTTCTGCTACGACACCAAGATCAATGTTAACTGCTTGGAGCTGTTTACTAGTAGCATTGGACCTTTCCAGAATGTCACCCCACATTAAAGAAATAATTGTAGTTCCAAGGCGTTGCAGTTGATTGAGGTAGCCTGATGCTTCACTGCGTGTGCAAGGCTTTTCTTATTCATCTTCTTCAATGGACGTAAGTGCCTCTATAACCTCTTCCCAGTCTTTATTGAGACTCCTACACGCTTCTTCACGGGCTGACCATCGAGTGTCTGATAAGCTCTTTCGCGTTACATTTTCAGATTTGGTAAAATGATTTTGTAGTATTTCCCAACGGTGAGTGGAGGCAGTGAAGAACACGTAAAGATTTTGGAGAAGTGCGAAAAAATCAATGGCTTCCTTACAGCAACTTGTTGGACACTGTCCAATCAAATTTAATGAGTGTGCAGAGCAGGGTACGTAAACTGCTACTGGGGACGCTTCTTTTATTCTGGCTTGCAAGCCAGAGTAAGTCCCTGACATGTTGGGGGCGTTATCATACGACTGCCCTCTGCAGTTTGCAATGTCGAGATCATGCATTTTTAATATGCTGGAAACTGAGTTGAAAAGCTGCTTTGATTTGTGGCCTACGCTGGGAAGGAATGCCAAAAATCACTCTACGGGATGCTCATCTTCTTTTATGTAACTCAGAATAACTGCAAGTTCATCGACTGTGATATGTCTGGGGTGGAGTCCACAATAATGGAATAGTACTTCGCACATTTTACTTCCTCAGTTATTTGTTTGGTAACTTTATCAGCCATTAGTTTGATGAATTGCTCACATGTAAACGAAGACGAATATGAGGTATGACCTTTTCCTGGATTTTTGTATTTTGCAATATGTTCCGCCAGAAAAGGGTCAAATTCAGCAATAAGTTCCAAAGCCATTATAAAGTTTCCACTATGGACAGAACCAAATTTCTCAATGTGGCCCCTAAAAGGTAAACCATGAAATGTCAGTGACCGGACCACTGCAACAGCTCGTTATAAAACAGTCCTCCAATACTTCTTCTCCTCATCAATTTGATAGAAAAATTGTCTGTCAATTCTTCCGAGAGTTGAACTTTTCATTTTCATAGCTAATACACATGACTTATGTTCAGATGAATTTTCATGGCTCGTTAATGCTTCACTGCCATGCTTCCAGTCATCAAATCCTTCCTTACCAATTTTAGTAGTTCCACCAAATAACTGACATGGAACGCAGAAAATTGAGCCTGTGCTCTCCGAATACATTAAATATATCCCTTTCACCTTATCTCCGTTGACAAGCATTGTTTCAAATAAGGTTTTACAAAAATATCTGAATCGTTCACCAAAACGTCTCTTTGATTGAGAAGAGTTCATGTTTTCTAGGTCCTGATTTATGCCATGCTCTGACACATAATGACGTGTAGCATCATTAACTTCCCATAATGCTGGGTCTTGTCCAATGGAAGTATTGCTGGAGGTAGTTATGATGCTACCTACATCACAAGACTTAGTATAGGGTAGGCAGGATTCTTGAACTTCTCTACCAGATAATCTAAAATTACTAGGATCTTCATTAACACTTTCATCTTCTTGGAAACTCCTAATCTCGGTACATTCTAATTCTCTTAAAAGAACATTCGGATTTGTTTCGTTTCAACATTTTTGCTCTTTATATCAGATTTCTTGAAGAAAGTATCAATTTTCGCAGTTTTGTCAATGACATCTCGTTGTTTTTCAGCTTTCTCCAGAGCTCTCTTCTTATATTCCGAGCCGCTTAGTCTTTTTCTCCCATCACTCATCTGAAAAAACAAATACATCTGAAATTAATTAAAAATATGAATAATATATTTTAAAATAGAAATATACTATTAAAATTAATAAAATATATTATAATTATATATTTAAAAAAAGTAGCTCAGCCAGGCTGAGTAGGTCTCTAACAGCTAACTACGGTGCTCGGACAGTTCGCTACTGGACATTTCGCTACCGGACATTTCGCTACCGGACATTTCGCTACTGGACGTTTCGCTACTAGGACACTACCATATATAAATTTACCAGTAAGTAAAATTAAAAAGGTAATAAAATTTATTAAAAAATTACGAGAATTATTAAATGAATACAAGGATTATTAAATGATTACATGAATTACATAAATTATTACGCATGATTACATGAATTAATTATTAAAGGAATTTTATTTTTTAAAAAGAATGAAAGACTGCATAAAACATTTGATACAATAAAATATCTAAAAATATTTAAGATTATGCGAAATAGCGCGAAGGAATTCCAGTTTATTTCCAGAATAAACTTCAGTAATTTACTGAATAAATTTCAGTAAATTATATGAATCCTCTGCTCACAGTCCCTATACTTTTTCTTCTTCTGAGTTACGTTTAGGTTAGGTTAGGTTAGGTTAGGTTAGGTTAGGTAAGGTTAGGTTAGGTTAGGTTAGTAACCAAAAAGGGAGAGGCAGAGGGATCAATGTTAAATGTAGGTTTTTATAAAAAGAGATTCTAAAATTCTAAAAATTCTAAGAGAAGTGTCATCAGATGATAAGGCTAAAATTTTAAAATGTTTATCCAAAAGGGCAAGATTGCAGGACTGGGCAATGGGCATGTTCTCTTATAGGAGACAATTCTTTAAGGACAGCGAAGTTTGATGCCGGTAGCGAAATGTCCGGTAGCGAAATGCCCTAGTAGCGAAACGTCCAGTAGCGAAATGTCCGGTAGCGAAATGTCCGGTAGCGAATTGTCCAGTAGCGAACGGTCCTAGCACCGCTAACTACATATAGGCAGTTAACATAAAAAATTCAAAATTGTCTTAAAAACTGCCTTCGTTTTACCTTGTATAAATACCATTACTGTACTAAACTGAGATAAAGACAATCTTGTCTTTAAATTTTAAATGTTGTTCAGTTTCAAAGTTCAAAGTTGCAAAATAGAAAAAATATAAATTCAATTTTATAGAGAAAACAATAAACAAAATAACTGACCAATTTTTGGCTTGATACTCTGTAAATTGTAAACAATAAATCTGAAATAAAATAAAAATAATTAGCTTTAAAATAAAGGTATTATTAAAATTAATAAAATATATTAAGGCCAAGGACCAACTTTGAAATCGACTTCGTTCAAACGTAGATTTTTTTTTAAGTGGTACTAACTTTTCTCCATTTTTTAGCTAAAAGGTACCAGAAATTTTGATTTTTTCCCTACCTAAAAAGTGCTCTCTTGTTGCCTTTCTCGTTACGACTTTTCCTATTTTACTGCCCTCAAAATTTTGCTGCCCCCTAAAATTTGCCGCCCTGGGCCATGACCCATTTGGCCCATATGTAAATACGCGCCAGCGTTCAATGTTTATGATGTGTCATTGGCTTGTAGGTGAGTTGATTCTGAAAAAAACTTCAGAGCCTAATTCAAAATTGGGACAAAAGTTGGCGCCACAAATCTCCAAGTATTCTTCTGATCTCGTGTAGTTACTGACTCCGACTGATAAAACAGCAGATGAAATGAAGTGTTAGCATTAATGTTCGTATTTAATAGAATGAGTTTATGTTAGTGTTAAAACACAAATACTCCCCATCATCTAGTCATTGCAGGATTTGTTGGAGGAGGGAATTGATTTCCAAACAATGCGTTGGGTGGTTTCTATATATATATATATATATATATATATATATATATATATATATATATATAATAAGCAAACAACCACAGGGAAAAAGGAAAAAAAGAAACACGAATTCCGAGCGCTTTCGTGATATATTCACATTTTCAAGAACAAGAGAGAAATATTTATATTTCTCTCTTGTCCCTGAAAATGTTAATATATCACGAAAGCGCTCGGAATTCGTTTCTTTTTTCCTTTTTCCGTGTGGTTGTTTGCTTATTAATAAGATCACGTGTTATTTTGTGATTTTACTGTATATATATATATATTGTGTATAAAGAAAAAATAGTGATATTTTAGACGATTTCAAAAATCAACATGCGAATATTAAGTTTTCGATGGATTTAGAGACCAAGCATTCATTGTCTGTTTTGGATGTTGAGAAAGAAAGATTGGAAGGTTTCTCGCTTACCTGTCTCGGGTTATTATAAAGCAACCAAACTTTTCAAGAGTAGATACAAACGTTATTTATCTGTAAAGAAAAATGGGCATAATGGATTGTTTTCATTACATTCACAGCAAGCTCTGAAGTTATTCTTTTCCACCAAATGAGGCGGAGGTTTATCAGGGATTAAAATTTTGTTCTAGTGGTACTCCCTCAATAGCACTGACACTGAGTCACAGAACCCTGAGGAACACCACTGTTGATAGCTTTAGGAGAAGAACAGTGGCCATCTACAACCGCAGCTATAGATCGGCCAGAAAGGAAATTCGAGATGAAGGCGTAGATAGAAGGATAGAAACCGAAAGAGAGGAGTTTGGAAATTAAAGATTTATGCCAGACTCTATCAAAAGCTTTCGATATGTCTAGCGCAGTAGCAAAAGTTTCATCGAAATCCCGAAAGGAGGATGACCAAGAGCAGAGAGAGATGCAAGAAGATCGCCAGTATAGAGGCAGTAGAGTGTCCCTTGCGGAAACGATACTGACGATCTGAAAGAAGATTGTGAGAAGAGAGTGTTGAAGAATCTTCCTATTAAGGATATATTAAAAAACTTTGGAAAGGCAAGAAATCAAAGCAATTGGACGATAGTTGGAGGGTTGAGAGCGGTCACCCTTCTTTGGGACAGGCTGAATGAAAGCGAACTTCAGCAGGAAGGAAAAGTATCAGATGAAAGACAAAGACAAAAGAGTTTGCCTAGGCCGGGTGTCAGCACTGAAGCACAGTTCTTAAGAACAACAGAAGGAACACCATCAGGACCGTATGCCTTCCTAGAGTTGAGCCCACATAGGGCTTATATCCTTATATACAGGGTGGTCTAAAAGTTCCTATCTATTTTGATGAAATAATTGTATTTTAGGATAAAATGTATAATATTTTATAATATTTATTTATCAAGCTTAGGTCTAAGATTCGACGTGAGCACCATCAGTGTCTATGCAAATCTTAACTCTATCTACTGCTTTGCGGAACACATTCTCAAACATCTCTGGGGTTATTTTAGCGACTGTCGTGACGATGCGGGTTCGCAGATCCTGTAGGTCTGTAAATCTTGTCTTCTAAACCTCACACTTTATAAAGCCCACACAAAGAAGTCTAATGGTGTTAAATCCGGAGATCGTGCTGCACACAGCCTGTTTCTACCACGTCTAATCCAGTGATTTGGTAAGAGCTCATCAAGGTACACCCGAACGATGTTTGTATAGTGACATGGAGCTCGACAACAGTGTCGAGAATGCTATCTGAACGAAGCTGGGGTTCAAGAAACTGCTGAAGCATATCAAAATAAATTGGCCCTGTTACCGTAGCTTCTGAAAAGGAAAAAGGTCCGTAAATTTTCGATGTTGTCATACCCAACCAGACATTAACTTCGTGAGAATCTCTCTCCCATTCGTAGAACTCGGTTGGTTTTTCACGATCCCAGATTCGGCAATTATGTCGATTAACCTTTCCGCATGTGTGGAATGTCGCCTTATCGCTGAAGAAAATGTGGTTTAATAAGTTTTCAGTATGAATTTTTTCAATCAATTTTGTGCACATGGCGGCTCGTCTTGGATAATCCTCTTCGTGTAATTCATGTAGCACTTGAATATGGTAACTTTTCTTTTTTAATGTTGATTTTAAAATCCTTAGAACATTCGTTTTTAGTATGCTCAGTAGTCTATGTGATGTGGAAGTTGACATTCTAAGATTTGTTTCAAAGGCATCTCTTACCAATTCGACATTTTCTTGAGAGGTACCTGGACGTCCAGATCTTGCCTCATCATGAACAGATCCTGTTCTTCTAAATTTGTTGACCATTTCGCGAATTGCTTTGTCAGTAGGTCTTGGTTTGTAAAATCTTCTTTCGAATTTTTCTCGAATTTCTTTGCACTTCTTCCCTTGGATACGTAGTGTTACTACCATCACACGTTCTCATACATCCATCATTTTCTATGGTCTGTAGAAAATAAAATAGAAATATAATTATGCTAGCAAAATAGATTGGGACTTTCTGACCACCCTATATATAGACAGAGAGCCGGCGCGTAGCTCACTTGCATGGTAGGTGAATGGTTATCATAAAAATGCCATAAATGAGGAGGGATGCTGCAGAGCAGTCGAACACATGTTGATCCTGAACCTTCGTTTACAACACTATATAATAATTACGATACGATTACTTGATACGTCAATAAAGCTTAAATATACTCTACATTAATTGATACTTACCTTGGTCATATAAGCACACTTAGCAGCCCATAAAGGTGACCCTGCAAGACCAGAAAGAAAGCAGCTGGAATGAAAGTGTAATAACGAGGATAATAAAGGGCAGCAAAATAAGGAGAGTAGAGAACCATAGCCAGACAAATTCCCCACTTAGGCTTCAATATTTTTATGATGAGAGATGGCAGAAAGATGCAAGATGTAACCATCGCAACATATAGAACGCCCAATGATACTGTTCCCATTTTTCTGCAGTGAGAAAATTAGTCGTTAGGAATTAAAATAACCCAAATTTGATATATACCAGGTGATTACAAATGATCTTCCCGATTTTAAACATTTATTATGAAAAGTTAAAGCGAAAAGCAAGATATACAAATAAAGAATATTGCAGGGAATTTTTATTTATAATATTGAACACGTCACAAATGGTCTTAAAGGTAACGTGTTTTGTGGTCTTACCACAGAGAAAGTGTACGGTCGATTCTTCTTTCCTGAACAAACAATTAACAGTATCATTTATCGCGATATGCTACAGCTGTGGTTGATGACCCAAATGCTAGAGGACAAAGCTGATGTGTGGTTTCAGCAGGATGGTGCACCACCCCATTTCCACAATGAGGTTACATCATTTTTGAATAAGCAATTGCCTGATCGTTGGATCGGGCGTAGGGGGCCCATTCCTTTGCCGGCTCGTTCGCCCGATCTAACCCCACTTGACTTCTTCCTCCGGGGCTATGTCAAAATTGAAGTTTTTGTTCCACCAATGGCAAAAATTTTGAACATTTGAAGGAAAAAATACGTGAGGCTATTAGAAAAGTTCAGTATGATATAGTACAAAATGTATGGAGGGAAACAGAATACCGCTTTCATGTCTGCAGAGCCACAAAAATAACTCATATTGAACTTCAATAACTTGTAAATAAAACTGCTTAAGTCTTCTTTATTTGTATATCTTGCTTTTCTCTGTAGCTTTGTTAGTTTTTTCTTAATAAATGTTTAACATCGGGAAGATCATTTGTAATCACCAGGTATATATTACAGAGAATCTGTGTAATTAACGATTTCATGAAATTCCTAAAATGTTCAGGGATTCAGGTAGTTTCGTCCAGGAATCATTTTTTTCTTCACATAATAGGTTTATACTTCGTGCTTTTACATATTTATTGAAAGCGTTTGTTTCACAGATTTATTGCCCAACTCGACTCTTTTTAACTGTTAAATTATATAATTTACTTACTTATGAAGCGAAGACTGAAGATTTGTCAACGAAGTAAAGCTGGTGAAGAGAAGGGTGAAAGCAAACGAAAGGCATATTACATTTTTGAGGATGGACCATTTTATTTTTTTTCTTCTTTCGTTAATGTTTTTGGTCTTGTTCTACTTTCATTTTCTTTTCCTTGAGACTTAGCTGGACCTTCATCTATAAAATGGAAAGTGACTTTATCTTTGTAATAAATTAATATTATTTAAGAGTGAGATTTTGAAGTTTTCAACAGCAATTCACTTACGTTAAGCAATTTCACATATTTTATATGCAACTGCGCTCATTTATAATTTACATTTTATAAATATGAGTTAGAAACTTGCTATATATAAATATACATACGGTCCCAAATATGATCGACGTATAATCATTCATGTATGCATTCACTTCGAACGGATTTTCAGATGTATTTCCTTTCATTTTATACAAACGCGGAAGGATAAAGTTTATATATATATATAAAGACAGAGAGAGAGAGAGAGAGAGAGAGAGAGAGAGAGAGAGAATAAATGCAAAAGTGATTGCTTTTCTTGCAAACTTTACCTGTTGGTAACTTCAAATTAAGCTCGCCTCTTTTCATTACTGTGAAATGCGTACAATGAAGATGTTTTTAAGGTCGTAAATACCTCTTTTTTTGGTTAGAGATAATCAGTTAATGAGAATTTAATATTTGGCACAGTTTATGTTCTTTGTAAGCAGTAATTAAATCAAAGAGGATCGCGAACTCTCGCAATAATGATAACAGACATTGTCATACTTCCCTAATGTTTAAGGAGCTAAATATTTTAAAACTAAATGACTTATACAAATTCACTGTTGCTGTCAGAATGTTCAAAGTTATCAACAAAACTCGGCATACGTCAACCATTCAAAGAGCAATCACCCCGTATCAAACACTGTTGTTATAACACCAGACTGCCCACTGATTTTATGCATAAACCTTATTATACAATAGAAACTGCAGGAAATGCATTCTTCAAAGGAGCAGATGTATGGAATGCAATTCCCATGCATATCAGGCACGCTTCATCACTAAATGTATTTCGCAAATCACTATAAAAGCACTCATTAGTTCCTACTGATGTATAACTTCAGTACAACAATTTTTGTCACAGAAACAAATTTTTTAATCACCTATTTAAAATATGCTAATTTTATTAATCACTTTAATTTCGTAATCTATACTTTATTATTATTATTATTATTATTATTATTATTATTATTATTATTATTGTTGTCCCTATTATTATTACTTGCCACTTTAACTACTTCTATATAATAAATAAACTAAATGCCATTAAATTTGCCTTGAGAAACTTCCATGCTTCCAAGGGCATATTCAAATGAGAGCACTGTAAATATATTAATGTCATAACAAATATACAAAAATTGTAAAACTCTGTCATTTGTATTCTTTTTTAATATAAGTTTGAAGTTTGAAATCTTTATATTTTTCATCAGATTTCTTCCAAAAGGGTCAACTTTTCTTCACTTATAAATAACATTGTTCAAAAACATTTTTCTCCTTTTGATAAATGTGGGTGATTCTTATGTTCTTTTTAACGTTGATTACGAAAATGAAAACAGATATTTACTATTACCGACAGGTTTTAAGGGATTTGCAATTTAAAACTCTTTGAGATCGAGATAGCATTCCCCAGTTTGCATCTTAAAACGAGATTTATTGTTAGTAATTTATTTTGTATAAAATCTTCATATTATTATACATTGTATATATTATTCATTACATTACATTACATATTATTCATTGTATATATTATTATTATTATTTATATTTACATGTTTATATAAAATATGCATATACTTATTCAAGTATACTATATATACATACAGTAAACCCTCGTCCAACGTGGGGGATAAGTTCCTCGAGAACAGCGCGTTAGGCAAATCCGCGTTGGATAACTTAATACCTTATGGGATAAATGGGGATACGTGAACGCGGCCGCGTAAAATCTCCCATTAATACTTAGATACGTAGACTTTTTATTCACACATAAATGAATTTCCCTACCTATAGTGTATATGAAATAAGAGCATAATAAAATCATAAACATAATGATATTTACATATGATAAATAAAAATATATTAAACGAAAATAGCACATATCTTTTCTTCACTCTTTCGGATGGTGCGTATGGTAGACTCATTCACGTGATATTCGCGGCCAAGTGATGTTATGCTCATACCACCATCATACTACCACGTAACTTATCTAAAATCTTTATTTTTTCGGCTAATGTCATAACCTTACGACTTTTCTTCTCTTCACTATCACTTGCAGATGCTTTACGTTTTGGTGCCATACTGCTGTCTAAGGGTAATAGCAAAACAACGGCGAAATACGACAAAAGCAATTCAACACAACTTCACTGAACTTAACGCGGTAGCGGGACTAAGACAAAGGGTGATACGAGGGGGTGACGCGAGAGGGAGGGAGATGCGGGAGTGATGGAGAGTGTAGGAGAAAACACTAGAGCGCGCGCTGGCACGCGTACAGTACTACTGTATTAGAGCGTGTTTGGCGGATCGTGTATAATCAAATTTTCCGCTTTCGGCAAATAATTGTTCGCATTTATTTTTCCATGTATAGGCAAATTCGCACTGGACAAACACGCGTTGGACGAGGGTTTACTGTATATATATATATATAAACAATTGTTTATTACTTTTATTCATGTGATGCATGCCATTCCTTAAAATGCTCAAGCGAGAAAAAGCCTAGCTTTCCGGGACAATCAATGCCAATAATGGTGGGTTTCAATATAGTGACAAATACTACTGTAGAGAAACAAAGCCAAAAACACATATAATTTATACTAGAAATAGCGGGTGTAAACTGACAAGTAGAAGGTTCGAGACAGCAGTTGCCAAAAACCATTTTACGCATAGAAAAGTAAATAGGTGGAATAGTTTGTCGTAGAAGTAATTAGTAGCACGTCTATAAATATGTTTAAAAATCGATTAGATGCATATGCTGATAAACTGTGTATAGTTTAAGGTAGTAAAATTAAGGTTTTTGTGGTTCGGAACCCACGTAAAATTGTAGGTCCTCTCCGCCACCACGGAGGACATGCGCAATACACAATTACAAACACGGTTAGGTACACCAGCTATGAGTGGATCCTAGAGTCTTTGTTGGTCTGAAACATCATAATATTTTAACAAGTGTAACATTACGCCATATCATCGAATACATTTTTCTCTCACACTTTGGAGTTTTATAAATATATCACATGTACTGAGAGGCATTACCGTGTCTTGGGCATTTGTGGGCGGAGCAATTTGACTATGGTGACAAACTGATTGGTGATTGATAGATAAATAGTACGAGTGTGAAAAACTATATAGGGCCATGGGTTGATTGCCTGTTACCCTCATCCGTTGGAAATGTCCAGCAGATTTCAGTGGAGAGTGAACGACAAAAGCCCTATATATTTTCGTTAGAGAGTTATGAATATGTAGGTCTTTAAAGGACCTCTTTATATTTAATTGTGAAATAAAGGTATCACATACGATACCATGTTGTGGTTTTTCCATATACTGGGGGGGGCCGGAGAAAAATTTGTATGTTATAGATCAAATTTTTTGATAAACTGTGTGTTTTAAACCATGTGAAATGGATTGAAAAGAATGAAATAGGAATTTAGGAAGAGAAAGGTTACTCAAGACCTATTTAAATATAAAAGTTCAAGAGGTTAGCTTCTCAAGTTTAGTTAAAGTTATTTCAATCAGTTCGACTCCCCTTAGGTATAGGAAATTTATGGAATTGAAGTAAAGTTATTAACTTTGCGCATTATTTATCTGTGTAAATTTTATGTCACCAATTTTTAAATGCTGGTTTACTAATGTTTTGGAGTTTTGTCATGTTTTGTTTTGTTAATGATTTATGTTTTAATTAAAGTGACTTCTACGTTGGTGAGTTAATTGAAATGTACTGTACTTCCATGTTATGTTGTTTGGTTGAAAGAGTTTGTACTGTATTCAAACCTCCTACCACTTCAGACTAGTCAATACCCGTAGTTTTAGTGGAGTAAATGTTACTCCTCACAGGTAGATCTGGAGGGCTTGGGGCTTTGAATCCTGTACTGTTTTTGTGTTGTTTGGTCTCTGGCCATGGGAGGCCATAAAACCCTTGTAATAGTTTGGGCTGTGGCCAGGGGGAGGCCACAAAACCCTCGTAACAGTTTGGGTTGTGGCCAAGGGGAGGTCACAAAACCCTTGTTATAGTTTGGGTTGTGGCCAAGGTAGGCCACAAGACCCTTGTAATAGTTTGGTCTGTGGCCATGGGAGGCCACAAGACCCTTGTTATAGTTTGGGTTGTGGCCAAGGTAGGCCACAAGACCCTTGTAATAGTTTGGTCTGTGGCCATGGGAGGCCAGAAGACCCTTGTAATAGTTTGGGCTGTGGCCAAGGGGAGGCCACAAAACCCTTGTAATAGATTGGTCTGTGGCCAAGGAAGGCCACAAGACCCTTGTAATTGTTTGGGTTGTGGCCAAGGGGAGGCCACAAAACCCTTGTAATAGTTTGGGTTGTGGCCAAGGGGAGGCCACAAAACCCTTGTAATAGTTTGGGTTGTGGCCAAGGGGAGGTCACAACAAAGCTGGGCACTTGCGTTTTTTTTTGCGGTACTGCGGTACTGCGGTACTACCGCACTACCAAACCGGTACCGCATAACGCAGTACCGCAAAGGATCGCTGAAAGTACAGGCTGTACTTTCAGCGATCCTTTGCGGTACTGCGTTATGCGGTACCGGTTTGGTAGTGCGGTAGTACCGCAGTACCGCAGTACCGCAAAAAAACCCGCAAGTGCCCAGCTTTGGGTCACAAAACCCTTGTTATAGTTTGGGTTGTGGCCATGGGAGGCCACAAGACCCTTGTTATAGTTTGGGTTGTGGCCAAGGGGAGGCCACAAACCCTTGTAATAGTTTGGGTTGTGGCCAAGGGGAGGCCACAAACCCTTGTAATAGTTTGGGTTGTGGCCAAGGGGAGGTCACAAAACCCTTGTATAGTTTGGGTTGTGGCCATGGGAGGCCACAAGACCCTTGTTATAGTTTGGGTTGTGGCCAGGGAGGCCACAAACCCTTGTAATAGTTTGGGTTGTGGCCATGGGAGGCCACAAGACCCTTGTAATAGTTTGGGTTGTGGCCAAGGGGAGGCCACAAACCCTTGTAATAGTTTGGTCTGTGGCCAAGGAAGGCCACAAGACCCTTGTAATTGTTTGGGTTGTGGCCAAGGGGAGGCCACAAAACCCTTGTAATAGTTTGGTCTGTGGCCAAGGAAGGCCACAAGACCCTTGTAATTGTTTGGGTTGTGGCCAAGGGGAGGCCACAAAACCCTTGTAATAGTTGGTCTGTGGCCAAGGAAGGCCACAAGACCCTTGTAATTGTTTGGGTTTGGCCAAGGGGAGGCCACAAAACCCTTGTAATAGTTTGGGTTGTGGCCAAGGGGAGGCCACAAAACCCTTGTAATAGTTTGGGTTGTGGCCAAGGGGAGGCCACAAAACCCTTGTAATAGTTTGGGTTGTGGCCAAGGTAGGCCACAAGATCTTTGTAATAGTTTGGGTTGTGGCCAAGGTAGGCCACAAGACCCTTGTAATAGTTTGGGTTGTGGCCAAGGGGAGGCCACAAAACCCATCTTAGATTACCTATAATTAATTTACGTTTTATTTGTTATTCCATTTTTGTTTTTCCTCACTTTTTAATATAAAAGGTGTAGCATTTTATAAAGTCCTCACTCTTTCCAAAATGAAAGGGTGTTGCAATTTAATTTATTTTCCATAGGAAATATTACAATACTCCAGCCCTGTTTTCATTAACACAGTCTTTGTTTTGTATATATTTATATAGGTACTGTATGTATAATTTTAATTTTGTGATGTTACAGTTCTGCACTTAATTTTTTGTGATGTTACAGTTCTGCACTTAATTTTTTGTGATGTTACAGTTCTGCACTTAATTTTTTGTGATGTTACAGTTCTGCACTTAATTTTTTGTGATGTTACAGTTCTGCACTTAATTTTTTGTGATGTTACAGTTCTGCACTTAATTTTTTGTGATGTTACAGTTCTGCACTTAATTTTTTGTGATGTTACAGTTCTGCACTTAATTTTTGTGATGTTACAGTTCTGCACTTAATTGTTTGTGATGTTACAGTTCTGCACTTAATTTTTTGTGATGTTACAGTTCTGCACTTAATTTTTTGTGATGTTACAGTTCTACACTTAATTTTTTGTGATGTTACAGTTCTGCACTTAATTTTTGTGATGTTACAGTTCTGCACTTAATTTTTGTGATGTTACAGTTCTGCACTTAATTTTTGTGATGTTACAGAGTCTTATGAGTAAGTTAAATTGCTGAAATAAATTTTACAACCTACACGACAGGTTGAATTATAAATTTAGTGTTTTTAGTTAGAATAGGCCTTGAGTGTAAAGAGTAGGGTCTACTTTGTGAGGTAGGCTTCGTAATTTATTATTATTTATATGTAATGAAAAAGCCAAACATGGAATAAATTCTGTTCAGATGTCAAAATGTTTGATAAGGCGTAATTTTATTATTATTTGTTTGTTTTAATTCTGTTTTTGTTATTTTATTCAAGGTTAAGGTTTTCACAGCAAATAACCCTTCCCCACATACGGGCCACCATGTGAAAAACTATATAGGGCCATGGGTTGATTGCCTGTTACCCTCATCCGTTGGAAATGTCCAGCAGATTTCAGTGGAGAGTGAACGACAAAAGCCCTATATATTTTCGTTAGAGAGTTATGAATATGTAGGTCTTTAAAGGACCTCTTTATATTTAATTGTGAAATAAAGGTATCACATACGATACCATGTTGTGGTTTTTCCATAACGAGTCACTTGAGTCTGCAGTAGCTGCTTATCATCGAATTAGAGAAGCACAAAGCACATACCTGTCAGGACATGCACATTCTTGTTTGTCATGTGTTAGAATTGCGCATTCATATTAATCTCTCAGTCAGTCTCGTGCATTGCTACCCACCAGTTGATTGATTAAGTGCATTTAGTTATTAGTTTTGTTTTGGTATATGTTTTGTGAAAAAAATAATGTTTTTGTGATGTAAAAATGAGAATGTGTCGTAAGTGTGCAAACAGCCCTGACAGTTGTGTTGCGTGTGGTGAATTTACAACAAAATCACAAAAGCAGGTTTTCACTCCTTTAATTAAAAAGACGTATAAACTTCATTTCGGTTACAAAGTATGAGATCAAGACAAAATCTGGGCTCCTCATGTATGTTGTGTTTATTGTGCAAGATCTGTGAGGGGGTGATTAAAAGGTACTCATTCTTCAATGCCTTTTGCGGTCCCAATGGTATGGAGAGAACAAAGACACCACTCGACTGATTGCTACTTCTGTTTAACGAATATAAGTAGACATTCCTCAGACTCTAAACATGCCATTCAATATCCTAATTTACTGTCAGCCATGCCATCTCTCACATTGTGACGATTTGCCAGTACCAAAACCACCAACGACATGGATTTTAGATGATGATGATGACCCTGATGATGAATCTTGTAATGAACCTTTGGACAGACAAGATGACATGGATACACAATTTCAACCACCTTCATTGGATGAACCTTATTTAATTTCTCAATCAGAATTAAATGATCTTGTGAGAGAGTTGAATCTATCTGAAAATCAGAGTGAGCTCTTAAGTTCTAGATTAAAAGATTGGAATCTCTTACAAAAGACTATAAATATATCATTTCATAAGTGTGAGACATACTTCACATCGTTTTTCTCTATGGAAAGTGATTTAGTGCATTATAATGATGCGAACGCTTTCATGGAGGCACTTGATCGAGAGCACAATCCTAAGGAATGGAGGCTTTTTGTCGATTCATCAGAGTTGAGTTTGAAAGCTGTATTATTGCACAACGGTAATATCTATCCGTCGATTCTGATTGCACATAAAGTTCATATGAAAAAATCGTATGACAATATGCAGTTATATTTGAACATATTGACTATGATAAACACTCCTGGCGTGTCTGTGGTGATCTGAAAGTGATTGCACTTCTCCTCGGCTTACAGTTAGGATACACAAAGTTCTCTTGTCTCCTCTACGAGTGTGACAGCCGAGCTAACGGGAGTCATTATACACAGAAAGAGTGTCAACTTCAGTAGGATGGCCGCAAAAAGGGAGAGTGCATATGCAATTGCAATGTTGATAAAATGAGTGCCAGTACCAACCCCCTCCCCCAGAGCCAACCCCCCAAAGGGGGGAAACTGCTCCAGCAAGCTGGGGGGAGTTCACCTAACCTCTTTAGGGGAGAAGTTGGGACGGCCGCACCCTCCCCAAAGGGGCATAAATGAAATAAACGCCTCACTATTGAGTTTACATTACAAAATGGGTGCGTACTGTTGTTAGTGGGGTAAATAACATCCCCTTACTCTGATGTGTGTAAATAATGTATTTAATTATAATTTAATTGCATCTTTAACTGATGACTCATCTACCTTGAGAAAGCCCCCTTTAGCCAACCAAATGCAAGGTTAGGCCATCATGCTCTACACTGATTAAAAGTAGAATTAGGTTTATTTGGTGTTAAGTCGTTCAAGCGAGACAGTGTTTGATTCTGTATAATCTGCATGTTGCACTCAGGTGAAGGAACGAAATGTTCTCTTGCACTCTCTGCCGTACATAACAAGGTGCACCCCGCTCATCTGGTATTGTATTGAGACAAACATCTAGCATTCTTTGAAGACTTCAACTCTGTTGTGACGGCCCTGAGAAACGACCATTTAAGTCTCTGACAATATCCCGGGATGTATTATAACGCCCTGGGCTAGTGTTATTATTGTTCTGTAGTACTGCGGCTTTCCACTCCGAGCCGAGCGCATATTACCGTTTTGAGTTACTCAGGCATTTCCCATTCACCACAGAATCTAAGAATCACAAAGAGGGACCTTTATTACCGATACATTAAAACTTGGTGCATCAAGTTTTAAAGTATTGACAAGAAAGATCCCCGATTTTATGGTTCTTAGAAGCTGTGAGGGGTATGGGAAAATGTCCTACTTTTGACCCTTCTTATACATATAAGAATCATCCAATCAACCAAAATTTGGGGGTCTCACCCCCGCATTTTTTTCCTATTCATATAAAACGTGTACCAAAGATGTTTTATTAAAATCAATTAATATTTAGGGGGGCCTCATAAGCAACCATCCCTACTAGGCCAAATTTACTATGCTTTCAGTCCTAAAATGTTTAGTTCAATTCAGTTTCTACTTAATCAGTAGTCAATGTCTATTTTAGTTTATGCTCTTCTTTAACTGCTGTTATTTGCCCTTATAATGAAACGCTAATAAAAAATTCGTGTATTTATGTTTCAATAATTAACTAAATTTGAGTCCTTGTGCGGGACCAATAAGAATATTTATAATTACTTGAGATTTTGCACATTTTGTTTTTTTGTCAAATGGAATATATTGAGGGGATGAGACGGTGAAATTTGCAATTTCGAAAAATAAGGGGCACCCAAATATATATATATATATATATATATATATGAAATAGAAATGTACTTTTGCGTAATTAGCTGTAGATATGATAGTTATGTGTTAAAATGTAGGTTGTCGCCTAATTTTTATTGCGAAAGAATCAGATGTTTAATTTAAATATTTAATAATACTACTACTTCAAGTTAAATTGCTATACTCGATGTTAGTGTCCCCCCCCTGTGTCGGTCTCTCTTCACATGAAGGTCAAGCTGGTGGCCCGCCTCTAGGTCTGGCTTGGTGGAGGAGCGAGTTGCTCTCTTGCGCTCTCCACCGCACATAGCCAGGTACACTCGACTCATCTGGTACCGTCCTGTGCCAGGCATCTAGTCTTCTCTTGAATACTTCAACTTTGACCCCTGTAACGTTTCTGAGGTCCTTAGGAAGCTGGTTAAAAAGTCTTGGCCCCCTGACAACCAAGCTATTTTCCTTCAGTGTTGAGGAGGTCCCTTGTCAGGCCTTTAGTTTGGGAACACTACATATTCTGCCCTTCCTATTTTCCAGCTATGTTTGGATGGTAATTGGGTTTAGTTTGAAGTTTGGTACCACTCGCTGATTTTTCTGCTGATCTTTGTATCGTCCGTAATATTGTCTTTGGCTGCGCTGAGAGACACTGACTGAGGCGCATTGTGGTGGGATGGCGGGAGGGGACCCGCGAATGTAAACACCACCAAATCACGGTTAACTCCATGTCACGATCACGGATAAGTGCACAATGGTAACAATTAGTATGTCATGTTAATGCAAGTGATGACAGTGAATCACCGATAAAATGTGTGTATATACTTCGTTGCGTTTCCGTGCGTCGTTCTCTCTTCACACGAAGGTGAAGATAGATAGATAGATAGATAGATGGATAAACAGGCAGGTAGATAGATAGACAGTTAGATGGATAGATATATAGGAATATACAGTGCATTCGAACAGTCTCTCCGCAGTGCTATGTTAAATGTACCGGTATAGGAAATTGAAAAACTACAATGTTTTCATTCAACCATGATTTAGTGATTTTATTACATAACCTTTTCGAACGCACTATGTCTAAGGTTAAAAATATCCGCGTTTGACACTCAATTTTGAACTTTTTACCCTTAAACAATAGAGACTGAACAGGTGAGATAAATGTATTCCAGTAATGTTGAAGAGAAATTATTTAGAATAAATCATATTAATCCATTTATTGAATTGTAGAAGGCGTAATTAAATGAGTTATACCATATATTCCATTTTTTATAAATACGTATAGAAAACGATATTTATTGGGGATGCCATAGGAAAACATTTACGGTTAAAAATATCAATGTTTGACCCTCAATTTTGAACCTTATACCCTTAAATAATAGAGACTGAACAGGTGAAATGAATATATTCGTTTAACTATACGATGAAAAAGGACTTAGTAGATCTTATATATATATCGAAGCATTTCATAAGTCTTTATTGCTGGATAGGAGACCCCAATCTTCTACGTTTTTGAGTGTGTTTGTGACAATACGCTGTATTAGAAATCGAATCCTCAAGGCAGTGTTTAATTCGAGAATTGCACTGAAGGAAATTTACTTTAAGCCGTGAATAGTAAGATTTAATATGTTCCAAAAGCTGGTTTAAAATTACATTAAATATAATGCAGTAATGGTGAAGAGAGAAATTATTTAGAGTAAATCATATTAAATCCATTTATTGAATTGTAGAAGTTGCAATTAAATGAGTTATGCCATAAATTCCATTTTTTATAAATACGCATAGAAAACGATACTGCTTCAACACCAATCGTCTAAGTTTCGACGCTTGGTTGTAGCCCTCATATCGGTTACGTGGTGTTGCTGGGATGAGCTCCTAAAAGTCTATACTTAGACGATTGGTGGTGATGTGGTGTTTTTTGTAAATAATTCAAAGCTGGGCACTTGCGGTTTTTTTGCGGTACTGCGGTACTGCGGTACTACCGCACTACCAAACCGGTACCGCATAACGCAGTACCGCAAAGGATCGCTGAAAGTACAGCCTGTACTTTCAGCGATCCTTTGCGGTACTGCGTTATGCGGTACCGGTTTGGTAGTGCGGTAGTACCGCAGTACCGCAGTACCGCAAAAAAAACCGCAAGTGCCCAGCTCTTTGTATATATTTTGCTACTGGGGCTTTGCATGCATCTGTTTATATATATATATATATATATATAATAATAATAATAGGGGATTTATGGGGGGTATAGTCGGGGAGCGTATGTGCGTTTGTGTGCGCTTTTAATTCGTTCGAAGGTTATTAATATACAGTATACAGGCCATTTATGCCTTCTAAGCCAACTGGCGGATTAGGACAACTGTCAACTGGCTGATTAAGCCAACTGGCGGATTTCGAGTTCTAAGTCAGGTGTTGCCACCTTGAGCCCTCATTGAGCTTCTGCCTCTCGCAGAAGCTGGGTGGTCTCTTCCTCTCTCTCCTCCTCTCTCTCTTAGATTAGGTATGCCCCTTTGGTGGGTGAGGCCGTCCCACTTTTTCCCCCAAAGAGGTTAGGTGAACTCCCCTCCTTTGAGGGGTTGGCACTGGCACTCATTTGATCAACATTGCAATTGCATATGCACTCTCCCTTTTTGCGGCCATCCTACTAATTCGACAAAATTTGGTTCCAGGACAGAAAAATGTTGCCCAACATTTGCCCAGCAAAAGTTTTCTTACCACCTCTCCATATTAAGCTTGGTTTGATGAAAATTATTGTGAAAGCCATGAATAAAGACGGACCTGGTTTTCTATATCTAAAACAGAAGTTCCCTAGAATCAGCGAAGCGAAAATCAAAGAAAGCATTTTTGGGGCCCACAGATCAGAAAAGTGATGAAAGACATTGTATTTGATGAGTCTTTGAATGAGGTTGAAAGAACAGCATGGAAAGCTTTTAAAGAAGTTACGAATTTGCTCGGCAGCGTCAAAACAGAAAATCATGTCTTCCTGGTGGACCAAATGCATAGTGTTTACCAAGCCATGGGGTGTAACATGTGTTTGAAAATGCATTTCCTGCACTCCCACCTCGACTTCTTCCCATCAACCCTGCGCGCTGTCAGCGATGATCATGGCGAAAGATTTCATCAGGATATATCAACCATGGAAAAACAGTACGAAGGAAGCCCCTAGTACTAGTTATAAGCGAAAATCAGCTGCAAAACCATTTTAGGTACGATACTCTTCTTTTTTGTACAATTAAATATACCAAAAATGTAAGAAAATCTGTCAATTTTCATTTGCATTTCCTTCGAAATTGGTGGGTGAGAGAAAAATGCTGTTTTCAATTTCGTAATTAGTGTTAATAAGTACAAGTTAAAAAGTTTTAAGTTTAATATCTATCGGAAAAAAACAAACAATTTGTCCTATGTACACTTTTACTTCGGACAGGACACCTCCCATCAAGAAAGCTATATTTTCTTCAATTTCTCCACGCTCTTTGGATTGCCACTCCGGAATACATGGATGCTGAGTTAGAAAAAATCAAGTTATCCACCTGCTTTTTTTGGAATCTTGTCTTAACAAGGCAAAACGAACTTTCTATCGTGTGAATAATAACCCTCGCACTTTGTCGAAGAATATTTTAGTACTTCCATTTTTCCCATGCTTTTAAGGCATTGCTAATGTACTTTAACTTTTGAACATTAATGTAGTATTTTCATATGACAATATTGTGCAAAATATCATAGTTAAGAATAGTCCTACCAATAATTTAGGCATTATCTACAAAATTATCTATAAAATCAATCCAAACTACTGCAAATTTTAAACGATAAGTTGGCAAAGTTAACAACGGTAAGAATAATCGCTTCTCGAAAGGTAGATCCAACTGACTTCATTTCGTATTCTCCAACTAAATAGCGTTTTTATCGTACGTTGGATTCTGCTGCAGATATAGCACGCCTCATCCTCAAAATTGGAAAGTTATCCACACCAGCAATAAACATTAAGAACCTGTATAAATGGTAAATACATATGTTAATTAATCTGACTGAATAAATTGTGTATGAGATCTCTTCAAAATATGAGAAAGGGATACTTAGCAGAAACATATTTCCTGCAAGCCAAAGCTCTTCGAAATAAAGCTCTGATTCAAGTAAAACACAATAAAAGATGGTGAAAACTTCTCAACCCATGTTCGACCAAGGGGGTTTCAAAATCACGACAAAAAGTTAATTTTGTATTTTTAGTGTAAATGTGTGCTTATATAACTTGGTTAACCTTGGTTTTGCTCCCACCTTCGACCTAAGGCTTAACATTCAGTCCGATCCACGACCCATCGCGGGTGGTTAGAACTTACAAAGTCCTTGGCCGGACTCGATCTCACTTCCTCCTGATGAGCAGCACAGCGTCTTAACCACAAGGCTACCCAGGGTACCATTTATCTACCAACCAATTTTTAATGTATGGAAAAACAGCTGGGTTTGCTGCCCGCCGCCTGCCGTCACCAGGAATCGAACCCGTAGCCGGTGGATTCGTAGTTAGCGATGCTAACCACTGCACTACGTAACAAAATTATATTAGTCTATAATGGGGTGAAAAATAGGTGGGGTGAAAAAGAGATAGAATCATAGCATGCATTATTTTCCATTTTTATTAAAATTTCCTTGACAAAAGAAAAAAATTAAGTACTTCAAAGTTTTTATAATGAATAAAATTGACTTAAATTAAATTAAAATTTTATCATATGTCGTAATTTCAGTTCAACGAATGAAAATGAGAATTTTGTTTAAGAAAGCAACAACTTGCAAAAAACTTCACTTTTTTCTACGTGATGGTCAAAATATGATAATAAAAACCCACTCTAATAGACGGAGTTTATTCCACAACAGTTTCCACTGGCATCCTCTTCGGGTGGATACAGAAAAACGAATGAACCAAAAACAAGAGAAAAACAGTCCAGGAACCATTAAGAAATTCGCACCTAGGTTAGATCCCGTTCTCCCGACACATTCGTACGTTCATTATTTTTCATATCATGATGAAGGGGTTCAAAGCTCAATTATTTCTTCCATGTTTCTAAGAGCACTCAGGATTTGTAGCCCACATTTGCTGGACCCGGAAAATTTAAAGATTTGGAACATTTTTAAGGATTTAAAATATCCTGAGTGGTTTATCAGAAAAGTGTATTTTAAAGCCAGAAAATCTTTTTATGCCCCTCGGGAACCTTCATTTAACCAAAAACAATATGTGAGTTTGCCTTACAGTGCCGGATTAGAAAGAATAAAACCGTTGACGAAAGATTTTAAGTTTGCTTTGGCGTTTAAATATTCGTCTACCGTGAAAAGTAAATTGGTTAGGAATAACGTTGCGAAACAGGAACAAGCCTGTTTCTACAGCATTCCCTGTAAAAGTTGTGATTTAATATATGTAGGAGAAACTGGAAGAAATATTGAAACCCGTATTAAAGAACACAAATCCTTCAGAAGTTGTAATACTAATAATGCCATTTTTTATCAGCCAGCCAAAATAATCATGCTATAGATTGGGAATCAGTAAGGTACTTTATATATGTAATAATTATATCAAGAGAAAAACAATAGAATCTGTATGTATAGAACAAGTAGATAATTTTAATTTGTGCGAAGGTACTTATAAGTTGGACCCTTAATGAGATTCTTGGTCAAAAAATCCCTTACGGATTCGGGTGAGCGGGTTCTAACCTAAGTGTGAATTTCTTAAAGGTCTCTGGATTGTTTCCTTACTCGCTTTTGGTTCATTCGGTTTTTTTTTTTTCGGTAAAATGTAAATGGAATAATAAACGTAAATGTAAATATAATAATGGAAGTAATAAATGTGGAAATAAATATAAATGCAATAAATGTAATAATTAGTGTAAAGGTAATAATAATAAATGTTAAAAAATGTAAATGCATTAATTTATGCAGTAATTATGTCAGAATAATAGAATCTGTATGTATAGAACAAGAAGATAGTTTTTATTTGTGCGAATGTACTTATAAGCGGGTCCCTTTAATAAAAATGCCCTTCTGGGGTCGGGGGAACGAGATCTAGCCTTGGTGCGAATTTCTTAATGGTCTCTGGATTGTTTCCTTCTCGCCTTTTTCATTCGTTATTGGGTTTATAATTTCTGTATAATAAACAACAATGTAATAATCAATGTAATAATACATTTATAATTTCTGTAATGAATAATAATGAAATATTAAATGTAATAAATTTAATAATAAATGTAATAATTATATAAAAAAAATAATAGAATCTGTATGTATAGAACAAGAAGATAGTTTTAAATTTGTGCGAATGTACTTATAAGCGGGTCCCTTTAATAAAAATGCCCTTCCAGTGTTGGGAGAACGGAATCTAACCTAGGTGCGAATTTCTTAATGATCCCTGGACTGTTTTCCCTCTTGTTTTTTGTTCATTCGTTTTTCTGTATCCACCCGAAAAGGATGCCAGTGGGCATCGAAACTGTTGTGGAAAAACTCTGTCTATCAGAGTGGGTTTTTATTATCATAAAGCAACAACTTATATACATTTATATAAAAAATGTGATTTCTCCTTAAGTGAAGAAAAGTTGACCCTTTTGGAAGAAATCTGATGAAAAATATAAAGATTTCAAACTTCAAACTTTTCAAACTTCAAACTTCAATAATAAAGTATACTGTAGATTACGAAATTAAAGGTGATTAATGAAATTAGCATATTTTAAATAGGTTATTAAAAAATTTGTTACTATGATAAAAAATGACTTATACAAATTCATTGTTGCTGTCAGTATGTTCAAAGTTATCAACAAAACTCGACATACATCAACCATTCAAAGAGCAATCGCCCCCTATCAAAAACACCGTCGTATAAACACAGAGTGCGCAGTGCCACTGATTTTATGCATAAACCTAACTATACAATAGAAACTGCGGGAAATGCAGTCTCTTCAAAGAAGCAGAGTGGAATGCAATTCCATGCATATCAGACACGCTTCATCACTAAATGTATTTCGCAAATCACCAGAAAAGCACTTCATTAGCTCCTACTGACTTATAACTTCACTACTGCTTTAGTTTCAAAATATTTAGCTCCTTAAACATAGAGGAAGTGTGACTGTGTCTGTTACCATTATTCGAGAGAGTTCGCAAACATTTTTTTTTAATTACTTCCAAAGGATGTTTCATATATTTCTTTGAGCTACCCTATGCTATAATGCAATATAATAAATGTGGATGGATGAAGGAATAATATTCTGTAGGGTAAGGAGTGTGTTTTGAGGAAGGGTCTTTTTTAGTTTAAAACAAAAAATGAAGAAAAAGCTTGATATTTTGGATTTGATATGTTGTACCTGACTTTTGAAATTTAGTTTTTAATCTAAATTAATGGCAAGTACTTTAACCTCATTCACTCTTAGAAGAGTAGTATTCCCAATTTGTATAAGACAGTTTGTATTAAAATTTAACAATTATATGGCTTTCTTTTCTAATATTTGAATACAAATGTAGTCATTGGGATAATATGGGTAAAAATGAAAAAAACCATGAAATATATCATATTTCACCTCTGCTTATCCAATTGTATTGTAGACCAGTAAGGCAGTACTCTATGTTACTCATAAATAAATAATTTCGGAAAGAGAAGGGGAAGTTTGTTCATGAGACATGCTTGATTTAAG
>JAJOZX010000132.1:162500-240000 GCA_023014485.1 Bathynomus jamesi
CTTCTATTAAAGTAACGTTGTTACAAACATTCGATATGTGCACCATTAGTGATTCGCAAAACATCCAATCGATACTCCAAATGTTGCCATGTACGCTGCAGCATATCCACATCAATTCGCTCAATAGCAGCTGTGATTCTTGCTTTTAAATCATCAATGTCTGTCACCCGCGTACATTTCTAAAAAACTTGTCAAAACGTGTATCAGAAAAAACTTAATGAGATTCTCTGTAAAATGGGACAAAACTGGAATTTCTACACTTCATGGTTGACTTTTAATAACAGCCAAACATTGTACAGATAATTCTCGGACACCCGGTAGTGTTGTCTGAATTCTGCATCCGATGACATTATTATTCCAAGATCCTTGCCTTGTGGGTTTGATATTACTTGTTTGGCTTGAAGAGATTTTGTACCATTTTCCGTAGCTCGTTTTTGTGACCATGAGTTGGAATTTTTCTTCGTGTAACTTCAAATCGTCTTTTTCACTCACTTGACTAATACATCGATGTAACTTTGTTTGCCACTTTCAGTTAATATTGCCATGCATATCTTTGTGTCGTTATCGAGTCACGATATAACACTATCTTTAGTATGTACAGTACATCTATATCTGCAGTCCAAAGTTGGGCACTTGCGGTTTTTTTGCGGTACTGCGGTACTGCGGTACTACCGCACTACCAAACCGGTACCGCATAACGCAGTACCGCAAAGGATCGCTGAAAGTACAGCCTGTACTTTCAGCGATCCTTTGCGGTACTGCGTTATGCGGTACCGGTTTGGTAGTGCGGTAGTACCGCAGTACCGCAGTACCGCAAAAAAAACCGCAAGTGTCCAGCTTTGCTGCAGTCATTATGATAAACAGCAAGGGAGCTAATAGTGTACCTTGTAGGACAGCGATGAATATTGGAGATTTCAGATTTGAATCCATTTACTAATATTGTTTGTATTCTTTAGGTCATAAAATTAAATATTCATCGTCACAGTTTTGCAGTAACTGCTGTTTTCTAAAGTTTGTGTGCTATAATCCTATAATCCCACTTATCAAATGCTTTAGTAAAATTATGGATAATACACCTATATTTTGACTTCGACACAACGCTTCCAGTATTTTCTCTTGATAGCTGTGACAAGCATGATCTTCCATCCCTAAATCCATGTTATTTCAGATTGACTAAATTTTTCTTGTAAGTAGTGAGCAATGTATTTAATTGCTCCTTGAAAGAACGATTATACGACGAGTATAAGGATATGTAATCCATCTACTTTGCACGTGTTAGTATTTTGTTTACAATTTTACACAATATTAAACTAATTAATTTTAATGATATGAAAATATGAAAAAGCGGTTATGATATTATTTAAATCTGTTTAATCGGTCTTTTATGTTGATTAATCGGTATTTCTTTGTTCACCAATTGGTTTTAAGTGTTTACCATCGAGTGAATAACCGATATAAACATGCTGATTACTCAGTATCGTTTATCCACAAAATTTCATATCAGTACATTTTAAATATATTAACACATAAAACCCAGAAAAGACATGAAAAAAAATCCCTGAATAATAACGACCCCAAACTCTAAACTTGCTAAGACAATAGCATTGTTATAGGTGTTTCAAAACCAGGACACTTCAGCGATTTCAAAACTTTTTAGAGACACCGAGAAAAGAATTTTAAAAACCGGGATCACTGGTAACCCTATGGGACAAGTTTATTGATGGAAATAGTAATAAGAATGTAAATGGTGGTAATTGATTAGTTTTAGTCATAATGTCTTACCTGCCGATGATATTAAGCTTCCCCAAACTTGAGAAGACTGAACAAAGCAATAGAAAATCCCGAAAAAACGCACCACAACAACATCAAAATTTTCTCCAACTATTTCTGCATATTTTTCTCCAATCTGTAATTATTGAAAAACTACTTATTATGTTCATGTCGTTTATAAATAAGTGTTAGATCTTTTCATACCTGACCACCACTGCAGCTTCATGCAAGTAAAATGTAAAGAAGGAGGAGAGCTTTAGTTGAAAATGGATTCTGAGCCATATCCGCCAAACCCACAGAAAACGCATGAATAGTAGTTGATATAATATATATATATATATATATATATATATATATATATATATATGTGTGTGTGTGTGTGTGTGTGTGTGTGTGTGTGTGTGTGTGTGTGTGTGTGTTGCGCTACAGCTGTGAAAATGCCCAAAAGGCTTATGCTTATGTCCAAAATACATGTCACACTTTCAGGTGGCGGGACTTCACAATTGTGAGTTGTGATCACAGTTCTGAATGCTGTCACAAAGCGTCATTTAAAATTTAACTGCATTACAGTAAGGATGGAGTTTAGTGGTTATTTTAGGTCAGGTTAGGAATATGTTTTCCCCTTTTCTGATCTATATCTAATTTAAACGGACCTAACCAAATCTATCCTATATTAGTCGGCCAGCACCGAGGTTTGCAATGTCATTTCAAACAGATTTCATATACATTTCATATACAAGATACCACTAGAATATCTCTTGACGGCCTTTAGTGTTAACTACAGTGTTGGAAATAATTTGTTTTTCACAATTAGATATCCTAAAAATTTATTTTAAAATGTAAATTTAATTTTTTCTAAATCAATGTGTCAGCACAAGCTATTATGTTTACACCTAGCTACGCCCCTGTTAGCTTTGCTAATCTTATGGTATTATTATTTGTAATTTGTAATGCGTATATTTTGTTTATTTTCATATTAAGTAAATGTTATTTAAGTTCTCATTCATAATGGATTGGGCAAACTTTCATGAAATGGACAGAATAATTGCCCAGTTCATGAACTGGACAAAGATTATGAATAGGCTGACCATATTTCCTTGAGACAAAAATGGGACATTGATTGGGATGACAAAAAAGGGACGGAGGTTATGTAATATTCTGTATTCATGAAAAAGTAAGTACATAAACCGGGACAAAATTGACATTTTTATTAAAACGACGGGACGGCCAGGAAATATAAAACAAACGGTACTGTCCCGTTCAAAACGGTACGTATGGTCAGCCTAATTATGAAGGAAAACTTAAATAACATTCATTAAGGTAATTATGCGTCTATTTAATAAAAAATTCTAAAAGAATCCATTCTACTAGTAATATTTCCATACGATCAGCAAAGCTATTATAGGTTAGATCAAAATGGGTTTGGTATATACAGTATACGAGCATGTCGGCTATTGATTGATGGCGTGGAAAACGCAGTTTAATAATGAACAGAAACACCAGAGAAAAAATAAACTTCAACTGGTACCAACCTTTCGGAATGTTCTCATTCCAACTTCATGGCTAAAACAATAAAAAGACTAACTTTAAATACAAAATAAATTGAATTAATGACCAATTTAAACTAACAAAATTAAAATTATAAGAAGTAGCTAAAAAAAAGTTGAATAATAAAAGCATAAGAACAAAAAGGAAAGTTAAAATAAGTTAACAAATACTTTAATTGAAACAAAGCAGATCTACCGATGATTCGTCAGAATTGAGATATTGCAAATACATGTGATGAACACGGCAAAACTATGTTTTGAGTAAATGAACTCCAAAGTTTTGCAAATTAGAAATCATCATAACTTTAACAAAAATGCGTAGATTTTAATGGGGTTTGTATAATTTTGATTGGAAATGGGTGTAGATTGTTGTAATGATAACAATAACTAGACCCCACTCCGAAAGAGATGCTGAGATGCTGATTGGCTTCGCTTCGTACCAAGTTTGTCACTAGTATCAGCGCATGGTGTACTTCCCTCTTTAAAAGAACTGAATTTTGCGAGGACTAGTTTCGAATTTGTGTCATGTCATTATCCATTTGAAAGAGTACATCCTTGTGAAGGTGAAATTGGATGGTTATTATTATGTACATGGTTGCGTGTATAAGAATTAGGTTGTTTACCAAGAGGTAAATTTGTACTGACAGATTTTCCGAGATGTTCGTAAATACAAAATTTTAGGTGTCTTTTGGTTTAACCTATATATAACCCTATACAATGGTTACACTTGTACTTGTAAGCTATGGAAGACTTATGAAGTGTAGGAACAACATCTTTGTATTTAAATAAATGATAAACGGATATAGACGGGGTGAATTATCATATTAAAGTTATCAATTAATGTTTGAAGAATGTTTATTTTTTCTCTGATTTTCCTCTTCCTTATATAAAGGGTGGTCTAAAAGTTCCTATCTATTTTGCTGAAAAAATAATACGAATATTGTAGGATAAAAATGCAATAACATAATTAGATGTATATTTATTTATAAAGCTTAGGTCTAAGATTCGACGTGAGCACCATCAGTTTCTTTGAAAATCTCAAATCTGTCGCTGCATTGTGGAACACATTCTCAAGCATTTGTGGTGTTATTTTAGCAACTGTCGCGACGATGCGGATTCGCAGATTCTGCAGGTCTGTAACACTTGTTTTGTAAATCTCAGACTTTATAAAACAACACCCAAAGAAGTCTAATAGTGTTAAATTCGGAGAACATGTTGCCCACGGCCTGTTTCCACTACGTCCAATCCAGCGATTTGGTAAGAGCTCATCAAGGTACACTTGAACGATGTTTGTATAGTGACATGGAGCTCCAGTGGTTGAAAGACAACAGTGTCGAGAATGCCATCTGAACGAAGCTGGGGTTCAAGAAATTGCTGAAGCATGTCAAAATAAATTGGTCCTGTAACTGTCGCTTCTGCGAAGAAAAAAGGTCTGGAAATCTTCGATCTTGTTATACTAACCAAACATTAACTTTGGGAGCATCTCTCTCCCATTCGCAGAACTCGGTTGGTTTTTCACTAGCCTAGTTACCGCAATTATGACGATTAACCTTTACGCATGTGTGGAATGTCGCCTCATCGCTGAAGATAATGTGGTTTAATAAGTTTTCAGTATGAATTTTTTCAATCAATTTTGTGCACATGGCGGCTCGTCTTGGATAATCCTCTTCTTGTAATTCATGTAGCACTTGAATATGTTAACTTTTCTTTTTTAGTGTTGATTTTAAAATTCTTAGAACATTCGCTCAGTCTACGCGATGCTGTGCGAGTTGACATTCTAGGATATGTTTCAAAGGTATCTCTTACCAATTCAACACTTTCTTGAGAGGTACCTGGACGTCCAGATCTTGCCTCATCATCAACAGATCCTGCTCTTTTAAATTTATTAACCAGCTCGCAAATTGCTTTGTCTGTAGGCCCTGGTTTGTGAAATCTTCTTTCGAATTTTTTTCGAATTTCTTTGCACTTCTTCCCTTGGATACGTAGTGTTACTACCATCACACATTCTCGTACATCCATCATTTTCTATGTCCTGTAGAAAATAAAATAGAAATATAATTATGCTAGGAAAATAGATAGAGACTTTTGGACCACCCAATATATAGACAGAGAGACGGCGCGTAGCTCACTTGCATGGTAGGTGAATGGGTATCATAAAAATTCGCTAAATGAGGAGGGATGCTGCAGAGCGGTCGAGCACATGTCGATCCCGAAGATTTGCTTACAACAATATATAATAATTGCGTTACGATTATTTGATACGTCAATAAAGCTTAAATGTACAGTACATTAATTGATACTTACTTTGGTTATATAAGTACACTTAGCAGCCCAAAAAGGTGACCCTGCAAGACCCAGAATGAAGGCAGCTGGAATGAAAGTGTAATAACGAGGATAATAAAGGGCAGCAAAATACGGAGAGTAGAAAACCATAGACAGACAAATTCCCCACTTAGGCTTCAATATTTTTATGATGAGAGATGGCAGGAAGATGCAAGATGTAACCATTCCGCCATACATAACGCCCAATGATATTCTTCCCATTTTTCTAGAGTGAGAAAATTAGTCGTTAGGAATTAAAAACACCAAAATTTTATAGTATATGCATACACACACACACACACACACACACACACATATATATATATATATATATATATATATATATATATATATATCAGGGATGGGAAACTGATAAATTTTTAAGTCCAGTTTTCGATTTCAGTTTAAGTTTGCAAAAATATCGATTTCAGTTTCGATTTACAGTAAGTTAAAAAGGCGTGAAAGACGAAAAGAAGTAAAATAAGAACGCATTACAAACCATGCAGCACATTCTTAACTCAAACACTATCATACCATGCAAACTACAGGCATGCAATAAAGAGAGTTACAGACATGCAAATCAGGAGAGAAGAAAAAATATAAAGAATAACAAAAAATGGGTTAATTTAGTCAACAAGCTACAACTAAGTTCGTGTTAGTCTAATTTTTTTTTTTTTGCTGGCATATCACACGCTGACATGTCACAAGCTGGCATTAGACGTCAACAGACTCATCCCGATTACCACCCCCAGAGCTCCTGTTGCCAATTGTTTTTTTATTTTAAACAACGTTAATATTTTTAAAATGCCTATCTAGACGGTTTTTAAACACATTAACGCTGGTAGAGTTCACGAGGGGCGCGGGAAGATTATTCCATTTATCAATTATTTTAAACGTAAAGAAGTTTTTAGCGATATTAGTAATGAAACGTCTGCCACGCAACTTAAATCCGTTATTACGAGTATTGCTATTATTGAAAGTGAAAAATTTTCAAAATTTACGTTATCGATGTTATTAACGATTTTGAAAACTTCAATAAGCTCCCCCCTTAATCTTCTAGTTTCAAGTGAATGCAAGTCTAACTCTTTAATCCTATCTTCATAGGCTTGTTGCGCAATGATGGAATTAGTTTCGTGGCACGACGCTGAACCCTTTCTAACCTATCAATATCCTCACGCAAATACGGGCAGCAAAACTGAACGGCATATTCTAAACTGTATCGAACGCCCTTTTAAATTCTAAATAAATAACGTCAGCCGCTCTATACCTATCGTATTCGCGCACTATTTCGTTATAAAATTCTAGCAAATTAGTTGAACAAGAAACCCATGCTGACTACTATTAATCAAATCTCGACTTTCTAAGTGATCGATGATACGATCCCTAACTACAGATTAGGGGCGCGGGAAGATTATTCCATTTATCAATTATTTTAAACGTAAAGAAGTTTTTAGCGATATTAGTAATGAAACGTCTGCCACGCAACTTAAATCCGTTATTACGAGTATTGCTATTATTGAAAGTGAAAAATTTGTCAAAATTTACGTTATCGATGTTATTAACGATTTTGAAAACTTCAATAAGCTCCCCCCTTAATCTTCTAGTTTCAAGTGAATGCAAGTCTAACTCTTTAATCCTATCTTCATAGGCTTGTTGCGCAATGATGGAATTAGTTTCGTGGCACGACGCTGAACCCTTTCTAACCTATCAATATCCTCACGCAAATACGGGCAGCAAAACTGAACGGCATATTCTAAACTGTATCGAACGCCCTTTTAAATTCTAAATAAATAACGTCAGCCGCTCTATACCTATCGTATTCGCGCACTGTTTCGTTATAAAATTCTAGCAAATTAGTTAAACAAGAAACCCATGCTGACTACTATTAATCAAATCTCGACTTTCTAAGTGATCGATGATACGATCCCTAACTACAGATTCCAAAAGTTTACCGACAATTGACGTTAAGCTAATGGGCCTATAATTGCTAGCTACTGTGCGGTCGCCTTTTTTAAAAATGGGCGTGACGTTAGCTAATTTAAAGTCTTCAGGAATAATCCCCGTTTCGAGTGACTGATTAAAAATCTTCCTTAAGGGGCTTACAATAACGTCTTTCAAATCTTTCAAATGTCTGGGATAAAAAGCGTCAGGGCCTGGAGCCTTGATAACTTTTAGCCTATCGATATAATGCGCAATCTCACTCTCGTAAACAGTTATTTCATCCAAAATAGTCTCGCTACTAAATGGAACGATATCATCCACGTCGGGGACATTATTTACATCTTCTACGGTAAAAACTGTCGCAAAAAAGTTATTGAAAATACCCGCCATCGCCTGAGCTTCAGAAGCCAAAGCACCGTCAACATCCACTAGAGGGCCTATGTTATCTTTTATCGGCTTACGATTATTGATGTATTCAAAAAACTTTTTTGGATTACGTTTACTATCCGCAGCTATAAGTATCTCTAAATTACGCTTAGCATTCCTAACTGATCTTTTAACCTGACGTCTAAGCTCGATATATCTATTAAAGTTAGCTGCCGTGCCATTGCGCTTATTAAGTCTATACGCTCTGTTACGCTCGTTTATGAACTCGCCTATTTCCCTAGTCCACCACTTGGGCCCCATGATTTCTAGCGCGCTTGGGCCTACGAGGAATAAACTCCCTTTCAATATTTATAAAACTTTCTTTAAACGCCTCCCAATGCAAATTTGTGTCATTACCCATAAATAAGTTATCCCAGTCCACTACACTCATCCTATCCGCAAACTATCAAAATTAGCCCTATGAAAATCAGGGACTTCTATTAGTTACTATCCTTGGTGTTTTCTATCAATAACTTAAACCTAATAATTTGATGATCGCTACATCCTAAACTCTCGCCTACTTCTAAACCTTCGACTATATTTTCGCCGTTCGTCATCACCAAATCTAAAATATTGTCACCGCGCGTTGGTTCGGTAACCATCTGTCGTAAAAAATTATCTTCCATGAACTCAATCAATCTCAAACCCTCCTCATTACCAGTAAAAGTCTCGTAATTAACATTAGGGCAGTTAAAGTCTCCGACAAATATACTATTCCGATTGTCAATAAAGTTACCAAGAAGTGAGTAAAATCTAGTATCGATATCGAGGGGTTGAACGGGAGGTCTATAAACAACAACAAAATTAAAACTAATGCTACATAAATTTTAGATTTATTTTATCCATGTAAAAAACTTTAAGATAATTTGAACTCCTCCAAATTTGAAAAAAAAGATAATTGAAAATGGTGTCATGCGAGCCCAACCTCTTCTTAGCATATTTAATAAGTTTAATTATATTACTGAGGCAATTTTAGCAACGAAGAAAACATGTTAATTTTAAATTCTTCTTAGGCTCTCCTCTCTTCCTAGATTCTAGAGTGGTAGTTATAACCTTTACTGACTCAAGGCACCCCGATGTCATCTGCGCTTTCGTTATTTTGTAGCTACCCGAAGAATTTTCATCTCTGTTAAATATCCATTTCCTCCCCATTTATTTATTTCTAATGAACGAAGATATATTTGATCTATATCTGCGGCGTATTTGTTTCACCATATTTTTAAGCATTTCAAGCAGGATAATGTTTGCATGGAGCACACAGTACAGATGAAAGTAGTTTCGTACAGTAATCATTTTTTCTTCACTTCTTGTTTATACTTCTTGTTTTTACATATTTATTGAGAGCATTTGTTTTAGATATTTATTAACTCACTCAACATTTTTAACTGTTAAATTATGTATATAATTTACTTACTTATAAAGCGAAGACTGAAGATTTGTCAACGAAGTAAAGCTGGTGAGAAGAAGAGCGAAAGCAAACGAAACGCATATAACATTTTTGAGGATGGACCATTTTATTTCTTTTTCTTCTTTCGTTAATGTTTTTGGTCCTGTCCTACTTTCATTTTCTTTCCCTTGAGACTTTGCTGGACCTTCATCTATAAAATGGAAAGTGATTTTATCTTTGTAATAAATTAATATTATTTAAGAGTGAAATTCTAAATTTTTCAACATCAATTCACTTATGTTAAGCAATTTCACATATTTTACATGCAATGTATATAATTTACATTTTATAAATATGAGTAAGAAAGTTGCTATATATATATATTATATACATACTGTCAAAATGTGATCGACGTATGCCTTATTTATGTATGTATTCACTTCGGACGGATTTTCAGATGCACTTCCCTTCATTTTATATGAACGCACGCCTTCATTATATCTGTCAATATCTATTATTTTTTGAGGAAGGAAAAGTTTATATATATATGGGAATGAACTCAGAATGGTCCCCTGAGTTTTTTATGATACACACAGACAGTGCATGGAACAAGGAACTCTTCTGGGATAATTAAATCCACTATAGTCCGAATAAGTAATGGTAAATGACAAATACCATAGTTTTTCTTTTTCATGATGCTAGCCCGACGCGGGCAACGGTCACTCGCAAAGAGGTCCCATAAATATAGCTTCCCTCACCAGCTATCTGCAGCAGGATCCAGCTTTGGGACATGGATCTAGGGTAAAGCAGCCTAGCCCTGCTACATTTAGAACCTCAATATAAGCAAAAGACTCGCTGCCTTCACGTCAGATTGAATACATCACAGAAAAAGTGGTAACTATTATATTTTTAGCGAGTGACCCATTGCCCGCGTCGGGCTAGCATCATGAAAAAGAAAAACTATGGTATTTGTCATTTACCATTACTTATTCGGACTATAGTGGATTTAATTATCCCAGAAGAGTTCCTTGTTCCATGCACTGTCTGTGTGTATCATAAAAACTCAGGGGACCATTCTGAGTTCATTCCCATCTTGAAACGGACATGTTATGTGCCTTGAAAAGTGGACGTTCAATTCTACCAGTTGAGGTTTAAGTTTTGGTTTTTGGCTAAAAATATAATAGTTACCCCTTTTTCTGATGTATTCAATCTGACGTGAAGGCAGCGAGTCTT
Organism: Bathynomus jamesi; assembly: GCA_023014485.1. Taxonomy (NCBI): domain Eukaryota; kingdom Metazoa; phylum Arthropoda; class Malacostraca; order Isopoda; family Cirolanidae; genus Bathynomus; species Bathynomus jamesi. Next base: position 173,127 of record JAJOZX010000132.1, read on the forward strand.
TTGCTTATATTGAGGTTCTAAATGTAGCAGGGCTAGGCTGCTTTACCCTAGATCCATGTCCCAAAGCTGGATCCTGTCTGCTTTGCAGATAGCTGGTGAGGGAAGCTATATTTATGGGACCTCTTTGCGAGTGACCCGTTGCCCGCGTCGGGCTAGCATCATGAAAAAGAAAAACTATGGTATTTGTCATTTACCATTACTTATTCGGACTATAGTGAATTTAATTATCCCAGAAGAGTTCCTTGTTCCATGCACTGTCTGTGTGTATCATATATATATATATATAAAGATAGAGATAGAAAGAGAGAAAGAAACGATAAATGGAAAAGTGATTGTTTTCTTGCGAACTTTACCTGTTGGTAAGTTCAAATTAAGCTCCGCCCCTTTTCATTACAATGGGAATTTAACTGTGAAATGCTTGCAATTAAGAGGCTTTTCTCTTGGGAGGGAATAAGGGCGTAAAAACCTCTTTTTTCGTTAGAATAATCAAATAATGAGAATTCAATATTTGGCACAGTTTATGTTTTTGTTTAAACAGTAATTGAGTCAAAGAGGATCACATGCATATTGCATAAACAATAAAAATAAATCTTTATATTATTATTATTATTATTATTATTATTATTATTTCTGTGCACTATTTCACTCTTAATACTTATTTAACACTTATTTCTGCCTTTCATAAACGGGTAGTGCGACCGGTTCTCAACCGACATGGAACCAGCAGCCGACATTTTTTTCAGAAATCGAGAAAGTTGGAAAATAACGACAATTTATCACTAGTTACCGGTGTAACAGGGGTCATGTAGTGGCTTTTGGATGATCCATTTGGTGATTAGTCGTATGGTATGTGGTACGTGGCTGAATCTCATGCGCATTTATCTTTTGAATTGTGATTGCTTGAAAGCCGAGGCTAGTCTTAACTTGTCACAATTTCGGCGGTTAAAGTGTGTGGAATTTAAAATAAGGAAATAATTATGATCGAAGGTTTTCCCTATAAAGGAATTTCTGTATTAACAAAATTAGGTGAGTCATTAATGCTGTACATGATTGCAAATCCTGAAATATTGTGTATATAGTGAGTTATTGTTAGCTATCTTTTATAGTATTGATACATAAATGTTTTTATCTAAATTTGGTCGAATAGAAACGGCAAACTATAACTCCAATGTAATCTAAGAGTTATACACAGGGTGTCCCATAAGTCCGGCATCATAGGAGAAATTCATATTTTTCTATTTCTACAAACCATAATTCATATTTTTCTCTTTCTACAGGCCATAATGTCTGTGAGCAAGGAAGAACGAATCCAGATAATTCTACTCATAGGAAATCGGAGTCAAAGAGAGGCCGCTGCTGAATTTAACAGACTGCATCCAGACCGCGAGCCAATAACTCAGAGTTGTGTTAGCAGACTTGTTGCAAAGTTTAAGGAAACAGGATCTATAGAAGATAAACCACGCAGTGGACATTCAAGGAGGTCCACTGACGATGATACAGCGACTGCTATCCTGGCTCATTTTAACAGAAGTCCCAATAAGTCTCTTCGGCGCGATTGTCCGCCGAGACAGGAGTGTCGAAAAGTAGAATCCATCGCATTCTTCAGGCTCACAAATGGCATCCATATAAACTTCAGATCCTACAGAAATTAAGCGAAGATGATGATGATCCCGACCGGCGGATGGAATTTTGTGAATGGGCTACGGAGCAATATGCTCGGGATGCCAATTTCCCGTCCACCATTCTGTTCAGTGACGAGGCTGTTTTTTATGGAAATGGTGAGGTAAATCGACAGAACACCCGCTGCTGGTCCCAAACAACCTTCACTGGTATACCTCTTCAAAGGAACAAGGTGCACCTCGGGTGATGGTATGGTGTGGCATTTGGAAGGATCGCATCAGAGGCCCCCTCTTTTTCGATGAACATGTCACTGGAGGCACCTACCTACGTATGCTCAAGGAAGAAGCATTTCCCAGTGTCTTGAACGAAGAAGGAAATTTCCCAACATGGTTCCAGCAAGACGGCGCTCCTGCACATTACAGCACCCAAGTAAGGGAATACCTGTATCAACAATTCCCTGGTCATTGAATAGGACGTCAAGGGCCTGTGAAATGGCCAGCTAGAAGCCCGGATCTCACGCCACTAGATTTTTATCTCTGGGGCCACTTGAAAGGGCGTCCGGAAAATTCGGTACGGGACAATTCGGTACTAGGACAATTCGGTAGTAGGACAATTCGGTACCGGTATAAATTTAAAATATTACATTGGCGAATTTGCCTTGTGCGACTAATTTCCCTTTGTATTTTTCAACAACTACATAGAGTAGGTTAGGTTAGGTTAGGTTAGGTTAGGACAGGGACATCTCGGACAATCAACAGTTTGGAAGCATTTCATGGAACATTAAATAAGGCAGTCCCAGGTAATCATCCAGATATTTGGGCGCTGATTGATGCTCTTAAACAAGAAGAAATGCTGGCAAAAAGTAAACTTCAGAAAGTACGTCAGGGAGAAAAAGTCCTCCAAAAGAAAAAGTATCGTGATAGTAACAAACGTATCCTAACGTTAATAAATAATTATGATTCAGAGAATAAAATTGAATTTTTAAAAGGGATAGCATATAATATAAAGTTTTAAGATGCATTAGTATAAAATAGCTAAATCGTTTTAATTTCACTTTTAATCAATAAATATATGCAAACAATTATTTTAATAAAATATATATATCTTATTTGTGTGTTTTATTTCAATTTATTTACATTTTAATTTATACCCGTACCGAATTGTCCTACTACCGAATTGTCCTAGTACCGAATTGTCCCGTACCGAATTGTCCCGTACCGAATTGTCCCGTACCGAATTGTCCCGTACCGAACTGTCCTACCACCCTTGAAAGCGCTGGTATACGCAGAGAAAATTAGGAGTGTTGAACATTTGCGGCAGCGCATTATTGGGGCATATAACACCATTACTCCTGACATCATTCACCGTGTGCTTGCTGACTGGGTATCACGACTGAATTTGTGTATTGAAAACAATGGTGGACATATTGAGCACGTTCTGTAAATAAAAGCTTTTGTTTTGCCTTTTTTTATTATTTTTCATATGATGCCGGACTTATGGGACACCTTGTAGTTTGCTTGTACCTCGTGGGAAATGGACGTGTTGTTTCTCCTCTGTATTAACATCCAAATAAGAAGGGAATAAACTTCTCGGCGGTTTATTCTGTTTACACCCGAAAATGTATAAAGTATCGGTGAATCCGTGCATATAAATTATAAAGTGAAATTCATTAAAATTAAGAAAGTGCAATACAGTTTACATAAATTATCACCAGTTTAACGTATATATTTAAATCGCAATAAGGTCGGCATTCGAGAAACGTTTGAAACAAAACAGGAAAAAGGTCATAAAACGCAAAGGTCATAAAACCCTCGTGACCATCGAAAGAAAAGAAACGAAAAAGAAAGAAAAGAAAAAAATTGTGTGTGTATTTCTTTTTACGACAATTAATGAATAGCATGACCATGGATCCAAATTCTCACTTAATCTGCAATTTGTGTAATTTGGAAACAACTGAAAATGCAGCAATCAGGCGCGATTTCTGTCAAAAACTGCACGACTATATCTGCATGAATTGAGATGATAGGAAAATATCCCTCGTCTCGAACGCTAAACAGATCGCGGGGGTTAAATTTGTGTGTGACGCATGTACACAGACTGTAAGCTCCTTTGCGGTATTTCAAGAAACGGAGAAAGCGAATAGAATGTTACAGAAAAGGAGGGAATAATGGGGAAACAAGATTCCCAAAATGTCCCAATGGAAAAACAGGTGGATGAGAGAGAAACAAATACAAATAAACACGGAATGAAGACAGAAAAGAAAGAAAAGAGATAAGTAAAAGTTGCGATGTAGTAAGAATGCCCAACGAGGAAAATGATTAAAAGATAAAAACCAAAAACGTAGGAAATAAACAGCCAAATAAAAATAATGATAATATCAAAATTACAAACATAGAAAATAATCAGATGACAAGAAATAGAAGCGTAGAAAATACCGTTTGTAAATACTACGCAAAAGGATACTGTAGATATCGGGATGGGCAATGCATCTATGCACATCCCACGTTATGTAACTCACATTACATAAGAGTATATTACAAATTTGAAAAAAGTACAAGTTCCACCATCTTACTGTCTGCAACACCTATGCAAGATATAGGAGGTGCAAATACGGACAAAAATGCCGTTACCACCACCCTCTAAGGAAAGCAACAAGTGAACAGGAAAAACAAGCATCAAAGTGGGTTACCAATTTTTAGACGTCGCCAACACAATGCAGCTGCTAAATACCATCGAGCAAATATAAAGTCAGCTGACAAATATAGGAATCCGAGAGCCGGACAGAAGGCACGCACAAAGACACTTCATGCATTATCTGGACAACAGGTACCGACAAAGATAAAGAGAGGCAAATTCTCGGAGGATCACAAGGCAACGAAATCAGCACCACCATTGGAAAACGAATCGGAACCACATGTATGTAAAAACAATAGAGAAAAAATAAAAATAACCCTAGCCAACATTCAGGGCCTTAATTCAAACCATTCCCCAAAACAAAGTCTTATACCTGAAAGGACTCGTGCAAGAAACTGGAGCAGACTTTGCATGCCTCACGGAAACCCATCTAAAGGACTGCCAGGCGAACTGTGAAAACTGTGAGTTCTACGTTGACAAAAAAGAAATACAAATTGACAACTATAACATCCTCAACTGTTACTGTACGGAAAAAGGGAGGACCTAAAATCCATGGAATAGGCAAAATGGACAGGAAATTCAGAGAAATTCTAAAGCAAAAGATTTAGGAGTTGTAATGACTGACGAGGCGAAATTTGAAACACAAAATAAGATAACAGTAAACAGAGCAAAGAGAATAATTGGGCAGATACTGAGAACCTTTAAACGAAGGAGTGGGAATATAATGATTCCTCGACTGAAAACACTAATCATACCCAAGTTGGAGTACTGCTCGATCCTAACATTCTCATATAAAAAGAAGACATTAGTCAGCTAGAAAGGAATTCAGAGAAGCTTCACAGCCAAGATCAATGGGTGCAAAGAACTAAATTACTGGGAAAGGTTACGAGAATTAAATCTATATTCACTGGAAAGGAGAAGAGAGAGATACACCATTATTTACACTAGGAAAATAATGGACAAAATAGCCCCTGATCTTACTCTGAGCCCTATAACCCCAAAAACAACAGTGGAAAGTAGAAAAGGAAGACTGTGTCGTGTTCCCAAATTAAAGGCGAGACAGGGAACATCCTTAACCCTGAAAGAAAATAGTTTTGTTGTGGGAGGACCAAAACTGTTTAATCAGCTGCCCAAATAACTAAGGAACACGAGTGGTGTTGCAGTGGACATCTTCAAAAAAAAAATTAGACGCCTGGCACAGAACAATCCCCGATGAGCAGGGCGTACCGAGCTATGTGAGGTGGAGAGTACAAGAAACCAACTCTCTACTTCACCAGGCCAACTCGAGAGGAGGGGCGACAAGTTTGACCTTCGTGAAATGAGGAATCATCGCGCGGAACATTTGAAAGGTTGAAAGGTGATATATAATGTATGTATGTAATGAATTTTTTGATTATTGGTGAAATGTTATTAATATAAATGGTATTTTATTAGTTATTTTTCCTGAATTTTTAGGACGTCGAGTTGGGAGCCAGATCTCGCGACTTCCCATTAGTAATCTACTTGGCGTGTTCTCTGTTAATAAACCCCTCTTTGTACAGTTTAAAGTGACAGCTATTTAGTTTTGGTTTAGGTTAAGTTTTGGTTTCGTTTCAGTACTGAATTTATTTATTTAAGCAGTCTGATATTTGGTATAAAATTTACTTTGTATTTGTCAGTATATTAGTTTCTTAATTTAATGTTTTGCTGTTCCTGGTTGAACAGCTTTGCGCTATAAAAGGGACATACGAGGTTTGTTCAAAATGTATCCGGACAGGGTGTTTATTTTCAGAACAAGGTCACGCTTGGAGGTGTGACTGTTCTAAACATGTCTCTGCATATCGAGACAAGTTGACTGATAGGATTGCACTTCATTGTGTAGCGTCAGTCCACTGCAGTGAGCCGATAAAGTTAAACGTGTTTTGTTTCGCGGCGATTTCTTCATGTTACTTGTTTTTCTTAACTGTGAAGGTGTTGTGCACCATAAATATGCTTCACAGGGACAAATAATCAACAAGGAATTTTAAATTGAAGTTTTGAGACGTCTACTTGAAGCAGCTCGGAGTTAACGGTCGCAGAAGTGGGAGTCTGGAGAGTGGATATTTCATCACGATAAAGCGCCATTTCACACGTCGCAACTTGTCCAGCAATCTTTGGGCAAAAACGCTACTCCCGAAGTACAGCAGCCCAGGGCCGGCTTAAGGGGCGAGCGAACGTGGCACTGGCTCAAGGCGCCGAAGTTTAGAGGGCGCCAAAAATCGAAAGAGCAACAGAAAAAAAAAGACAAAATATTGCTATCAATCAACAAGAAACAAATGAACAGTTTAAAAAAGGAATTCTACATAGAAAATTAAGGCGCGGGAGGTGAGGGAGGTGAGGGAGGAGAGAGGTGTGGCCGTGGGAGGAGGAAAATGTAAACAATGGCCAGCTGTTTCTCACACGGCAGCGACTCTCACCAGACCGCTGCAATTTTTCTTAATTTTTAACCATATTATAGGTAAGTTATCAGCACTGCTACATCAGGGAATTATAATAAGGGTGTGTCCGTGTTTTAGTGTACATTCTCTTACCCCAAATTTTGCTGATGAATGTTTTCCTACCAGCGAAAATATGTTTAGCTCATATTTTAGCTCTGTTCTTTTGTTGAAATGTACAATGTTGCATTAGTGGTAGCTATAGGAGGATATCACATATGAAATAATGTCGATACCTTGTGCTCTAGAAGGTGTTTGAATGATATGAATATGTGTGGTTAAAAACTTAAATATAACTACAAAATTATGAAAACAAATATGTGATGTTTGCTCAAGAATTTAGTGATGACCGAGTGTTAGCCAAGTAGCCTACTGCCACTTTCTTGCAATTTTCCATTTGTTTTTACTACAATAATAGGCCCAATTCATCAAAATACACAAGGCGAAATATATGTATATCTGGTGTTGTAAAATATATTTTTTATTTTAAGATTTTAATAAAATGTACTGAATGAAATAAACAATAAAATTATATAAAAAAATTTGTTATTTTTTAACTAAAAAACCTTTATATAAAAATGGGTGGGGCGGGCGCCAAAGCAAAATTGCTCAGGGCGCCACAACCCTTTGAGCCGGCTCTGCAGCAGCCTCCATATTCGTCGGATTTGGCTTCATGCGACTTTTTTTGTTTCCAAAACTCAAACAAACCCTAAAAGCGCACCAATTCGATGATGTTGAGACCATTAAAAGAAATTTAACAGAGTAGCTTTTGGCCATTCCGAAAAGTGTGTGGCTTCAGAAGGAGCTTACTTTGAGGGAGATTAAACCCCAAACCGTGTAAGTATCATATTTTGTCTATAATCGCATCATTCCGGATACTTTTGAACAAACCAAGTATACTTATTTGCTTAGACAATTCTGTCACGGTAACACCGATTTATTTTAATTAAGACAATGAACATGCCGGGGGGGAAATTTAACACTAGATCGTAGAAGAAATCTTAAATAAATTTAATCATAAATTAATTATTATTTAGCACCAACGGACTTCTCTTTAACGATTCCAAACAAAACTGCCTGAAAAAGGTCGTTTTTAAAATCTCATTATATCCAATATTAAAATTCAACACACGACAATAAAGGCAATGAGATGTGTTCTAAATTTTAATGTTTGCCCAAGGTCGCTCGCTCTAAAAAATTAGTCACTGTAGAACGAAACCACTTTACGAGTTAAGAAATACTGTACAGGGTGTCCGAGAATTATCTGTACAATTTTTGGCTGTTATTAAAAGTCAACCATGAAGTGTAGAAATTCCAGTGTTGTCCCATTTTACAGAGAATCTCATTAAGTTTTTCTGATACCACGTTTTGACAAGTTTTTTAGAAATGTACGCGGGTGACAGACATTGATGATTTAAAAGCAAGAATCACAGTTGCTATTCAGCGAATTGATGTGGATATGCTGCAGCGTACATGGCAACATTTGGAGTATCGACTGGATGTTTTGCGAATCACTAATGGTGCACATATCGAATGTTTGTAACAACGTTACTTTAATAAAAGAAACTTTTGAAAATACAGATTCTAAATAATCTTGTTTAAGAATTTTACGTGTGTTATCAAGAATTTTATTAAAAGATGAAATTGTACAGATAATGTTCGGACACACTGGAATTTCTAAAAAACTTGTCACAACTTGGTATCAGAAAAAACTTAATGAGATTCTCTGTAAAACGGGACAAACTGGAATTTCTACACTTCATGGTTGACTTTTAATAACAGCCAAAAATTGTACAGATAATTCTCGGACACCCTGTATATCCAAACTGTTTATGCAAAACAACTTTATCCAGAACTGCATGTATATGTACAGTCGGCCACAGACACCTTGCTACATTCATTACTTTTGTACATGAACAATTTCCATATAAATATAAGGAATAGGAAACGTGATATTTGGGGTGGCAGAGGAAGGAAATATATAACTTATATAAACCTATACAGCTACATAACCTATAAACCTATATAAGTCATAAACCTACATAATCATAGAACCTATAAACCCACATAATTATAGAACCTATAAACCTATATAATTATGGAACATATAAATTTATATATCTATATAGCATATAAACTTATATATCTATATAGCATATAAACCTATATAACCTATATAATCCATATAAACATATTTCTGTATACAGTAACCTATAAAACTATATACGAGTATAACTATATAACCTATTAATATATATAATACAGGTGAAGATATTCTTCCAAGGAGTAAAAGTTTCCTTGGAGTCTTAAAATTTTTAATTTCGAAATATTTTTTCTTTTGTTTATCAGTTTGGAATACATAAATTTAGAATAATAAATTAAATAACGCATTAAATAGATTTATATCTACTTCCGCTTCTTTCTCACAAAGATAGACATTGACCCAGAATGTCAGTGTCAAAATCAAGGAAGGAGTAAAAGTGCCTTTCTCCATGAAGGTGAAGGCTATTATTGATCGGAAACTTACAATTTAAGACAATTAATGAGACTGTTTTTTAATGAAATGAAGAATGGAAGACGTTAGAGTGAAACAATTTTGAAACAAATCAAGGCCTCTTTTCTTCCTCCTCTGAAAAATTTTCTTTGAGATTTCCCCTACTTATTTGGAAGAATATCCATGGCTCATATAATATAACTTACAAAAGTAGCAATATAACTTATAAACCTACAGTATATAACTATAATAACCTATAAATTTCTATACTTATACAACTGTTTCTGAGAACTGAAATAGTTTTAAAACAATTACACTCCCATAATTAAACAACCATCTAAATACATTGCAATTATATGGTTGTTTAATTCGTTCAGTTGAATACAAAGTAAGCAATTTTACAGCACGACGACATTAAATCCTGACATCACTTTCAAATTTGAAGACTTCAACAATAGGTAAAATAAAAATTAAGACGGGTCAGTAGCCGAGGATGCAAACACATTACATGAATCACGATACAATTGAAATTTATGAACTATCACGTAAAGAAATTCTAGACAAATTTGATCAAAGAAAACTTTTAATGAATAATTTTTTTAATTGAATAACCTTTATTAATAATAAAATAAATACATTCGTTTTACAATTTACAATGACATGAATAATTGTGAAGCTCGACTATTTATTTTATTTAATTTAGCCCTTAAGCTTTAGGCTTTACTGGGCTCTTATTAAAAATAAACAGCTAGTTGTTATTAATTAATAATAAATAAATAAATATGTAAATAAGTATTATTAATAGTTAAAACATGTATTAATCTTAAATTACAACTACTGACATGACAAATGCAAGGTCACCATTGAAGGCACTATACCAATACCATACAAAGAAACCAATATTATACGTGAGAGATAAGAACTAAACAATCCCAAGAAATGTGTTTTTAATACTAGATTACACACGAGAAATTAATAATTAGTAAACGATAGTAATGGACATTAATCCTAGATTTTTGTTAGTATGCCATTATTAATCGGGATTTCAATTTGGTTTTAAACAAATTTACATTCACAATATTTTTTATATCGGCATTTAAGTCATTCCATAGTTTCAATCCAATGAAAATGGGTAGTTTTTGAGATGAAGACAATCTAAATTGAGATATAACAAGCTTTGATCTATTTCTGGTCCGATACGAGTGGATTTCTTGATGAGTTACAAAATATCTATTTATCCATTGTAAATTAATGATTCTGTTCTTACACTTGGTTATATCATTGGTTATATCATTGAGCTTTAGTAGGTTTAGCTCTTCAAATAATGCACTAGAGTAATCAAGGAAATCAGCATCAGATAATAACCTTATTGCTCGTTTTTGGATGACAAAGATACCATTTAATGCGTTGTTAGCGGAGTTTCCCCAAACAAGGGTGCAGTATGTTATATAAGGAAGAACAAGAGTATGATAAAGAGTCAGTAAAACTTGTTTACGGACTACATTTCTAAGTTTAAATATTATAGCAACGCTCTTTGAAATCTTTTTCGCGATATAATTTACATGATCACTCCACTGCAAATTCTTATCTAGCATTACACCAAGAAATTTTGTTACAGTACACTTCTTTATAGCGATTTCATTAACATTAAGTTCATCAAGATATACATTTCTTTTATTAGTAAAAATCATGAAATTTGTTTTATTGGTAGTTAGGAAGAGTTTATTGGTGGTCAACCATTTCATTACACTGATAAATTCTGAATTAAATATATTCTTAGCCTGAATTAACATCTTTGAAAGAAAAAGACACAGTTGTATCATCTGCAAACATTATGAAGTTCAGTATATCAGATGAATGTGGAAGGTCATTTATATATAATAAAAATAAAAATGGACCCAGAACTGAGCCCTGTGGCACACCATGTTTGACAAGCGCTTTAGTTGAGCAAACCTTATTTACTGATACAAAATGATATCTATTGGACAAATAACGGATCATGTCAAGAATAGTGAACCCAACACCTGCAGGGTTCGCTATTCTTGACAAGGGAATTTTTGGGTTCGCTATTCTTGACATGGTAAAATTGGGTTCGCTATTCTTGACATGGGAAGTCCTCAAGGACGTTTTCATAACTTCAGACGGTAGGTTTATGTTTCCCAATTTTAAGTAATTAGTTAAGGACGTATTAAATGCTTTTATATTAGTCTTTTTTTATTTAACCAAACTAGCACGACTTAACCTAACCAATCGTCAATGCCGTACAGTATAAAGAATCCTCTTCTCTTAATATATAAAAATAAATAAATAAAAAAAAATTATTGTTTTTTATTTATTTTTTTAGGTTAATTGTACGCCCTTGACGATTGGTTAGGTTAAGTCGTGATAGTTTGGTTAATTTTTGCTACCCGCGACCCGCACGAAGGGCGGGTCTTAGGCTAGTTGTAACATAAGAGAAATTGTAATATTTTAATATTTATTATATAAACAAATTTATAAATGCAAATAAATAAAATAAGTATTTTTACAATAATTTAATGACGTCACAGTGATTTAAATACATTGTCCGATTTTTAATTATTAATTCATTTATGTATTAATAATTCTTATTCATGATTTTTATGTATTTCTTCCAGGTTATTTACAACAGTTCATGTGGATGGAAAGAAATAAAGTAAACAGGTTAATTAATTTCTGTAACGCAATTGCCACTCAATTTCCTTTTTAATAAATTAGTATACGGTTCATTTTCATTTCAGTAAATTGTTTTATTTATTCTTTCATCAATAAAGTGAAGATTACATATGTTTAACTTTTTCCTTTACATGATATTTATATTGGGTTTGCTATTCTTGACATGGGAACTTTTGGGTTCGCTATTCTTGACAAGGGAATTTTTGGGTTCGCTATTCTTGACATGGTAAAATTGGGTTCGCTATTCTTGACATGATCCCAAATAACTTTTAAACCAAAAACCAATCACTGATTGTTCCTCTAAAGCCGTAACACTATAATTTATTAAGTAGAATATTACGGTCTATTACATCAAACGCCTTACTCAAATCCATAAATATTGATATCATTATTTCTTTGTTCTCTTTAGCTTTGTTCTCTTTTGCATTTTCCATAAGCTTTAAAATAGCCATTTCCGTTGTTTTATTGTTACGGAAGCCATATTGATTTGGAGACAATAAATTGTAGGATTCTAAATATAGCTGCATTCTACTTTTAAAATTTTTTAAAAAAACTTTGTTGAACACAGATAATGAACACACCGGTCTGTAATTTGTTGCTAGTGTAGGATCACCCCCTTTAAAAAGGGGTATTATACAAACAGTTATGACACCACTTATGACACATCCAGCATAAAAGTAAGCATAATTAATAATAACTAACAGTGATATACCTGTCTATCTATTTATTAACATTTGTGTGTGTGTGTGTATTATATATATATATATATATACACACACTGTTTACATATGGTGTACATATGGTGTACATATGGTTAATCTTGGTTTTACTTCCGCCCGAATTGTTCATTTTCACAAAGGTCAAGCTTGTTGCTTCACCTTAAACCTAGAGCTCAACGTGGAATCCGAACAACGATCCATCACAGGTGGTCAGAAATTACAAATTCCTCGGCCGGACTCGATCAGACGACCTCCCGATCAGCAGCACACTGTCCTAACCACTAGGCTTCACAGAGTATACCTATTTATCTACTGACCGAGTTTAGTGTGTGGGAGGATGAACAGCTGGGTTTGCTGTGCGCCAACTGCCGTCAACGGGAAACGAACTTAGGGCCGTTGGATTCGTAGTTACCGATGCTGACCACTACACCACCGAAGCGCAATATATATATATATATATATATATTGAAATTATTTCACGAAAGCATGAATAATATTTATGATGAAAATAACCACGGAGGAAGGAAAAAGTAAACACGAAATAGCGCTGAAGCACTTTCGTCTAATGACATCCTCAGGAACACTGAAATTAATAACATGATTGAGACTATTTATAGCTCACAAAAAAAAAACCCTGATAATATGAGTAGCGCAGAAAAATATTGTAGGAGGAGCATAGAATTTACATGGAAAAGCTAACAGAGTTTTAGCACCTTGACCTTCTTGTCTGAATCCGTTCTGAATGAATTAAAACTTCTGGTCCATGAACCTTGACCTGGAGGACTTCCTCCTTCAGTTATAACACTGTTCAACAAAGTTTTTCTCCTTTTGATAAATGTGGGTGATTCTTATGTCATCCTTTACGCTAATTACGAAAATGAAAACAGATGTTTTCTATTACCTACAGCTTTTAAGGGATTTGCAATTTAAAACCCACTGAGATCGAGATCGCTTTCCTCAGTTTGCATTTTAAAACGAGATTTATTGTTAGTCATTTATTTTGTATAAAATCTTTATATTATGTATATTATTATTTATATTTACATGTTTATATATAATATGCATATACTTATTCAAGTATACTGTGTATGTATATATATATATATATAATGTAAATAACGACGCTTGTGTAGAAGAGCGTCCGCACAAGATGAGGAGAGAAAACGAATGAATGAAAAATGAGGCACTTCCCAGGAATCGAACCCGGGATCATCCAATTGTCGGTCGGATATGCTAACCACTGCACCAAGGTCCCCAATCAGTCACAACTCGTAATTTTCCTACATACGAACGGAATCGAATGCCCTGAGGGGGGCACCTTCTCATGCCGTACATATATACTTTTTAACTGCAAACAACACAGTATAATTAATGTAAAGAACGACGCTTGCGTAGAAGAGCGTCCGCATAAGATGAGGAGAGAGAACGAGCAAATGAAAAATGAGGCACCTCATTTGCTCGTTCTCTCTCCTCATCTTGTGTGGTTTGTATTCAAATTTAACAATTATATGGCTTTCTTTTTTAATATTTGAATACAAATGCAGTCATTGGGATAATATGGGTAAAAATAAAAAAAAACATGAAATATACCATATTTCACCTCTGCTTATCCAAGTACTCTCTATGTTATTCATAAATAAATAATTTCGGAAAGAGAAAGGGAAGTTTGTTCATGAGACATGCTTGATTTAAGTGGCTGATATATCAGTATTTTACGAATTTATTCATTTTTTATATTACTGCTGTTCTGCTCATATATTTTTAGCTACTGATGTCCATATTATCAATGTTTTTATTCCTCTTGCTTTTTAAGATTTCAGTTCCATAATAGCCAGCCATTCCTATGCCGAGAGAGAAAAGGCTAATAAAGAGCTTCATTCTCATGCACAAAAAGCCGTTTATTGTGTAGGCCAAAAGGAAGCCAAACGCTTTCCAAAATCGGTAAGTGCTGAAGGCAGCTTCTGCTTCACCCGGGAAGATGACACTGTAAAAAGCTGCAAATAAAAATAAAGACAATTATATTTCAATAAAAATAAATAATAAGTCATAGATAAAAACAAATCGTGTGAAGTAGGCTATTAAAAACCTAACATCTTTTAAAATACGCTGTTCGTATTATCTTTCGATAGGCAAGCGCCGTACGCATAAGGTTTACATTCAAGGTTTTGAAGTTGAAGGAACGGCTCGGAAGTTATACCACTAATTAAAACTTCCTGATCCGTAGATCAACACATCAATAAGTGATATACTTTTTTATTTCAATTTGGCTTTCATCTTATCTTAAAAATAATTAAAGTTGTACAATCTTGAAGTGATGCTATAACTTGTTTCAAGAAAATAAATCTAATCATTTCGTTATTGCAAAATGTTCGTTCGGGCAAATGGCATCACAAAATAGAATTAACTGCATCTTTTTTTGTCATAATCAAAATTTTACTCTGAACTTGTACTGCAACAAAATTCAAAAGTATAATTACAACACTAATTTTAAATTTAAAAATAACCTAACGACTGAAAAATAGTGAATTTCGAAGTATAAAATATTACTCGAAAGGAAATGTATATGAAAGTTGAAAAGTCATTTAGGGTTTTAGCAAAATGGCTTCAATGTTACACGTTCGACCTTTCTTACCACTAAGTTGCGTTTGCCAAATAGCATCACACATCCCCCACAAACAAGCGATGAGGAAGAAGACAATATAATCTTCGGGGTGAGGTTTCCATGTGAACATGACAATGATTAAGGCGACGTTTACAATTGCTCCGAAAGTGAAAATAGGAACTCATTTCACATATTTAATTAATGGAGTAAAAGCATAAGAGAATATGGCGTCAGTTACTCCATGGGAAAGGTATACGTAACCAACCATATGGATACCAATTCCACACGTGACGAAAGCCTAAAATAAATAAAAATATTTAACAATTAATAAAAATAACTTAAAATATACGCAATATCTACATAGTGATAATTATAAATTAGTCTCAGTTATAAATTAGTCTCGGTTCTTGTCTCATACTTTTGGAAGGGACTTGTAAGAAGATTGCAGTGGGTGGAGCCCTCAGGTTCAAGCCTAAAATGTTCTTGGATTTATTCCATTACAGAGGAGTACACAAGTGTGTTCTAATAAACTTTTACTGAACCTGACAAAGTTATCTTATATGACTATCACCACTAAACATATAAATACAAACTATCAAATAAAAATTGGTAGTACTACGGTACTCTTACAAGGGTGAATGAAATTAAAGTTATTGGTATTAATTTCGACAAAAACTAAATTTCAAAATTTCTGTACAACATATCAATTCCAAAATATCAAGATTTCTTTTCATATTATTTAAACTGAAAAAGACTTTCTCAAAACGCACTCCTTACCCTGTATTGTTCCTACATCCATCCACATTTATTGTACTACATTACAACATGTGGTAGTTCAAATAAATGTATAAAACATCCTTTGGAAGTCATTCATAAAAAAATGCTTGCGAACCATTTCCACTAATTTTATTCGTAAGACTGTCCATACTGTAATTGTATATTAACATAATATGAATATAACTAATGTGAATTCATACTGTAATTGTATATTAACATAATATGAATATAACTAATGTGAATCCTATTAGTATTTGCTAAATACCATTTTGCAACTACAGTAGTTTGCATTAGGAAATAAAATTTTGAAAGCTAATTTTCTTGTGCTTCGGTAGTGTATTCTAACAGTCACTATATATCAGAGGGGTGGCGAACCTTTGTACAGTCGCGTGCCAAAAAAAACCATGTAAACCATAAAAAAAAATTCACGTGCCCACCAAAGTTTATATATATTACACCAAATTATAAGCATTAAGGCTATTATTTTACTAATTTTTTTGGATAACAATTTCTATTCTTAGGCGTGCCAGGCAAATATGATCGCGTGCCCAAATGGGCACGCATGCCATACGTTCGCCACCACTGATATATCATGTAATTGTTACTGCTACGCTTCTGACCACTTTACAAATAAAAATTAAATTTTATTTTTTTATTTGTTCTGGGAGAAAATTCTTGAAATTTCACTTACACGGGAATATTCTCAAGAATTTTCCAGAGAATATTCTTCAAAAGATTATTCTCGAGAATTTTACACCAATATATATATATATATATATGGGATGAATTTCACCCTAAAGCACGTGAAATGAATAAATGATGCAAACCCACAAGGAAGGAGAGGATGTGGTTCCGGGATCTTTGGTATGTTTAGCAGTACACCTCGTCAGGGAATTCCCTGATAAGGTGTACTGTTGAATGCGCGAAGGGACTTGGAATAATTTTTTTCTTTTCCGTGTGGCTTGGATCATATATATATATATATATATATATATATATATCTATATATTATATCTACAGATGCTAAACCTAACAAAGACCCTAAGATCCACTCTAAGGTTAGCCCGAGAGAAAGAAGAAAGTAGGGGTTAAGTAAGTAGCAAACCTATCATTCGTGGTTAACATTCATTCAGAAAAAGAAAAGAAAGACTCACCATCATCATCCGCCGACCACTGCCGACAAGTTGGAAAAATAGTCGAAGAGAATAGGAAAGGGTGAAAGATGAAAAAAAGTAAAATAAAAACGCTTATGAACCACGTAACACGTCTTAACTCAAAGAAACACTGTCATACCATACAAATTACAGACATGCAAGTAAAGAGAGATGAGAAAGAAAAAAGTATGAAGAGTATAACAAAAAGTGTGTTAGTTTACGCTACGAGCTACATCTAAGTTCGTGTTAGTCTAATTTTTTTTAATAATATAAATTTAACGCTGGCACATCACACTCTGGCATGTCACAAGCTGGCATCAATCGTCAACAGACTCAAACCTTGACTATCACCCCTAGAGCTCCTGTTGCTAATTGTTTTATTATTTTAAACGACGTTAATATTTTTAAAATGCCTATCTAAACGGTTCTTAAACATATTAACGCTGGTAGAGTCACGACAGACGCGAAAAGATTATTCCATTTATCAATTACTTTAAACGTAAAAACGTTTTTAGCGATGTTAGTAATGAAACGGCTACCACGTAATTTAAATCTGTTATTACGAGTATTGCTATTATCGAAAATGAACAATTTGTCAAAATTTACTTTATCGATTTTATTAACGAGTCTCGAGTGAATACAAGTCTAACTCTTTAATCCTATCTTCGTAAGACTTGTTGCATAGTGACGGAGTTAGTTTCGTGGCGCGTCGCTGAACCCTTTCCAACCTATCAATATCCTCACGCAAATACGGGCACCAAAACTGAACGGCATATTCTGAGACCTGACTAGGGACTTGTAAAGGTGCAATATAATATTCTTCATTTTAAATTCGAAATTACGCGATATGAAGCCTAACATCCTAGATGCGCTATGAAGCCTAATGACTGGTCTATGATGGGAATAGGTGGAGCTTGTAAAATCTTTTGTATGCAGATGATGATGTGCTATTTGCTCAGAGTGAGTGTGATATACAAGAGGTTGTATACAGTTTTGCGGCAGTGTGCTAGAGAAATTTGCTGAAAGTGAATGTGGGTAAGTAAACGTTATTGATTGTAGAGAGTGAGGGAAATTCAAGCTTTCATGTAATAATAAATGGTGAAACACTAGAGGTGGTGGAGTCCTTTAAATATCTGGGATGTATATTAAACAAAAGAGGTGTGAGTGTTGATGAAGTTGAAAGTGGTTGTGAGAAAGTGGAGACTGAATGGAGATGCTGTGAGATGTTTACAAGAAGGTGGAGTAAGGATGATTGAGATGGATAATCTGAAAAGTATGTGTGGTGTGCATTGGGTTGATTGAGTAAGAAATTGCGCGGTACCGGAAAGGTGTGGTCTTCAGAAGTCGATGGAAGAGAAAATTTAGAAAAGTGTGTTACAGTGGGTTGGACATGTTGAAAGAATGGAAGATGACAGAATTGTGAAAAGAATGTATAAGAGTGTTTGCAAAGGCAGGAGGAGAGAAGGAAGGCTGAGAAGAAGATAGATGGACATGGTGAATGTGACTGAATTGCATTAGGAAGCATCAACTTTATTTGGGTGATGCATGAGAAGAGGCTGCAGGCAGGTTGGAATGGAGGTGGTTTGCTTGAAGAACGTAAATTCAGGACTCTGTTTCTTATATTTTTGACAAGACCTGAAAATGTCACCATGCATGGTGTATGAAGCACTGCAGGTGTGGAATTTTGCCATGTGTTGGTGTGCTAGTCCACTAGGATGCCTGTATGAATGAATGGATACAGGGGCGGACTGAGCGGTCGGGCAATCGGGCATGGAACGAGAGCCCGGGCCATTAGGGGGCCCGGCGACCCCGGCCAGCAGTCATCATAAAACAGTGAGTGTTCTCAATTAGTTCAAGTGTCTAATCGAACTGTAATATAAAAAAAAATCGGATTTCAAGGGGCCAAGGACCTCATTATGCCTGAGGACCCAGGTTGCTGTCAGTCTGCCCCTGAGTGGATGTGTACACTTTAGTTTCTCCCTTTTCTCTTCTTCATTTCCTTCTGTAATTTATATCTGGACTGTTTCTGCCTTACTCCAGTTGATTGGAGTTGTGTGTGTGTGTGTGTGTGTGTGGTGTGTGTGTGTGTGTGTGTGTGTGTGAACATGCCACATGCAAATATGCAGGGTGCTCCATAGGTCCGGTCCCATGGGAAAGTTTGTTTTGGATTGAATTTGCAAAGGTAACACGTTGGAACAGAGACGGATGTTCAAACTGATGTCCTTGCTGTTGTTTGCACATGTGATATGATATGATGTTCCAAAGTCTCTGGTGTGATTTTGTGATTTGGGCACAAACAGCACGGATATTTTCTTTACGGTCTTCAATGGTACGCGGACAGTCAATGAACACAACAGATTTAAGGTGACTCCAGAGCGAAAAATCTTGGAGTGTGAGGTCCAGGGAATTATGTCATACCATAATGAAATGATGCATAAATATCGCACAGAAGAAAATTAATATCGGATATAATCGGATACATTCAGAGATAAATTGATCCCATTTCTGGTATGTCAGTCTGCAGTGACAATACTTATTATCAGAACTAGATGGTTTTGAGGTCAGAGTCGAACGAATGTCGATTTCATACGATAAAATTAAATTATAGTTTTAAGAACAGAACTTAGCCTTGAAAACCTCAGTATTTCTTTTATCGACTTTTGTCAGTTTTCTTTATTTGACATTTTAGGTTTTATATTGGCTAGTTTTATATCTGTAGATAGTATTTGACGAGATAATAAATGATACTCACTGCAGTATAATCAGCAGCCAAGAATGCTTGCTCAAATCCCGACCAAATGGTGAGTGGAGTTAATAGAATCTGATACGGTTTCTTCATTTGAATCAGAGCTGCGAGAAGAACATCTTTCGTTTTAGTTTTGGGATTACTTACGTCAATTTCATATCTGGAATGGCAAAGTTAACGAAATGATAATTTATAAAAGTTGTTTCATGCAGTCTTAATTAAGTTCAATAATTAAATACAAAACTCTCGAGTGAATTTACAACATGTATTTGCTTTTCGTTGGCTTGCTTAATTTTCACAACATTTGTTCTGTTGTTGAAAAAATCAAAGAAATGAACTGTCTAAAATACTGAAAAGAACTTTATTTCCAAATGAGAAATGCGACTTAACGTAAATGAAAACGCTTATTTCAAAACAATACTAATAATAGGAAAATCATCAATGATAAATATACGAAATCTACACCCATTAAAGGTTCGAATTATTTCTGCATACCTACTAAGTGGATCGACAACAAAAGCAAGAAAAACTACAGCAAAGAGAACCAGTAGTAAATAAATGGTAGTCATGATGTAAATTTTGAACGGTTCGACTGTAGATTCGTTCGATGTTTGTTATGTGTCATTGGCTTGTAGGCGAATTGATTCTGAGGAGACAACTTCAGAGTCTAATTTAAGATCAGGACAAGAGTTGGCACCACAAATCGCCAAGAAATCTTCTGATCTTGTGTAGTTACTGACTCCGACGGATAAAACTGCAAATGAAATGAAGATTTAACATTAATGTTGGTATTTTATAAAATGAATTTATGTCAGTGTTAAAAGACAAATCCTCCCCACCATCTGGTCATTGCATCATTGCAGGATTTGTTGGAGGCGGGAATTGATTTCCAAACAATACGTTGGTTTGTTATATATATATATATATATATATACTGTATATATATATATATATATATATATATATATATATAATGTGATATTTTAGAACAAATGAACTTAGAAAGAGAGAACGGGTCCTTAGGAACTGTCTTCCCCAGATTAGTCTCTGAAGAGATGGTAGCGATGTCGATAAGTTTTGTTAAGAAAAAATGAGTTGTCATGCATGCAAAATTTTAAATAATTTTGGAATGTAGAAATAATGATAGGCATGTGATATGCTATTGATGTTCTATGAATGTTCTCATGCTAATTCGTTTTTAGAATATTTGAATAATCAACATGCGAATATTAAGTTTTCGATGGATTTAGAGACCAAACATTCATTGTCCGTTTTGGATGTTGAGATAGAAAGGTTGGAAGGTTTCTCGCTTACTTGCCTAGGGTTATTGTAACGCAACCAAACTTTTCAGGATTTTGTACAAACGTTTTTTAGTTTGATGATTGTAAGTGTGAAATTCATGATGGTCAAACTCTTTTATCAAAACCAAAGAGAATGTATTCTTCTTTTAACTCTATTTATCGGCTTTTAGATTTTGAAAGAACTTTTTATTAATATAGGCTTTTAAAGTTATATGTATATAAATATATGGTGTACGTGTGTCGCGAATCTGTCTTATTTGGTTTATTACATTATGTTACAGAGAAAGCTTTTAAGAGAAAAATAACCATGTATGTATGCATAATTTTAGGTTTTGTTTTCTAAGTAATGTTAATTACAGTTTGGATATTAAATAGATTGCAAAAGAGTTTAATTTAATTTACAGATGTTATTATTATTATTATTATTATTATTATTATTATTATTATTATTATTATTATGCAAAGAAAAATGGGTGAAATGGGTTGTTTTCATTACATTCAGAGCAAGCTCTAAAGTTATTCTTTTCCACCAAATGAAGCGAAGGTTTATCAGGGATTAAAATTTTGTTCTGGTGTAACCTCTCAATGGGACCGGCACTCCCCTCAGCGCACTGGCACTCCTACTTCCTGCCCCACTCTCTTTAAATGCCACATACTACTGGCCTTTCGTCTACAGTAGTTTATCGGAGCGTGAACAAATACACAAATTGGACATAGAATTTATAGTTTCATTTATTTTCATCTTACAAATAAGCATTGGAACTTGTTACTACAAAAACTTCATACAGTAAAAAATAGTAGTTCTCCTGTCTCGCTGGCTTTTTAAATGTTTTCCTATAGGAACCTTGTCGTGTGAATGCATTTGTTTGTGGACCACATAGTGTATGATGTCCTATACTAATGATAGATGGTATTATTCAGTCTTTCATTCAAGGCTCTTCATATGTAAAGAGTGTAGCGACTGATAAAATATGAGTGGAAAATCTTCATAAGACAAAGTGATTATAACTTATGAGTTTTCTGATGATGATAGTGTTGCTGAATAGTGATCATTCTACAGGGTGTTTATAAAGTCCCTATCTATTTCGTTGAATTAACGGTTTTTTATTTATTTTTGTTGCAGAACCCTATGAAATGATGTACAAGAACGGGTGATAGTGGTGACACTTCGGATTAAAGGAAAGATATAAAGAAATTAGAGAGAGGTTTGAAAGAACATTTCACAAGCCAGGTCCTATAGAGAAGACAATTTCTGATTTGCTTAATAAATTTAAAAGAACGGGATCTGTTCATGATGAGTCATGTTCTGGACGTCCAAGTGTCTCTGAGAATGCTGTAAATGCGGTACGTAATGTTATCGATGAACATCTAAGCATGTCAATTCGCATCACATCACGTAGACTCGGGATACCCAAATCAACTGTCCACAAAATTTTGAAATCAACGTTGAAGAAGAGAAGTTATCACATTCAGGTGCTTCACGACTTACATGAAGATGATTATCAAAAGCGAAGTGCAATGTGTGCCGATCTTGTTGAACATTCAGAATGAAAATTTAATGGACCACATTCTCTTCGGTGATGAGGCAGTTGATTTCTATCAATGGGAACGAGATTCTCTTGAAGTTACTGCCTGGTTGGGTATGACCAAATCTAAGATTTATGAGCCCTTTTTCTTTGCTGAAGATACAGTTACAGGGCTTATTTATCTGGACATGCTTCAGCAATTCCTGGAACCCCAGCTTCATTCAGATGGCATTTTAAACACCGTCGTCTTTCAACAAGATGGGGGCACCTTGTCATTACGCGAACATTGTTCGAGAGCACCTAAATGAAGATTCCCAAATCGGTGGATCGGACGTGGAGGCAACAGGCACTGGGCGACTCGATCTCCTGACCTAACGCCCTTGTATTCCTTTGCATGGGGCTTTATCAAATCAAACGTATATCAAACGAGGGTTACAGATCTGCAAGATTTACGTGCTCGTATCGTAATAGCAGTTACAAAAATAATCCCTGTCATGCTCCAAAATGTGATCCGCAATGCTGCTGATAGATTCGAACTCTGTAGAGATACCGATGGTGCTCATGTAGAATCATATGCTTAAGTATTCATTAAATGTATCCCTTCTATTATATTGTTGAATTTTACCCTTTTTGCCACGTTTTCACTGAAATAGATAGGGACTTTATAAACATCCTGTATGAAGCAGAAGACAGCAGGAAAAATACTCGATTACTTGTAAGTTTAGAGTTTTTCATACATACATCGTGATGTTTGTTTTCTGGTATGGAATCTCCTCCAGAGAGTTCCCTTTATATTTCTAACTGTTATAATTTTAATGTTATAGTGTCTGAATTCTGCATCTGATAACATTATTATTCTAAGATCCTTGCCTTGTGGGTTCGGTGTTATCTGTTTGGCTTGAAGAGATTTTGTACCATTTTCCGTAACTCCTTTTTGTGACCATGAGTTGGAATTTTTCTTCTTGTAACTTCAAATTGACTTCTTCACTCACTTGACTAATACATCGATGTAACTTTGCCACTTTCAGTTAATATTTCCATGCATATCTTGTGTCGTTATCGAGTCACAACATGACACTGTCTTTAGTATGTACAGTAAACCTATACCTGCAGTCATTATGATAAACAGCAAGGGAGCTAATAGTGTACCTTGTAGAACAGAGATAAAGATTTGAGACTTCAGATTTAAATCCATTTACTAATACTGTTTGTGTTCTTTAGGTCAGAAAGTTAAATATCCATTGTCACAGTTTTGCAGTAACTACTGTTTTCTGAAGTTTGTGTGCTATAATCCCATAATCCCATTTATCAAAAGCTTCAGTAAAATCATTGGATAATACACCTATAATTTGACTTCTACACGCTTCCAGTATTTTCTCTTGGTAGCTAGTATTATATAAGGATATGTGTAAGCAGTATATAAGCAGTATTATATAAGGATATGTAATCCATCTGCTTTGCACGTGTGAGTATTTTGTTTATACAATATTAAACTAATTCATTTTAATGATATGAAAATATGAAAATGCAGTCATGACATTATTTAAATTTAATTAATCGGTCTTTTATGTTGATTAATCTGTATTTCCTTGTTCATAAATTGGTTTTAAGTTTTTAGCGTCGAGTGAATAACCGATATAAAGTTGCTGATTAATGGGTATCGTCTGTTGGCAAAATTTCATATCGATACATCTTAAAAATATTCATCATAAAAAAAACCCGAAAAGGAACGACCCCTCCCCCCTCCGAATAATAACGGCCCCAAACTCTAAACCTCCTACGACAAAAGCATTGTTATAGGTGTTTCCAAACCAGCACACTTCAGCGATTTGAAAACTTTTTAGGAACACTGAGAAGAAAATTTTCAAAACCGAGATCATTGGTAGAAATTGACAGTAATAAGAGGGTAAATGGTGGTAATTGATTAGTTTTAGTCATAATGTCTTACCTGCGATGATATTAAGTTTCCCCAAACATGAGAAGACTGCATAAAGCAATAGAAAATTCCGAAAAAAACGCACCACAACAACCTCAAAATCTTCTCCAACGATTTCTGCATATTTTTCTCCAATCTGTAATTATGGCAGAATCACTTATTATGTTCATGTCGTTTATAAATAAATCTTAAAGCTTTTCATACCTGACCACCACTGCAGCTTCATCCAAGTAAAATGTAAAAGAGGAGGGCATTAGTTGAAAATGGATTTTGAGCCAATAAAAAGACTAACTTTAAATACAAAATAAGTTGGATTAATGACAATTTAAAATAACAAAATTAAAATTATAAAAAGTTGCTAAAAGAAACTGAAATATAAAATCATAAGAACAAAAAGTAAAGTTAAAATAAGTGAATAAATACATTAATTGAAACGAACGTAGCAGATCTACCGATGATTCGTCACAATTGAGATATTGCGAATACAAGTGACGAACTCGGCAAAACTATGTTAGTATATTTTGAGTAAATGGACTCCAAAGCTTTGCAAATTAGAAATCTGATAATAAAACCCACTCAAATAGACAGAGTTTATTTCCACAACAGTTTCGATGCCCACTGGCATCCTCTTCGGGTGGATACAGAAAAAACGAATTTGTTTTTCTGTATCCACCCGAAGAGGATGCCACTGGGCATCGAAATTGTTGTGGAAATAAACTCTATCTATTAGAGTGGGTTTTTATTATCATATTTTGACCTTCACGTATAAAAGTGAAGCTTTTTGCAGAAATTAGAAATCATCATAACTTTGACAAAAACTTGTAGATTTTAGTGGGGTTTGTATCATTTTGATGGAAATGGGTGTAGATTATTGTAATGATAATAATAACTAGACTGCACTACGTAAGAGATGCTGATTCGCTTAGCTTCCTACCAAGTTCGTCACTAGTATCAGCGCATGGTGTATTTCCCCCTTTAAAAGAACTGAATTTTGCGAGGACTAGTTACGAATTTGCGTCATGTGTCATTATCCATTTGAAAGAGTACATCCTTGTGAAGGTGAAATTGGATATGTATTATTAGGGACATGATTGCATGTGCACGAATTAGGTTGTTTTCCAAAAGGTCAATTTGTACTGAAAGATTTACTGAGATGTTTCTACTGTAGATAGAGAATTTTAGGTGTCTTTTGGTTTAACCTATATATAACCCCATACAATGGTCACACTTGTATTGTAAGCTATGAAAGACTTATGAAGTGTAGGAACAACATCTTTGTATTTAAATAAATGATAAACGGATTTAGACGGGTGAATTATCATATTAAGGGTATCAATTAATGTTTGAAGACTGTTTATTTTTTCTCTGCTGTTCCTGTTCCTTATATACAAGTTGGTCCAAAAGTTCCTAACTATTTTGCTGAAACAATAGTGTTTCAGGATAAAAATGTAATAACATAATTAGATGTATATTTATTTATGAAGCTTAGGTCTATGATTCGACGTGAACACCATCAGTTTCTCTGAAAATCAGAAATCTGTCGCTGCATTGCGGAACACATTCTCAAGTATCTCTGGGGTAACTTTAGAAAATGTCGCGACGATGCGGGTTCGCAGGTCCTGCAGGTCTGTAACTCTTGGTTTGTAAACCTCAGACTATATAAAACACCACCCAAAGAAGTCTTATGGTTTTAAATCCGGAGATCGTGCTGTCCACGGCCTGTTTCCACCAAGTCCAATCCAGCGATTTGGTAAGAGCTTATCAAGGTACACCCAAACGATGTTTGTATAGTGACATGGAGCTCTATCTTGTTGAAAGACAACAGTGTCGAGAATGCCACCTGAACGAAGCTGGGGTTCAAGAAACTGCTGAAGCATGTCAAAATAAATTGGCCCTGTAACTGTAGCTTCTGCAAAGAAAAAAGGTCCGTAAATCTTCGATCTTGTTATACTAACCACTAACCAGCCATTAATTTGGGAGAATCTCTCTCCCATTCGTAGAACTCTTTTTTTTTTACTAGCCAAGTTACGGCAATTATGTCGATTAACCTTTCCGCATGTGTAAAATGTCTCATCGCTGAAGTTTTCGGTATGAATTTTTTCAATCAATTTTGTGCACATGGCAACTCGTCTTGGATAATCCTCTTCGTGTAATTCATGTAGCATTTGAATATGGTAACTTTTCTTTTTTAATGTCAATTTTAAAATCCTTAGAACATTCGTTTTTGGTATGTTCAGTCTACGTGATGCTGTGCGAGTTGACATTCTAGGATATGCTTCAACATTTTCTTGAGAGTTACCTGGACGTCCAGATCTTGCCTCATCATGAACAGATCCTGTTCTTTTAAATTTATTAACTAGCTTGTGAATTGCTTTGTCTGTAGGTCCTGGTTTGTGAAATGTTTCGAATTTTTCTCGAATTTCTTTGCACTTCTTCCCTTGGATACGTATTGTTACTTCTATCACACGTTCTTGTACATCCATCATTATCTATGACCAAGAGGAAATAAAACAGAAATATCATTATTTCAGCAAAATATATAGGGGCTTTTGGACCACCCTATATATATATATATATATATATAGACAGAGAGGCGGCGCGTAGCTCACTTTTATGGTAGGTCAATGGTTATTATGAAAATTCCCTAAATGAGGAGGGATGCTGCAGAGCAGTCGAGCACAGGTCGATCCTGAACATTTGTTTACATCAATATATAATAATTACGATACGATTACTTGATACGTCAATGAAGCTTAATATACATTAATTGATACTTACCTTGGTTATATAAATACACTTAGCAGCCCATAAAGGTCCCCCTGCAAGACCCAAATGAAAGCAGCTGGAATGAAAGTGTAATAACGAGGATAATAAAGGGCAGCAAAATACGGAGAGAAGAAAATCATAGCCAGACAAATTCCCCACTTAGGCTCAATATTTTTATGATGAGAGATGGAAGGAAGATGCAAGTTGTAACCATCGCACCATATATAACGCCCAGTGATATTCTTCCCATTTTTCTACAGTGAGAAAATTAGTCATTAGGAATTAAAAGGAAAAGGACCAAAATTTTATAGTATATATAGTATGTATATATATTAGTGGTGGACAGGATTATCCGCATCCGCATCATTTTTAACATCCGCATCCGCACTTCTGACTGCGGATGTTACCTCTAATAAATTATGCCATTTACAATTAAATTAGCTTATAATGTAACGTAAAAGGCCCAGTCAGGCACATTTCATGTAAAGTATAAATTATTAATGAACAAACAAATATATAAACCTCAAAATATAAATACCATTAAATCAACAAACACTGCCTGTGCCGCTGTGCGTACTCCACTGCGGTTGAAACTCTTGAGAAAGTTATTATTTTTATCATAAAGAAAACATTAATATTAATTCTTATGCATTGCCTGCCATAATAGTAATATCACGAAATTTGAAAAATTATGTCATACATTCATAATTCTATATTATATTGATAGCTTAACTAAATATCCGCATCCGCATATATTTAAATTAAAAATCCGCATCCGCAGATGTTGAAAAACTGACATCCGGTCGACCGCTAATAAAAAAATAAAATAGAAAAATAAAAATTGTAGGAGGAGCATACAAATTTATAAGGAAAAGCTACCAGATTTTTAGCACTTTGCCTATCTTGTCTAAATCAGTTCTGAACGAATTCAAAACAAGAGGATCAAGCGAAAAAAGGCCCTGGCTAATGTTGAAATTATTTGAAAGTTGAATAATGGCAGACTCAAGAATATTTCTATTAACAATGTTGTTTGAGTGAAACAAAATTGAAGCATTATTCCAATCAATACGGTGGGATAACTCTGACAAATGGACGAAAAGGGCACTGGACGAGTCTAGGTTTCCGTTAAACCCAAAGTTGGTCGGGTACAGCATTAACCGATATAATATCGTGAAGTGGGTTACTATGAATGTCCACACAAGTTTTTAAAGTCCTATCTGAAAATTCATGCATCCCCAGTGGTTTACATTTTACATCCCCGATTCAGACCAAAAAATTGGCATTTTTTGGCATTTTCTAGTAAAATATACTATTTTAATTAAAAGTAAAACACATTTACCACTCCATAGACATTTCTGGTAATGTATACTAGCTTCATAAATGTCAATGCTAAATGTGGGCCCCACAGGGCCCAATTTAGCCCCCTTATTTCATATTTTTAGCGATTTTTACTAACTAATCCAATTTTTTTCAGGAATTTCTAAATCTAGGTACCATAATACCTATTTAAATTGATAAAATGGCTCTAAGCAAACCATTAACTAGAAGCAAAACAGAAATTCCCTTCTAGGTCAACCTATAGCCTCCATAACGACTACAGCTGTTCCAACCAACAAGCAAGTACTCAATATTTCCATGACATTAAAGCTTGCCAGTCCCTTGTTAAAGGGAACTTGTAAGTCATCAAGCTGGCATGGTAATAGACCATGTGTTCTCTTTTTGGAATAAATGCAATTTACCTACTAGTAGCAGACAATATGCCGTTAAAAAACTTCTTAAGTTGCACCAGGAATGGTGTGTTTCTAACAAAACATAAATAGAAAAACTGAAGAGCACCTAAGTTCAGTAACAAATTTTATGAAAAACTTGAAACAATATTTGATGTCGCTCACCCATTTCCTGAAAAAGTTCTTTCAGAAAAGCAAGGGAAAGCTGAAGTTGAGGAAGATCTGAAGTTTTTAAAGATGCTGGAGAGGGAATAAAGTTACACTGGGTTCAAGAGATAAGATTTCAGAGCAAAGATAAAAAATAAAATAAAAAGACTAGCAACCAGTGAACGTTTACGTCAGAAAGAACAGAGAGAGAATAAGCAAACCATCTAAAGTGAAAATAGAGGAATTAGAATGTGAGGGAGATAGTTCTAACGATTATGATTACCTCAGTAAAGACTAAAAACAACTAAAGACACACGAAGCCTAGCTACCTACCTAGAAATGTACTTAAAGAGTCTATGTAGCCAGTGCTATAGACAGAGGAAATGTATCTGTTAGAACAGCTACATTAATAATTTCTGCTTTAATTAGCGCCGCGGTGGAGACCTAGACGATTATGCAGTTTCAAAAACATCTACTCATACAGCAACACAAGAAAATAGGGTAAAAACTGAAAA
Organism: Bathynomus jamesi; assembly: GCA_023014485.1. Taxonomy (NCBI): domain Eukaryota; kingdom Metazoa; phylum Arthropoda; class Malacostraca; order Isopoda; family Cirolanidae; genus Bathynomus; species Bathynomus jamesi. Next base: position 202,938 of record JAJOZX010000132.1, read on the forward strand.
TGAAGTCAAAGAATTATTTCAAAATACCAATATAAAACATCTTGTTGTCCATTGGGATTCAAAACAGATGTTAGGCTTAGAAAGGCTTGCTGTTCCTGCTACTGGATCTCCTGATATTGATAAAATTTTGGGGATACTTATTATTCGAAATGCTAGTGGTGAACAAATGTCTGAAGCTACATTCAAGCTCCTTACAGATTGGCAGGTCACAGGAAAGGTGAGAGGTATGTCATTTGACACGACGGCCTCAAATACAGGTATTTACAAAGGAGCTTGCATTTATATAGAAAGAAATCTGAATAGATCATTATTATATTTAGCATGCCGTCACCCATTGGCGAACTTATTGTAAAATCTGTTTGGTAATGCATCTTTGGAAAAAGCACTGGTCCCGATTATCCCATATTTGAAGAATTTTCGAAAGCTGGTCCAAAATAACATTATAAAAAAATAAATAAATATAATTTATAATTCTTTATTAGAGAACAAAAATTATTTCAGAGATGATTACTTAGAATATTTAGAATTAAACTGTTTATTATTGGGGCACAGGCCTTCAAAGATACACTTTCGTAAACCAGGAGCATGCCATCGAGCTAGATTCATGGCACCTCAGCTGTATTCAAATAAACTTGTCTTATTTAGAGATCAGCTTAACTATGAATCAGAAGTAAAAGAATCATTTGGAAGATTTGTCAAGTTTACATCTTTAGTTTATGGGCCTTATTGGCTAAAGACCCCATTAGCTGCAGAAGCACCACTCAATGACCTGCGAGTTTATAAGCAATTAGTTCATGTCTGGCAGGAAGTAGATCCAGAAGTTTCTATTGCTGCAGTAGATGCATTTTAAGACACAAGTGATATTTAAGTCAAGAACTTGTAGTTTTATCTCTTTTTAGTAAAACTTTAGATGAGAATACAAAAACAAGTATCGCAGCTCGTTTATTAGGAACTGAAATTCCAGATGAAATTATTATAGGAAAGCCAGAAGTTCCAGAACTACACCCGGATATATATCTGGTGGATTTGATAGGACCTAATTCATGGAAAATCTTTAAAATCATGAATTTAGAAAGTTGTTGGTTGTCAAAGCCAGTGGGAGAATGGTGCTCAGATCCAAACTATAATGAAATGAAAGAGTTTGTGAGTAATTTGAAGGTTGTCAATGATTGTGCTGAAAGGGCTATTAAGCTTATAACTGATCTGGCTCCTACAGTTAAAGATGAAGCTCAGCTTCAAGCTAAAATTCAAACCACAGAACTTCATAGAAAAAATTTAAAAGAAATCAAGAAAAAGAATTTTCGTAATTACTAGGTAAATTATTAGTTTAAAAAGGGGATTAATGCAATTTTTATTAAAAAGGGGGATTAATACAATTTTTTATTAAAAAGGGGATTTATGCAATTTTCATAAAAAATATTAAAATAAAAATAAAAAATACAAAAAGTAAAAAAAAAATTTAGAAAACCTAAAAAACTAAAAAAAACTAGACAAAAACTTAAAAACTATAAAACAACTCCAGAGATTACAATCGACCTTGACGTGGTTCTGGGGCTTCCTACTAACAGATTGGAAAAAATATGTATGTAATTTGTAGTTTAAATGGGTCTTTTAAAGGTCAAAATGCCAATTTTTCGGTCTGAATCGGGGGTGTAAAATGTAAACCCCTGGGATGCATGATTTTTTTAAATAGGACTTTAAAAACTTTTTTGGGCATTCTTAGTAGCCCATTTCACGATATATATTGGTTAATGCTGTACCCGACCAACTTTGGGTTTAACGGGACACCCTACTGGACGACTGTTCCGTTCTAACGAAATATTGATGCTGTTTTACACGCCTGTGCAAATCCTTTCCCGTCTGTCCATTGTAAAAGGAATCACATTGTTTACGACCAATTTTATAGATAATGCCTGAATTATTGGTAGGGCTTTTTTACTATGATAATTTTCACAATATTGTCATGAAAATACTACATTAATATTCAAAAGTTTAAGTACATTAGCAATGCCTGAAAAGCCTGGAAAAAATGGAAGTACTAAAATATTCTTCGGCAAAGTACAACGATTACACAGGTCAACAAAAAAAAATTTTTTTTTCGTTGCCAAGGAAATTCGTACGAATTTAGGGTATTTTGGGGTTGCTGAATTCCAAAATGAAAGTAGTTTTTCCGATTTGGCTCTAGTCTTGAGATAATGAATACCCTCAATTAATAGGAAACGTAACCATAACGCGTGCATATGGGAAACTACCGGAACATTCTAGATGGTGAGACCGAATAAAATGCCATTATGTATTTCATGTGTTTACTTTGTATGATTTGAGACAATTTCAATGCGATTTGTAAGTAGGCTCCGCCTGAACATTAAATTTTTTGCATTTTTACATGTTTCAATGGGGTACCAATTATCTCATAAATTAGAGCCAATCTAGTAAAACCGATGTCATATTCGGAATCAGCACTACAAAGTTACTCCAAAATAACTCTAATATGATTGGCAATAAAATGAGTGTTGACCAGTGTTATTATTATATATGTCGAAGAATATTTTAGTACTTCCATTTTTCCCAGACGTTTTAGGCATTCCTAATGTACTTAAACTTTTGAATATTAATGTAGTATTTTCATATGACAATATTGTGAAAAATATCATAGTAAAAAATAGCCCTACCAATAATTCAGGCATTATCTATAAAATTGGTTGTAAACAATGTAAACAAGAGGGCAAAGTGTTAAACTCTAGTAGCTTTCCTTATAAATTTATATGCTCCTCCTAAAATTTTTATTTTTCTATTTATTTTTTTTTGTGATCTACATATAGTCTCGAACTTGTTATTTATTTCAGTGTTCCTGAGGATGTCATTAGACGAAGGCGCTTGAGCACCATTCTGTGTTTCCTTTTTCCTTCGTGGTTATTTTCATCATAAATATTATTCACATGTTACTTTCGTGAAATAATTTTCAAATATATATATATATATATATATATATATATATATATATATATATATATATGATATATATATATATATATTATCCATGTAAAAAAAGTTAAGAAAATTTAGATTCCGAATTTGAAAAAGATAATTGAAAATGGTGTCACGTGTCGCCTGATCTCTTCTTAGCATATTTAATAAGTTTTATTTATAATACTGAAGTAATTTTAGCCACGAAGAAAACATGTCAATTTTAAATTGTTCATAGGTTCTCCTCTCTCTCTCTAGATTCTAGAGTAGTGGTTACAACCTTTACTGGCTCAAGGCACCCCAGTGTCATCTGCGCTTTCGTTATTTCGTATTACCCACCCGAAGAATTTTCATCTCCAACTGTTAAATATCCATTTCCTCCCCATTTATTTATTTCTAATGAATGAAGATATATTTGATCTATCTCTGTGGCGAATCGTAACATTTGGCGTATTAGCAGTGAATTTATTTCACCATATTTTACGCATTTCAAGTGAGATACTGCTTGCAGGGAGCGCACAGTGCAGATGAAAGTAGTTTCGTCCAGGAATAATTTTTCCTTCACTTGTTTATACTCCTTGTTTTTACATATTATTGAGGCAATTTGTTTTAGAGATTTATTAACTCACTCAACTCTTTTAACTGTTAAATTATATAATTTACTTACTTATAAAGCGAAGACTGAAGAATTAGCAACGAATTAATGCTGGTGAAAAGAAGAGCGAAAGCAAACGAAAGACATAGTACATTTTTGATGATAGACCATTTTATTTCTTTTTCTTCTTTCGTTAATGTTTTTGGTCCTGTCCTACTTTCATTTTCTTTCCCTTGAGACTTTGTTGGACCTTCATCTATAAAATGGAAAGTGATTTTATCCTTGTAATAAATTAATATTATTTAAGAGTGAAATTCTAAATTTTTCAACAGCAATTCATTTACGTTAAGCAATTTCACATATTTTATATGCAATTGCGCTCATTTATAATTTACATTTTATAAACATAAGTACTAAACTTGCTATATATAAATATACATACTGTCCCAAATATGATCGACGTATCCTTCATTTACGTATGCGTTCACTTCGGACGGATTTTCAGATGAACTTCCCTTCATTTTATACGAACGCAACTTCTTCATTATATCTGTCTACTCTAATATTTTTTGAGGAAGGAAAAAATGTTTATATATACATAAAGACAGAGATAGGAAGTGTGAGAGAGAGAGAGAGAGAGAGAGAGAGAGAGAGAGAGAGAGAGAGAGAGAGAGAAACGATAAAAAGAAAAGTGATTGTTTTCTTGCAAACTTTACCTGTTGGTAACTTCAAATTAAGCTCCGCCCCTTTCATTACAATGGAATTTAACTGTGAAATGCGTGCAATAAAGAGGCTTTTCTTTTGGAGGGAATAAGGGCGTAAATACCTCTTTTTTCGTTAGAAATAATCAAATAATGAGAATTAAATATTTGGCACAGTTTATGTTTTTGTCTAAACAGTAATTGAATCAAAGAGGATCACATGCAAAAGCAATAAAAATAATTTTTTTTATCATTATTATTATTATATTATTATTATTTTTGTGCGTTATTTTCACTCTTAATATTTATTTAACACTTATTTCTGCCTTTCATAAACGGGTAGTGCGACCGGTTCTCAACTGACATGGAACCAGCAGCCGACATTTTTTAAGAAAGCGAGAAAGTTGGAAAATAACGACAACTTATCACTAGTTATCGGTGTAACAGGGGGCGTGAATTTATATAAGTTATTTAGTTTTAAAATATTTAGATCTTTAAATATAGGGGAAGTGTGACTTTGTCTGTCATCATTATTTGAGAGAGTTCGCAGACATTTTTTTTTTAATTACTTCCAAAGGATGTTTTATATACTTCTTTGAGCTACCCCATGCTGTAATGCAGTAAGATAAATGTGACTCGATGAAGGAATAATAGAGGGTGAGGAGTGTGTTTTGAGGAAGGGTCTTTTTAGTTTAAATGAGATGAAAAAAAATAGATATTTTGGATTTGAGATGTTGTACCTGACTTTTAAAATTAAGTTTTACATCTAAATTAATGGCAAATACCTTAATCTCATTCACTCTTGCAAGAGTAGTATATTAGTATTCCCAATTTTTATTTGACAGTTTGTATTAAAATTTAACAATTACATGTTTTTTAATATTTGGATACAAATGTAGTCATTGGGATAATATGGGTAAAATTAAAAACTATGAAATATACCATATTTCTACTCTGCTTATCTAATTGTATTGAGACAAGTAAGGCAGTACTCTATATTTCTCATAAATAAATATGGGCAAGAGAACGGGAAATTCTGTTCTGCTCATATATTTTCAGTTATTAATGTCCATATTGTCAATGCTGTTATTCCTCTTGCTTTCTAAGATTTCAGTTGCGTAATAGCCAGCCATTCCTATACCAAGTGAGAAAAGGAAAATATATAGAGCTTTATTCTCATGCACTAAAAGTCGCTTATTGCGTAGGCCAAAAGGAAGCCAAAAGCTTTCCAAAATACGTTAGTGCTAAAGGCAGCTTCTGCTTCACCCGGAAAGATGACACTGTAAAAGGCTGCGAGTAAAAATAAATACAATTATATTTCAATGTAAATAATAATAAGTCATAGATAAAAACAAATTTTCTGAAGCAGGCTACTAAAAACGTAAATCTTTTAAATTATGCTGTTGGTATCACTTTTCGAAAGGCAAGCGCCGTACGCATGGAAATCTTATTGTAGGCTTTGAAGTTGAAAGAACGGCGCATAAGTTATATCACTAATTAAAACTTCCTGATCTATAGATCAACATACCAGTAAGTGATATATTTCTTTATTTCAATTAATCTTTCAGCATATGTTGAAAAATAACACAGCTCAACAAAAAAATTTTTTTGTTTCGTTGCCAAGGAAATTCGTACGAATTTAGGGTATTTTGGGGTTGCTGAATTCCAAAATGAAAGTAGTTTTTCCGATTTGGCTCTAGTTCTTGAGATAATGAATACCCTCAATTAATAGGAAACGTAACCATAACGCGTGCATATGGGAAACTACCGGAACATTCTAGATGGTGAGACACGCGAATATTCTTAGTGTTTACTCCGCGATCATTCTAGAATATTCCCCCTCCGTATATAAGTCATCGGCCACCCAACCAGTAAGTAGGCTCCGCCTGAACATTAAATTTTTTGCATTTTTACGTGTTTCAATGGGGTACCAATTATCTCATAAATTAGAGCCAATCTAGCAAAACCGATGTCATATTTGGAATCAGCACCACAAAGTTACCCCAAAATCACCCTAATATGATTGGCAATAAAATGAGTGTTGACCAGTGTAAAAAGTAAGTTGTACAATCTTGAAGTGATGCTATAACTTGTTTCAAGAAAATAAGTCTAATTATTTCGTTATTGCAAAATGTTCGTTCGGGCAAATGGTATCACAAAATAGAATTAACTACATCTTTTTTGGTCATGACCAAAATTTAACTCTGAACTTGTACTGCAACAAAAGTCAAAGGTATAATTACAACCTAATTTTAAATTTTAAAATAATCTAAGGACTGAAAAACATTGAATTTAGAAGTGTAAAACATTTCTCGAAAGCAAATGTAAGAAAGTTGAAAAATGATTTAATGGTTTAGCAAAATGGATCCAATGTTACACGTTCGACCTTTCTTATCATTAAGTTGCGTTTGCCAAATAGCATCACACATCCCCCACAAACAAGCGATGAGGAAGAAGACAATATAATTTTCGGGGCGAGGTTTCCATGTGAACATGACAATGATCGAGGCGACGTTTACAATTGCTCCGAAAGTGAAAAATGGGAACCCGTTTTACATACTTAATTAATGGAGTGAAAACAAAAGAAAATATGGTGTCAGTAACTCCATAGCAAAGGTATACGTAACCAACCATGTAGATACCAATTCCACACGTGACGAAAGCCTAAAATAAATACAAATATCTAAAAGTAAAAAATTAAATTAAAATATATGCATTATCCTCATACTGATGGTTATAAATTAGTTTCAGTTCTTGTCTCATACTTTTGGAAGGGCTTGTAAGAAGGTTGCAGGGCTCAGTTACCAGCCTAAAATATTTTTGGATTTGTTACGTTACAGAGGAGAGCATAAATACGATCATAAGCCTCATAAGTGATTCGACTTTCCTTGTGAACAAACGTATTTTATCGAGTGTCCAGTGTTACCACTTGAATAAGTTGTTTCAGTCAAAGTAACTTACAAAATAGTGTTCGGTGCCTTCTTAACTGAAGTATCTCGCGTTACGAATTATTCATAACCGAATATATTTTATTCATTGACTTTATTATTATTATATTTACTTGATTAAACGAAGTGCATATAGCTTGTTTTGCGGTGTTCAAGAAGTGTGAAATTACAATCTGGTGGAAAACGTGGTCTAATAAGGTTGATTTTGCTTTGCTAAGGATAAGCAAGCAATGTGACATTCCAATCTGGTAGAAAACGTGGTCTAATAAAGTTGATTTTTTCTTTGTAGGCAGGTGTGTCACCCTCCGTGGGGGAAAAAAAGTGGTCGAACAGTGGACAGAAGTTATTTTTACTATTAATTTACTTTACTTAATTTACTTTTTATAATTAATATACAAACGTTAATATTTTAATTAGTTAATAGCATGGCACCCCCGTCAAGTACTTGCAGCCGGTGGGAAGAGAAGTTTGCTGCTTACGCGTTTAATTTAGCTAATAATAACGATCAAGGTATGGTTCTGGATGTATAAAGCGGTTTGGGTAAACCGTGGAGTAGTCTGCAGGGCTGGGCTGTGGATAATGTTGCCCTGAGGCAGATGCATTATTGACATGTCAGCTGATGAAGTGAATGTGAGCGATTGAGGATTGTTCCTGACACAAATTCATTGCGGTCGGAGAGTGCGTTTGGGTATATATATATATATAAAATAATTCGGATACATTCGGAGATGAATTGATTCCATTTCTGGTGTGTCAGTCTACAGTGATAATACTCGTACTTATTGTCAGGACGAGATGGTTTTGAGGTCAAAGTCGAACGAATGTCAATTTCATACGATGAAATTAAATTATATTTTAAGAAACAGAATTAAGCCTTTAAAATCTCAATATTTCTCGAATCGAACTTTTGTCAGTTTCTTATTTGATATTTTAGGTTTTATATTGATTAGTTATATGTGTAGATAGTATTTGGCGAGATAATAAATGATACTCACTGCAGTATAATCAGCAGACAAGAATGCTTGGTCTATTCCAGACCAAAGGGTGAGTGGAGTTAATAGAATCTGGTACGGTTTCTTCATTTGAATCAGAGTTGCCTTTCGTTTTAGTTTTGCAATTACTCATGTCAATTTCATATCTAGAATGTCAAATTTAACGAAATGATAATTTATAAAAGTTGTTTCATGCAGTCTTAATTAAGTTCAATAATTAAATACAAAACTCTCGAGTGAATTTACAACATGTATTTCTTTTCGTTGGCTTGCTTAATTTTCACAACATTTTTCTGTTGTTGAAAAAATCAAAGAAATGAACTGTCTAAAATACTCAAAAGAACTTTATTTCCAATTGAGAAATTCGACTTAACGTAAATGAATACGATTACTTCAAAACAATACCAATAATTAATAGGAGAGCGTCTTTGATAAATTAATTATTATTTTAATTTCATAAATATACGAAATCTACATCCGGGAAAAGGTTGGAATTATTTCTGCATACCTACTAAGTGGATCGACAACAAAAGCAAGAAAAACTACAGCAGAGAGAATCAGTAGAAATAAATGGTGGTCATGATGTAAATTTTAAACGGTTCGACCGGAGATTCGTTCGATCAGGGGCGGATTTAGGTTTCCTGGCGCCAAGGGCCATACTGATTTAACCGCCCTTCGGACACTTACGAAGTTACCATTTAGCAATAAATAGTTATTTGATATAAGGATTTTCAGTAAAATGCGTCAAATGGTTTAGGCATTTACTCTAGCAAAATATATCTTAACATATAAGATATTTTTATATCAATCATAATATATTTTATATATATTATGATAATATATAATATATTACTATAGATATATTATATATATTATATATATATATATATATATATATATATATATATATATATATATATATATGAAAATTATTTCACGAAAGTAACACAATAAATATATATATATATATATATATATATAATTATATATGGGAATGAACTCAGAATGGTCCCCTGAGGTTTTTTATGATATACACAGACCGTGCATGGAACAAGGAACTCTTCTGGGATAATTAAATCCACTATAGTTCGAATAAGTAATGGTAAATGACAAATACCATAGTTTTTTCTTTTTCATGATGCTAACCCGACGCGGGCAGAAGAGTTCCTTGTTCCATGCACGGTCTGTGTGTATCATATATATATATATATATATATATATATATATATATATATATATATATATATATATATATATATATATATAACAATCCCTTAAATGTGTGAACAAGATGCATTGTAGGTTATCTTTACGATCTTTATGATTAGTTACGAAATCGATCGTTGTAAAATACTCAAAGCGGTTTCCGCCGAGATTGCTGAGCAGCGAAGGAGTCAATAAGATCTGTATAGCTAATAGCTCTCGTGATAGTGCAGTAGCTTAGACCCTGATTTTTGAAGTAAGTGGACATTCTGGACAAAAGCACCAAACTTGGCTCAAATGTTGTTCAGGACCTTAGCTACCAATTTTTCCCCGGAACCAAGACGCACAACCCTATCTTGGCTGCCATTTTGGAAATCCAAGATGGCTGCCAGCTAGAAATCAACAAACTATTGTGAGGAGTAATTGTAAATAAATAGTCCCTAAACCTACATATTTCGATGCCAGGATTGCTATAAAATAATCAGAATTACCCTTAAATGTTTATTTAATGTAAAATATTTAATAATATAACTATATAATATGTGCTTTTCTGTTTTGCAGGTGATTTGTGAACATGGATTGGAGCAAATGCATGGTTTGTCAAGAGAGCAAAGGTGAGACTCTTAAATGTCCACTCAATGCTGTGAGTGGTAAAAAAACTGAAGCATATGCAACATTTATGGAGAATGTCAACGCATTCAAGAATCTTGGAAGACTACCAGTTCCTCTTCTTTTCAATGAAGAGGTGACTGTTGAAGATCTGGTTCAGAATAAAGCTGTGTGGCACAAGTCATGCCATGTTAAATTTAGTAAAGAAAAGCTTGAAAGGGCTACAAAAAAGAGAGAAAGGGCGGATGAAGGTGAAACCAGTTCATCTACGGGGAAGCGGGTTCAGCGGCATCCTATGGACAAAGCAACTTGTGTGTTTTGTCAACAAACACATGGGCATCTTCACGAATTCAGTACATTTGGCGCTGACGTCAATTTACGAATGATGGCTACAGAACTCAGTGACACAGAACTAATGTCTAGAATAGGAGGTGGTGATCTCATGGCCATTGAAGCCAAGTATCATCTGCAATGCTTGACATTTTATCGGAACCGTTACCGCTCACTTTTGAGACAAAAACAGAGCAAGGAAGAAGGCTATGAAGAAAACTTGATGAAAGCAAAGGCAATAGTTGAGGTCGTTAATCATGTAGAAAATTGCGTGGAAGAAGGAATCTTTCAAATGAAGTTTTCTGTGCTATTTGATCTGTATCAAAAAAGACTTCGGGACTTAGGTATTAATAAGGAAATGAACAGAGGACGATTCAGAGAGAAGATTCTGGAGTATTTCCCATATGCCCAGGAAGTGAGTGATGGCAAGAACAAAATCTTAGTTTTTCAGCAGGGAATTCAGGAAATGCTCAGAGAGACAAATAGACAGAATTTTGAAGGAGATACTATGATTCTTGCAAAAGCTGCTAGAATCATACGCAAGGAAATCGTCAACTTTACTGGATTCAAGTTTGCAGGTGCCTTTCCATCTGGTTGTCAACAGGAATCGGTACCTACAACCTTGAAAACCCTTATATCTATGATCACAAATGGTGCTGACGTGAAGGACCAAACACCAGAAGACTCCCCTGCAACTCTCACTGTCTCGCAACTTATCCTTTTTAATTTTAGGAACAAGCATACATCATCATCTAAGGTTCGCCATTCTTTGGAAAGAGAACCACCATTGCCTCTGTATCTTGGTCTGAAAATTCATACTGAAATTCGGTCAAAATCATTAATTACACAACTATATGAATTGGGTCTCAGTGTGAGTTATGACCGAATTCTTCAAGTCGAAAGCCAACTTGCAACAGCAGTGTGCCAGAACTTCAAGACCAAAGGAGTGGTTGTACCAGCTCAGTTTCGTCATGGACCATTTATTGTTGGGGCACTTGACAATCTGGATTACAACCCATCTAGTACAACTGCCGTTGGATCATTTCATGGTACAGGGATTAGTCTGTTTCAGTTCCCAACTGTCTCAAACTGTGGAACCAAACAAGGTGATCTTGTGCTACCTTCTCTAGGTTCAAAGGACTTGGAGTTACTCATGTCCTACTCAATTGTACCAGCTGTTGCAATGGACAAAACCAAGGTAGAAGTCCTGAAGTTGTCTAATGTGTCTGACCCTATTGAGGGACACTACCATGAAGCATGTTTCCAGGAAAAGGAGTGGATGAAAGAAGCGTTCAGGATCTTGGAGAAAGACACGATAGGGAAGGGTGATGTTATATCATGGTCAGCATACCACGCTACAAGGCAAGAACAAGATGAAGATCAAATGAAAACCCTTTCCTACCTCCTTCCCTTATTCCATGAAAAGGCCGCTACTCCAGCGATGATCAAGCATGGAATGAATGTTGTTCGGTCTGCTACTGAATTCCTTAACCCCGGGCAAATACCAGTTGTTGCATTCGATGCACCCCTATATGCCCTTGGTAAATTCATTCAGTGGAAGTGGCCAGACACCCACGGAGAAGACAAGGTCATCGTCATGTTTGGAGGTCTACATACAGAGATGGCCATGTGGAGAACGTATGGAGATTATCTAGAGGGATCTGGGTGGACAAATGCCTTGACACAAGCAGGCATTGCTTCGGCAGGAACTGTTGACTCATTTCTTAAAGCCTCTCATCTTACAAGAACCAGACATGCTCACCAGGTAACAGCTTTGACATTGGCAAAGCTGCAGCATGAAGCCTTTATGGAAACTGTTGGTCCCTATGATGACAAGACAAAGGAAGAGTGGAAGAAGAAGATGGTTCAGGTCAGTCCAACATTCCAATACTGGGAGACAATTCTTCAGATGGAGATAGACGGCCTCATATTCATACGATCACATCGTGCAGGAGACTTTCCATTGTATGTAGAAAGCTTGAAGAAAGTAGTTCCCTGGTTCTTTGCTCTTGACCACCAGAATTACGCACGTTGGCTTCCACTCCACATCCGGGACATGAAGAATCTCCCTCAGCCAGTTATGAATGAGTTTTCACGAAATGGACACTGGGTAGTACACAAGACCAAGAAGAGATTCTCAGCCATGCCTTTAGACCAAGCGCATGAACAAAACAATGAGAAAGTCAAAGGTTCAGGAGGCGCGGTGGGTCTGACTGAGAATCCAGTGGCATTCAAGAAGTGGATGGTAGCAGGGCCAGAACAAGCCAGATTGATTACTGAATATGAAGACGAAAACCTTCCAGAAACTGAAGACAACAACTTCCACCACGAAGAAGGACTATCTACACAGAGAAGATTCAAGGATCATGTTTCTAATCTCGTTGAAGTCTTCCGTGATATGGGAAATCCATTTTGTGATAATGGGAATGAGTTACTGGCCTTAGACACAAGGAATGTCATGGATGAATCTGTGGTCCATACAGTGAGAACTATAAAGGATTTGGGTAAGGAGCAATATAGCCGATACTACAAAGAAGTTGTCACAGATTGTACAAGGTCAATTCATACACCGATCAAGAAGAACTCGCTTGCCCTCTTCAGATGTCCTCGGCCGAAATCTCAGGTACGGAATGTTGGGGGAATCCAACTACTGAAGAACGATGTTGCTCTATTCTCTCATCTGTATATTGTTATGCAACATCGGCATAGTGACATGGATGCATTCTTCCAACACGAGAATCACCCCTTTCCTTCTTCCCTATCTGATGGTGGGAAATTGCGGTTTGGGAAAAAGTCTGACCTACTGAAAATCATTACATTTGAAAACAAGGACAACCCTCCAGATCCTTTTGATGTGAAACTTCTTGATGGAGCTGCCATCGTCCATTTGCTGTCTACTGCAGGTGTTACCAACTTTGAAGAGTATGCAGATCGTGTATTCGTCCCTTATCTCATCAAACAGTTAGAAACTTGCCAGCGAATTGACATCGTCTGGGATACCTACACTGCAAGCACCTTAAAAGAGACTACCAGAGAAAAACGGGGAAAAGGAATCAGAAGAAAGGTTGAAGGAAAAACCAAATTACCCCTAAATTGGCATGACTTCCTTCGAGACTCTAGAAACAAGCAAGAACTGTTCGCTTTCCTATCAGACAAGGTTGCTGCAATGGAAGTTCCTAACAACAAAGAAGTTGTTATTACATCAGGACCTGAAGTCATCATCAATGGGGCCGACCGCACAATGCCAAGATGCGACCATGAGGAGGCAGACACTAGACTGTTCATTCATCTTCAAGATGCAATAAAGGAAGGGCACATTAACTGCATGATCAGAACTGTAGACACGGATGTTATTGTCATTCTAATAGGAAAATTCCATCACTTGACGTCCATAAGATCTGAAGTAAATATTTGGGTTGGTTTTGGCACTGGGAAAAACTTCACTTACCATCATATTAACACAATCTGTGCCTCTTTGGGTGAAGAGAGATGCACATCCCTACCACTGTTTCACTGCTTCACGGGATGTGATACAACATCATCCTTTTACGGAAGGGGCAAGAACAGATGTTGACGCCGAAACTCCCCACTTCAAGCTTCTTGAACGGTACACAGTTGTCCTCTATGACAACACCAGTGACATTGAACGTGTAGATGAGGCAAGAAAGGTCATGTTCTGTCAGAAGGGAAAAGCTGTGGAGACTATCCCACCAACTCAGGATGCTCTTCTCCAACACACCAGGAGGGTCACATACCAGGGAGGAATATGGTCGACCTGTGAGAGAAGTGAACAGAATCTTCCAACTCCTGAAGGATGGGGATGGACCTTTAGCGAAGAGTCCCAGTCATGGACACAGTTTGGACCACAAGACCAGTAGCATCTAAAGCTTGCAGCGAATTGGTCAAATGCGGCTGCAAGAGCAAGAGTGGATGTGGCACCAGGTGTGCTTGCAAGAAGGCCAGGTGGAAGTGTACAGAACTGTGTAGCTGCAACTGTGCAGTTTAACATATAGCGTCGAGCGGGGTGAGTTGGGACAGTTCGGGACAGGGGGTGAGTTGGGACAGTAGGCATTGCAATGCTAAATGCCAAGATATTTCCATTTTATGGTGCTCATTTAATAGCCCTGCCCTTACTCTACAAATGTTGTTAATACAAGTTTTCTATAGAACCACGAATAATGCATGAAAATTGTGCAAATATGAAAGGGTAGCATTTTGACCTTTGTAGAATTTCATTTTTTAAAATGCACATATTTTGCCAATTTTCCTCTCCCACATTCAGTTATAGAGCTAAAGGTCTACTTTTTGGTGGGTGAAATCTTCAATTGTTATAGTTTCGTTGATTTTTCTTAAACATGGTTTTCTTGAACATGGTTTTTGTGTTAAAATATTCACGATTTTCACTGTATATGTTGTACGAAGTGTGATTTCTGCAGTAAACATACTTCTGATCAGCTTAAAAGTTGTTTTATTGATCTGATCATGCCAAAAAACATATAGTTTGATGCCAAACATGCCAAGGGAATTCTCTATTGAAACTTATATCAGAAATTCCATTTTGTCTATGGCGGCCATCTTGAAATCCAATATGGCGGCCAAGTAATGGTCTCTGAAGGTGGTTCCGGGGATATTTTTAATTGTTGGTCCAAAATATACAAGTAGGGAAAGTTTGGTGCTTTTGTCCGGATTGTCCACTTCAACTTGTTTAGCTGCCCTACTATGAGTTCCGATTCAATACTAAGGTTAGCTAAAGAGTTGAGACGATTTTATGACATCACTGACCGTAGATAGTTCTTCAGTCGCGCAGTACAGAAAAAAATCTTTCAGCAGAACAGTTGGAAGCCGGCGTACATAGGAAAATCCTGAGGCAATATCAACATATGGGTAAACTTCTTTTAATCCTTTTGCTTGGATCATCTCACTCATCTCAAGAATGCTCGTAGGAGTTTTCTCCAAATTCAGAAGAAACCCACGGAAATGAAGACACTCATTAAAAAATGCTTCCGCCAAGTCATCCTTGTAAAATTCCCAAAGCTTAATAGTATTGGCAGTTATATCCGTCGGATTCAAGGTGGTGACTTTTGTAAAAAAAATGCAAACCGTGCATGGAGGTTTTCATACACATCTTTGCGACTGTTTAATTCCAACAATAATCTGTCAAGTATTACAAGATAAGTATTAATGAAGAAGTTCCTCCGTCTATCTAATTCTACCTCGCCTTCGCGAGTTTCGTCGATTCGAAGTTTTCTTTTCTTTTTTTCTTTTCATTGTAACTTCATATTCGCGGATAGATGATTTCTTAATTGCTGCTTCTTCATAAAAGTCGAAGTTGTCTCTTGCATCTTTTACATAGAATGTCAATGATGCATACAGTTCTGCTACGACACCAAGATCAATGTTAACTGCTTGGAGCTGTTTACTAGTAGCATTGAACCTTTCCAGAATGTCACCCCACATTAAAGAAAGAATTGTAGTTCCAAGGCGTTGCAGTTGATTGAGGTAGCCTGATGCTTCACTGCGTGTGCAAGGCTTTTCTGATTAATCTTCTTCAATGGACGTAAGTGCCTCTATAACCTCTTCCCAGTCTTTATTGAGACTCCTACACGCTTCTTCACGGGCTGACCATCGAGTGTCTGATAAGCTCTTTAGCGTTACATTTTCAGATTTGGTAAAATGATTTTGTAGTATTTCCCAACGGTGAGTGGAGGCAGTGAAGAACACGTAAAGATTTTGGAGAAGTGCGAAAAAATCAATGGCTTCCTTACAGCAACTTGTTGGACACTGTCCAATCAAATTTATTGAGTGTGCAGAGCAGGGTACGTAAACTGCTACTGGGGACGCTTCTTTTATTCTGGCTTGCAAGCCAGAGTAAGTCCTTGACATGTTGGGGGCGTTATCATACGACTGCCCTCTGCAGTTTGCAATGTCGAGATCATGCATTTTTAATATGCTGGAAACTGAGTTGAAAAGCTGCTTTGATTTGTGGCCTAGGCCGGGAAGGAATGTCAAAAATCACTCTACGGGATGCTGATCTTCTTTTATGTAACTCAGAATAACTGCAAGTTCATCGACTGTGATATGTCTGGGGTGGAGTCCACAATAATGGAATAGTACTTCGCACATTTTACTTCCTCAGTTATTTGTTTGGTAACTTTATCAGCCATTAGTTTGATGAATTGCTCACATGTAAACGAAGACGAATATGAGGTATGACCTTTTCCTGGATTTTTGTATTTTGCAATATGTTCCGCCAGAAAAGGGTCAAATTCAGCAATAAGTTCCAAAGCCATTATAAAGTTTCCACTATGGACAGAACCAAATTTCTCAATGTGGCCCCTAAAAGGTAAACCATGAAATGTCAGCGACCGGACCACTGCAACAACTCGTTATAAAACAGTCCTCCAATACTTCTTCTCCTCATCAATTTGATAGAAAAATTGTCTGTCAATTCTTCCGAGAGTTGAACTTTTCATTTTCATAGCTAACACACATGACTTATGTTCAGATGAATTTTCATGGCTCGTTAGTGCTTCACTGCCATGCTTCCAGTCATCAAATCCTTCCTTACCAATTTTAGTAGTTCCACCAAATAACTGACATGGAACGCAGAAAATTGAGCCTGTGCTCTCCGAATACATTAAATATATCCCTTTCACCTTATTTCCGTTGACAAGCTGTTTTCAAATAAGGTTTTACAAAAATATCTGAATCGTTCACCAAAACGTCTCTTTGATTGAGAGAAGTTCATGTTTTCTAGGTCCTGATTTATGCCATGCTCTGACACATAATGACGTGTAGCATCATTAACTTCCCATAATGCTGGGTCTTGTCCAATGGAAGTATTGCTGGAGGTAGTTATGATGCTACCTACATCACAAGACTTAGTATAGGGTAGGCAGGATTCTTGAACTTCTCTACTTGAACTTCTCTATCTTCATTAACACTTTCATCTTCTTGGAAACTCCTAATCTCGGTACATTCTAATTCTCTTAAAAGAACATTCGGATTTGTTTCGTTTCAACATTTTTCCTCTTTATATCAGATTTCTTGAAGAAAGTATAAATTTTCGCAGTTTTGTCAATGACATCTCGTTGTTTTTCAGCTTTCTCCAGAGCTCTCTTCTTATATTCCGAGCAGCTTAGTCTTTTTCTCCCATCACTCATCTGAAAAAACAAATACATCTGAAATTAATTAAAAATATAAATAATATATTTTAAAATAGAAATATACTATTAAAATTAATAAAATATATTATAATTATATATTTAAAAAAAATAGCTTAGCCAGGCTGAGTAGGTCTCTAACAGCTAACTACATATAGACAGTTAACATCAAAAATTCAAAATTGTCTTAAAAACTGCCTTCTTTTTATCTTGTATAAATACCATTACTGTACTAAACTGAGATAAACACAATCTTGTCTTTAAATTTTAAATGTTGTCCAGTTTCAAAGTTCAAAGTTGCAAAATAGAAAAAATATAAATTCAATTTTATAGAGAAAACATTAAACAAAATAATTGACCAATTTTTGGCTTGATACTCTGTAAATTGTAAACAATAAATCTGAAATAAAATAAAAATAATTAGCTTTAAAATAAAGGTATTATTAAAATTAATAAAATATATTAAGGCCAAGGACCAACTTTGAAATCGACTTCGTTCAAACGTAATGAGATTTTTTTTAAGTGGTACTAACTTTTCTCCATTTTTTAGCTAAAAGGTACCAGAAATTTTGATTTTTTCCCTACCTAAAAAGTGCTTTCTTGCTACCTTTCTCGTTACGACTTTTCCTATTTTACTGCCCTCAAAATTTTGCCGACCCCTAAAATTTGCCGCCCTGGGCCATGACCCATTTGGCCCATATGTAAATACGCGCCTGCGTTCAATGTTTATGATGTGTCATTGGCTTGTAGGTGAGTTGATTCTGAAAAAAACTTCAGAGCCTAATTC
Organism: Bathynomus jamesi; assembly: GCA_023014485.1. Classification (NCBI taxonomy): domain Eukaryota; kingdom Metazoa; phylum Arthropoda; class Malacostraca; order Isopoda; family Cirolanidae; genus Bathynomus; species Bathynomus jamesi. The sequence goes on from JAJOZX010000132.1 coordinate 221,233, forward strand.
AAAATTGGGACAAAAGTTGGCGCCACAAATCTCCAAGTATTCTTCTGATCTCGTGTAGTTACTGACTCTGACTGATAAAACTGCAGATGAAATAAAGTTTTAGCATTAATGTTCATATTTTATAGAACGAATTTGTTAGTGTTAAAACACAAATATTCCCCATCATCTAGTCATTGCAGGATTTGTTGGAGGAGGGAATTGATTTCTAAACAATGCGTTGGGTGGTTTCATATATATATATATATATATATAATAAGCAAACAACCACAGGGAAAAAGGAAAAAAGAAACACGAATTCCGAGCGCTTTCGTGATATATTAACCACGAAAGCGCTCGGAATTCGTGTTTCTTTTTTCCTTTTTCCGTGTGGTTGTTTGCTTATTAATAAGATCACGTGTTATTCTGTGATTTTACTGCATATATATATATATATATATATATATATATATATATTGTGTATAAAGAAAAAATAGTGATATTTTAGACGATTTCAAAAATCAACATGCGAATATTAAGTTTTCGATGGATTTAGAGACCAAGCATTCATTGTCTGTTTTGGATGTTGAGAAAGAAAGATTGGAAGGTTTCTCGCTTACCTGTCTCGGGTTATTATAAAGCAACCAAACTTTTCAAGAGTAGATACAAACGTTATTTATCTGTAAAGAAAAATGGGCATAATGGATTGTTTTCATTACATTCACAGCAAGCTCTGAAGTTATTCTTTTCCACCAAATGAGGCGGAGGTTTATCAGGGATTAAAATTTTGTTATAGTGGTACTCCCTCAATAGCACTGACACTGAGTCACAGAACCCTGAGGAACACCACTGTTGATAGCTTTAGGAGAAGAACAGTGGCCATCTACAACCGCAGCTATAGATCGGCCAGAAAGGAAATTCGAGATGAAGGCGTAGATAGAAGGATAGAAACCGAAAGAGAAGAGTTTGGGAATTAAAGATTTATGCCAGACTCTATCAAAAGCTTTCGATATGTCTAGCGCAGTAGCAAAAGTTTCATCGAAATCCCGAAAGGAGGATGACCAAGAGCAGAGAGAGATGCAAGAAGATCGCCAGTATAGAGGCAGTAGAGTGTCCCTTGCGGAAACGATACTGACGATCTGAAAGAAGATTGTGAGAAGAGAGTGTTGAAGAATCTTCCTATTAAGGATATATTAAAAAACTTTGGAAAGGCAAGAAATCAAAGCAATTGGACGATAGTTGGAGGGTTGAGAGCGGTCACCCTTCTTTGGGACAGGCTGAATGAAAGCGAACTTCAGCAGGAAGGAAAAGTATCAGATGAAAGACAAAGACAAAAGAGTTTGCCTAGGCCGGGTGTCAGCACTGAAGCACAGTTCTTAAGAACAACAGAAGGAACACCATCAGGACCGTATGCCTTCCTAGAGTTGAGCCCACATAGGGCTTATATCCTTATATACAGGGTGGTCTAAAAGTTCCTATCTATTTTGATGAAATAATTGTATTTTAGGATAAAATGTATAATATTTTATAATATTTATTTATCAAGCTTAGGTCTAAGATTCGACGTGAGCACCATCAGTGTCTATGCAAATCTTAACTCTATCTACTGCTTTGCGGAACACATTCTCAAACATCTCTGGGGTTATTTTAGCGACTGTCGTGACGATGCGGGTTCGCAGATCCTGTAGGTCTGTAAATCTTGTCTTCTAAACCTCACACTTTATAAAGCCCACACAAAGAAGTCTAATGGTGTTAAATCCGGAGATCGTGCTGCACACAGCCTGTTTCTACCACGTCTAATCCAGTGATTTGGTAAGAGCTCATCAAGGTACACCCGAACGATGTTTGTATAGTGACATGGAGCTCGACAACAGTGTCGAGAATGCTATCTGAACGAAGCTGGGGTTCAAGAAACTGCTGAAGCATATCAAAATAAATTGGCCCTGTTACCGTAGCTTCTGAAAAGGAAAAAGGTCCGTAAATTTTCGATGTTGTCATACCCAACCAGACATTAACTTCGTGAGAATCTCTCTCCCATTCGTAGAACTCGGTTGGTTTTTCACGATCCCAGATTCGGCAATTATGTCGATTAACCTTTCCGCATGTGTGGAATGTCGCCTTATCGCTGAAGAAAATGTGGTTTAATAAGTTTTCAGTATGAATTTTTTCAATCAATTTTGTGCACATGGCGGCTCGTCTTGGATAATCCTCTTCGTGTAATTCATGTAGCACTTGAATATGGTAACTTTTCTTTTTTAATGTTGATTTTAAAATCCTTAGAACATTCGTTTTTAGTATGCTCAGTAGTCTATGTGATGTGGAAGTTGACATTCTAAGATTTGTTTCAAAGGCATCTCTTACCAATTCGACATTTTCTTGAGAGGTACCTGGACGTCCAGATCTTGCCTCATCATGAACAGATCCTGTTCTTCTAAATTTGTTGACCATTTCGCGAATTGCTTTGTCAGTAGGTCTTGGTTTGTAAAATCTTCTTTCGAATTTTTCTCGAATTTCTTTGCACTTCTTCCCTTGGATACGTAGTGTTACTACCATCACACGTTCTCATACATCCATCATTTTCTATGGTCTGTAGAAAATAAAATAGAAATATAATTATGCTAGCAAAATAGATTGGGACTTTCTGACCACCCTATATATAGACAGAGAGCCGGCGCGTAGCTCACTTGCATGGTAGGTGAATGGTTATCATAAAAATGCCATAAATGAGGAGGGATGCTGCAGAGCAGTCGAACACATGTTGATCCTGAACCTTCGTTTACAACACTATAATAATTATGATACGATTACTTGATACGTCAATAAAGCTTAAATATACTCTACATTAATTGATACTTACCTTGGTCATATAAGCACACTTAGCAGCCCATAAAGGTGACCCTGCAAGACCAGAAAGAAAGCAGCTGGAATGAAAGTGTAATAACGAGGATAATAAAGGGCAGCAAAATAAGGAGAGTAGAGAACCATAGCCAGACAAATTCCCCACTTAGGCTTCAATATTTTTATGATGAGAGATGGCAGAAAGATGCAAGATGTAACCATCGCAACATATAGAACGCCCAATGATACTGTTCCCATTTTTCTGCAGTGAGAAAATTAGTCGTTAGGAATTAAAATAACCCAAATTTGATATATACCAGGTGATTACAAATGATCTTCCCGATTTTAAACATTTATTATGAAAAGTTAAAGCGAAAAGCAAGATATACAAATAAAGAATATTGCAGGGAATTTTATTTATAATATTGAACACGTCACAAATGGTCTTAAAGGTAACGTGTTTTGTGGTCTTACCACAGAGAAAGTGTACGGTCGATTCTTGTTTCCTGAACAAACAATTAACAGTATCATTTATCGCGATATGCTACAGCTGTGGTTGATGACCCAAATGCTAGAGGACAAAGCTGATGTGTGGTTTCAGCAGGATGGTGCACCACCCCATTTCCACAATGAGGTTACATCATTTTTGAATAAGCAATTGCCTGATCGTTGGATGGGGCGTAGGGGGCCCATTCCTTGGCCGGCTCGTTCGCCCGATCTAACCCCCCTTGACTTCTTCCTCCGGGGCTATGTCAAAATTGAAGTTTTTGTTCCACGAATGGCAAAAGTTTGGAACATTTGAAGGAAAAAATACGTGAGGCTATTAAAAAAGTTCAGTATGATATAGAACAAAATGTATGGAGGGAAACAGAATACCGCTTTCGTGTCTGCAGAGCACAAAAATAACTCATATTGAACTTCAATAACTTGTAAATAAAACTGTTTAAGTCTTCTTTATTTGTATATCTTGCTTTTTGCTGTAGCTTTGTTAGTTTTTTCTTAATAAATGTTTAACATCGGGAAGATCATTTGTAATCACCAGGTATATATTACAGAGAATCTGTGTAATTAACGATTTCATGAAATTCCTAAAATGTTCAGGGATTCAGGTAGTTTCGTCCAGGAATCATTTTTTTTCACATAATAGGTTTATACTTCGTGTTTTTACATAGTTATTGAAAGCTTTTGTTTCACAGATTTATTATCCAACTCGACTCTTTTTAACTGTTAAATTATATAATTTACTTACTTATGAAGCGAAGACTGAAGATTTGTCAACGAAGTAAAGCTGGTGAAGAGAAGGGTGAAAGCAAACGAAAGGCATATAACATTTTTGAGGATGGACCATTTTTTTTTTTTCTTCTTTCGTTAATGTTTTTGGTCTTTTTCTGCTTTCATTTTCTTTTCCTTGAGACTTTGTTGGACCTTCATCTATAAAATGGAAAGTGACTTTATCTTTGTAATAAATTAATATTATTTAAGAGTGAGATTTTGAAGTTTTCAACAGCAATTCACTTACGTTAAGCAATTTCACATATTTTATATGCAATTGCGCTCATTTATAATTTACATTTTATAAATACGAGTAAGAAAGTTGCTATATATAAATATACATACTGTCCCAAATATGATCGACGTATGATCATTCATGTATGCATTCACTTCGAACGGATTTTCAGATGTATTTCCTTTCATTTTATACAAACGCGGAAGGATAAAGTTTATATATATAATATATATATATATATATATATATATAAAGACAGAGAGAGAGAGAGAGAGAGAGAGAGAGAGAGAGAGAGAGAGAGAATAAATGCAAAAGTGATTGCTTTTCTTGCAAACTTTACCTGTTGGTAACTTCAAATTAAGCTCCGCCTCTTTTCATTACTGTGAAATGTGTACAATGAAGATGTTTTTAAGGTCGTAAATACCTATTTTTTTGGTTAGAGATAATATAATCAGTTAATGTGAATTTAATATTTGGCACAGTTTATGTTCTTTCTAAGCAGTAATTAAATCAAAGAGGATCGCGAACTCTCTCGCAATAATGTTTAAGGAGCTAAATATTTTAAAACTAAATGACTTATACAAATTCATTGTTGCTGTCAGAATGTTCAAAGTTATCAACAAAACTCGGCATACGTCAACCATTCAAAGAGCAATCACCCCGTATCAAACACTGTTGTTATAACACCAGTGCATTTAGTTATTAGTTTTGTTTTGGTATATGTTTTGTGAAAAAAATAATGTTTTTGTGATGTAAAAATGAGAATGTGTCGTAAGTGTGCAAACAGCCCTGACAGTTGTTGTGTTGCGTGTGGTGAATTTACAACAAAATCACAAAAGCAGGTTTTCACTCCTTTAATTAAAAAGACGTATAAACTTCATTTCGGTTACAAAGTATGAGATCAAGACAAAATCTGGGCTCCTCATGTATGTTGTGTTTATTGTGCAAGATCTGTGAGGGGGTGATTAAAAGGTACTCATTCTTCAATGCCTTTTGCGGTCCCAATGGTATGGAGAGAACAAAGACACCACTCGACTGATTGCTACTTCTGTTTAACGAATATAAGTAGACATTCCTCAGACTCTAAACATGCGATTCAATATCCTAATTTACTGTCAGCCATGCCATCTCTTTCACATTGTGACGATTTGCCCAGTACCAAAACCAACGACATGGATTTTAGATGATGATGATGACCCTGATGATGAATCTTGTAATGAACCTTTGGACAGACAAGATGACATGGATACACAATTTCAACCACCTTCATTGGATGAACCTTATTTAATTTCTCAATCAGAATTAAATGATCTTGTGAGAGAGTTGAATCTATCTGAAAATCAGAGAGTGAGCTATTAAGTTCTAGATTAAAAGATTGGAATCTCTTACAAAAGACTATAAATATATCATTTCATAAGTGTGAGACACACTTCACATCGTTTTTCTCTATGGAAAGTGATTTAGTGTATTATAATGATGCGAACGCTTTCATGGAGGCACTTGATCGAGAGCACAATCCTAAGGAATGGAGGCTTTTTGTCGATTCATCAGAGTTGATTACAACGGTAATGTCTATCCGTCGATTCCGATTGCACATAAAGTTCATATGAAAAAATCGTATGACAATATGCAGTTATATTTGAAACATATTGACTATGATAAACACTCCTGGCATGTCTGTGGTGATCTGAAAGTGATTGCACTTCTCCTCGGCTTACAGTTAGGATACACAAAGTTCTCTTGTCTCCTCTACGAGTGTGACAGCCGAGCTAACGGGAGTCATTATACACAGAAAGAGTGTCAACTTCAGTAGGATGGCCGCAAAAAGGGAGAGTGCATATGCAGTTGCAATGTTGATAAAATGAGTGCCAGTGCCAACCTCCTCCCACAGAGCCAACCCCCCAAAGGGGGGAAACTGCTCAAGCAAGCTGGGGGGAGTTCACCTAACCTCTTTAGGGGAGAAATTGGGACGGCCGCACCCTCCCCAAAGGGGCATAAATGAAATAAACGCCTCACTATTGAGTTTACATTACAAAATGGGTGCGTACTGTTGTTAGTGGGGTAAATAACATCCCCTTAATCTGATGTGTGTAAATAATGTATTTAATTATAATTTAATTGCATCTTTAACTGATACTCATCTACCTTGAGAAAGCCCCCCTTTAGCCAACCAAATGCAAGGTTAGGCCATCATGCTCTACACTGATTAAAGTAGAATTAGGTTTATTTGGTGTAAGTCGTTCAAGCGAGACAGTGTTTGATTCTGTATAATCTGCATGTTGCACTCAGGTGAAGGAACGAAATGTTCTCTGCACTCTCTGCCGTACATAACAAGGTGCACCCGCTCATCTGGTATTGTACTGAGACAAACATCTAGCATTCTTTGAAGACTTCAACTCTGTTGTGACGGCCCTGAGAACGACCATTTAAGTCTCTGACAATATCCCGGGATGTATTATAACGCCCTGGGCTAGTGTTATATTGTTCTATAGTACTGCGACTTTCCACTCCGAGCCGAGCGCATATTACCGTTTTGAGTTACTCAGGCATTTCCCATTCACCACAGAATCTAAGAATCACAAAGAGGGACCTTTATTACCGATACATTAAAACTTGGTGCATCAAGTTTTAAAGTATTGACAAGAAAGATCCCCGATTTTATGGTTCTTAGAAGCTGTGAGGGTATGGGAAAATGTCCTACTTTTGACCCTTCTTATACATATAAGAATCATCCAATCAACCAAAATTTGGGGGTCTCACCCCGCATTTTTTCCTATTCATATAAAACGTGTACCAAAGAAGTTTTATTAAAATCAATTAATATTTAGGGGACTCATAAGCAACCATCCTACTAGGCCAAATTTACTATGTTTCAGTCCTAAAATGTTTAGTTTCAATTCAGTTTCTACTTAAAGTAGTCAATGTCTATTTAGTTTATGCTCTTCTTTAACTGCTGTTATTTGCCCTTATAATGAAACGCTAATAAAAAATTCGTGTATTTATGTTTCAATAATTAACTAAATTTGAGTCCTTGTGCGGGACCAATAAGAATATTTATAATTACTTGAGATTTTGCACATTTTGTTTTTTTGTCAAATGGAATATATTGAGGGGATGAGACGGTGAAATTTGCAATTTCGAAAAATAAGGGGCACCCAAATATATATATATATTATATATGAAATAGAAATGTACTTTTGCGTAATTAGCTGTAGATATGATAGTTATGTGTTAAAATGTAGGTTGTCGCCTAATTTTTATTGCGAAAGAATCAGATGTTTAATTTAAATATTTAATAATACTACTACTTCAAGTTAAATTGCTATACTCGATGTTAGTGTCCCCCCCCTGTGTCGGTCTCTCTTCACATGAAGGTCAAGCTGGTGGCCCGCCTCTAGGTCTGGCTTGGTGGAGGAGCGAGTTGCTCTCTTGCGCTCTCCACCGCACATAGCCAGGTACACCCGACTCATCTGGTACCATCCTATGCCAGGCATCTAGTCTTCTCTTGAATACTTCAACTTTGACCCCTGTAACGTTTCTGAGGTCATTAGGAAGCTGGTTAAAAAGTCTTGGCCTCCTGACAACCAAGCTATTTTCCTTCAGTGTTGAGGAGGTCCCTTGTCAGGCCTTTAGTTTGGGAACACTACATATTCTGCCCTTCCTATTTTCCAGCTATGTTTGGATGGTAATTGGGTCTAGTTTGAGGTTTGGTACCACTCGCTGATTTTTCTGCTGATCTTTGTATCGTCCGTAATATTGTCTTTGGCTGCGCTGAGAGACACTGACTGAGGCGCATTGTGGTGGGATGGCGGGAGGGGACCCGCGAATGTAAACACCACCAAATCACGGTTAACTCCATGTCACGATCACGGATAAGTGCACAATGGTAACAATTAGTAAGTCATGTTAATGCAATTGATGACAGTGAGCCACGGATAAAATGTGTGTATATACTTCGTTGCGTTTCCGTGCGTCGTTCTCTCTTCACACGAAGGTGAAGATAGATAGATAGATAGATAGATAGATAAACAGGCAGGTAGATAGATAGACAGTTAGATGGATAGATATATAGGAATATACAGTGCATTCGAAAAGTCTCTCCGCAGTGCTATGTTAAATGTACCGGTATAGGAAATTGAAAAACTACAATGTTTTCATTCAACCATGATTTAGTGATTTTATTACATAACCTTTTGAGTTTACAGCATGTGTTGAAAGTGTTTTCAACCAATTTGCAGGCACAGACCAACTCGTCTACACTTGTTGTCAAACATTTTTTTTAAAGTGTTGGTTGACTGCGGAGAGACTTTTCGAACGCACTATGTCTAAGGTTAAAAATATCCGCGTTTGACACTCAATTTTGAACTTTTTACCCTTAAACAATAGAGACTGAACAGGTGAGATAAATGTATTCCAGTAATGTTGAAGAGAAATTATTTAGAATAAATCATATTAATCCATTTATTGAATTGTAGAAGGCGTAATTAAATGAGTTATACCATATATTCCATTTTTTATAAATACGTATAGAAAACGATATTTATTGGGCATGCCATAGGAAAACATTTACGGTTAAAAATATCAATGTTTGACCCTCAATTTTGAACCTTATACCCTTAAATAATAGAGACTAAACAGGTGAAATGAATATATTCGTTTAACTATACGATGAAAAAGGGCTTAGTAGATCTTATATATATATATATATATATATATATTATATATATAATATATAATATATATATATATATATATATATATTATATAGGGCGTCCCAAAAAAATGTATACACACTTTAAATACTTATAAAGGCAGTGTTTATTAAAATACATTTCATTTTCAAAATGTAATAGAATCTACAGACATTATTTAATTGTTTTGTCAACGCCTGTTTTCAAACTGACGTCCGTTCTGGTCCAGGCACTGCTGATAACGCGAAGCAATGGAATCGCAAACATCACGAAACATTTCGTTTGGTATTTGTGTGCATTCTCGTTCAATGGCTGCTCTCAATTCAGCGACTGTTGCAGGTTTTATAACGTAGACTTTGTCTTTTAAGTATCCCCATAAAAAAAGTCTAGTGGTGTGAGGTCTGGTGAACGCGGAGGGTATTCTACGAAACCCCTTCGTCCAATCCACATCCACATCGTGCCAAGTACCACTCGCAATACTCCACTCTTCGGTCCGGATCATCATCATCTTCATTAATAGCATGGACTAATCTTGGAATGTAACTTTTCCATTGACAGCGCTTCAAAATGCGTTGGACAGACGATTCTGAAATTCCTACCTCACGACTCGCTTGCCGCACAGATTTTCTTGGACTTTGGTGATACGTTTCCAGTACTCTTTCTTGCTTTGTGGGGCTTGTCGATGTCCGTGGTCTTCCGGAACGCTTCTTGTGGACATTCTGAACAGTTCCATCGGCTTCAAACTTATCTCTAATTCGAGTGATGGTAAGTCGCGTTGGTGGATCTGTTTGAAACTCCCTCCTAAACTGTCTTTGCACTTCAACTGCGTTTTCACACTTCCAGTAGCATTTTAGAATGAATTTCCTTTGTTCAAAGCTTAGTCTGACTGCCATTATTAATTCTAATGGGTTTAACTTGGAAAGAAAGAAACATCAATTGAGCTATCAGCTGTTAAAGTGTGTATACATTTTTTTTTGGGACGCCCTATATATATATATATATATATATATATAATATATATATATACAGGGCGTCCCAAAAAAATGTATACACACTTTAACAGCTGATAGCTCAATTGATGTATATATATATATATATCGAAGCATTTCATAAGTCTTTATTGCTGGATAGGAGACCCCAATCTTCTACGTTTTTTAGTGTGTTTGTGACAATACCCTGTATTAGAAATCGAATCCTCAAGGCAGTGTTTAATTCGAGAATTGCACTGAAGGAAATTTACTTTAAGCCGTGAATAGTAAGATTTAATATGTTCCAAAAGCTGGTTTAAAATTACATTAAATATAATGCAGTAATGGTGAAGAGAGAAATTATTTAGAGTAAATCATATTAAATCCATTTATTGAATTGTAGAAGTTGCAATTAAATGAGTTATGCCATAAATTTCATTTTTTATAAATACGCATAGAAAACGATACTGCTTCACCACCAATCGTCTAAGTTTCGACGCTTGGTTGTAGCCCTCATATCGGTTACGTGGTGTTGCTGGGATGAGCTCCTAAAAGTCTATACTTAGTCGATTGGTGGTGATGTGGTGTTTTTTGTATATATTTTGCTACTGGGGGTTTGCATGCATCTGTTTATATATATATATATATATATATATATATATATATATATATATTATATATATATATATATATATATATATATATATGTAATAATAGGGGATTTATAGGGGTATAGTCGGGGAGTGTATGTGCGTTTGTGTGCGCTTTTAATTCGTTCGAAGGTTATTAATATACAGTATACAGGCCAGTTATGCCTTCTAAGCCAACTGGCGAATTAGGACAACTGTCAACTGGCTGATTAAGCCAACTGGCGGATTTCGAGTTCTAAGTCAGGTGTTGCCACCTTGAGCCCTCATTGAGCTTCTGCCTCTCACAGAAGCTGGGTGGTCTCTTCCTCTCTCTCCTCCTCTCTCTCTTAGATTAGATATGCCCCTTTGGTGGGTGAGGCCATCCCAGCTTTTCCCCCAAAGAGGTTAGGTGAACTCCCCTCCTTTGGTGGGTTGGCACTGGCACTCATTTGATCAACATTGCAATTGCATATGCACTCTCCCTTTTTGCGGCCATCCTACTAATTCGACAAAATTTGGTTCCAGGACAGAAAAATGTTGCCCAACATTTGCCCAGCAAAAGTTTTCTTTCCACCTCTCCATATTAAGCTTGGTTTGATGAAAATTTTTGTGAAAGCCATGAATAAAGACGGACCTGGTTTTCTATATCTAAAACAGAAATTCCCTAGAATCAGCGAAGCGAAAATCAAAGAAGGCATTTTTGGGGCCCACAGTCTTTATTTATTAGCTGGGCACTTGCGGTTTTTTTGCGGTACTGCGGTACTGCGGTACTACCGTGTTGGTCGGTACCGCGGAAAGTACCGCGGGAAATTTGAATGCGGTAGCGGTACTGCTGTACTTTCAGCGATCCTTTGCGGTACTGCGTTATGCGGTACCGGTTTGGTAGTGCGGTAGTAGTACCGCAGTACCGCAGTACCGCAAAAAAACGCGCAAAAAAACGCAAGTGCCCAGCTCTGCGGGCCGGGGCCACAGATCAGAAAAGTGATGAAAGACACTGTATTTGATGAGTCTTTGAATGAGGTTGAAAGAACAGCATGGAAAGCTTTTAAAGAAGTGACTACGAATTTGCTCGGCAGCGTCAAAACAGAAAATCATGTCTTTCTGGTGGACCAAATGCATAGTGTTTACCAAGCCATGGGGTGTAACATGTGTATGAAAATGCATTTCCTGCACTCCCACCTCGACTTCTTCCCATCAACCCTGCGCGCTGTCAGCGATGATCATGCCGAAAGATTTCATCAGGATATATCAACCATGGAAAAGCAGTACGAAGGAAGCCCCTAGTACTAGCTATAAGCGAAAATCAGCTGCAAAACCATTTTAGGTACGGTACTCTTCTTTTTTGTACAATTAAATATACCAAAAATGTAAGAAAATCTGTCAATTTTCATTTGCATTTCCTTCGAAATTGGTGGGTGAGAGAAAAATGCTGTTTTCAATTTCGTAATTAGTGTTAATAAGTACAAGTTAAAAAGTTTTAAGTTTAATATCTATCGGAAAAAAACAAACAATTTGTCCTATGTACACTTTTACTTCGGACAGGACACCCCATCAAGAAAGCTATATTTTCTTCAATATTTCTCCACGCTCTTTGGATTGCCACTCCGGAATACATGGATGCTGAGTTAGAAAAAATCAACAGTTATCCACCTGCTTTTTTTGGAATCTTGTCTTAACAAGGCAAAACGAACTTTCTATCGTGTGAATAATAACCCTCGCACTTTGTCGAAGAATATTTTAGTACTTCCATTTTTCCCATGCTTTTAAGGCATTGCTAATGTATTTTAACTTTTGAACATTAATGTAGTATTTTCATATGACAATATTGTGCAAAATATCATAGTTAAGAATAGTCCTACCAATAATTTAGGCATTATCTACAAAATTATCTATAAAATCAATCCAAACTACTGCAAATTTTAAACGATAAGTTGGCAAAGTTAACAACGGTAAGAATAATCGCTTCTCGAAAGGTAGATCCAACTGACTTCATTTCGTATTCTCCAACTAAATAGCGTTTTTATCGTACGTTGGATTCTGTTGCAGATATAGCACGCCTCATCCTCAAAATTGGAAAGTTATCCACACCAGCAATAAACATTAAGAACCTGTATAAATGGTAAATACATATGTTAATTAATCTGACTGAATAAATTGTGTATGAGATCTCTTCAAAATATGAGAAAGGGATACTTAGCAGAAACATATTTCCTGCAAGCCAAAGCTCTTCGAAATAAAGCTCTGATTCAAGTAAAACACAATAAAAGATGGTGAAAACTTCTCAACCCATGTTCGACCAAGGGGGTTTCAAAATCACGACAAAAAGTTAATTTTGTATTTTAGTGTAAATGTGTGCTTATATAACTTGGTTAACCTTGGTTTTGCTCCCACCTTCGACCTAAGGCTTAACATTCAGTCCGATCCACGACCCATCACGGGTGGTTAGAACTTACAAAGTCCTTGGCCGACTCGATCTCACTTCCTCCTGATGAGCAGCACAGCGTCTTAACCACAAGGCTACCCAGGGTACCATTTATCTACCAACCAATTTTTAATGTATGGAAAAACAGCTGGGTTTGCTGCCCGCCGCCTGCCGTCACCAGGAATCGAACCCGTAGCCGGTGGATTCGTAGTTAGCGATGCTAACCACTGCACTACGTAACAAAATTATATTAGTCTATAATGGGGTGAAAAATAGGTGGGGTGAAAAAGAGATAGAATCATAGCATGCATTATTTTCCATTTTTATTAAAATTTCCTTGACAAAAGAAAAAAATTAAGTACTTCAAAGTTTTTATAATGAATAAAATTGACTTAAATTAAATAAAAATTTTATCATATGTCGTAATTTCAGTTCAACGAATCAAAATGAGAATTTTGTTTAAGAAAGCAACAACTTGCAAAAAACTTCACTTTTTTTCTACGTGATGGTCAAAATATGATAACAAAAACCCACTCTAATAGACGGAGTTTATTTCCACAACAGTTTCCACTGGCATCCTCTTCGGGTGGATACAGAAAAACGAATGAACCAAAAACAAGAGAAAAAACAGTCCAGGAACCATTAAGAAATTCGCACCTAGGTTAGATCCCGTTCTCCCGACACATTCGTACGTTCATTATTTTTCATATCATGATGAAGGGGTTCAAAGCTCAATTATTTCTTCCATGTTTCTAAGAGCACTCAGGATTTGTAGCCCACATTTGCTGGACCCGGAAAATTTAAAGATTTGGAACATTTTTAAGGATTTAAAATATCCTGAGTGGTTTATCAGAAAAGTGTATTTTAAAGCCAGAAAATCTTTTTATGCCCCTCGGGAACCTTCATTTAACCAAAAACAATATGTGATTTGCCTTACAGTGCCGGCTTAGAAAGAATAAAACCGTTGACGAAAGATTTTAAGTTTGCTTTGGCGTTTAAATATTCGTCTACCGTGAAAAGTAAATTGGTTAGGAATAACGTTGCGAAACAGGAAGAAGCCTGTTTCTACAGCATTCCCTGTAAAAGTTGTGATTTAATATATGTAGGAGAAACTGGAAGAAATATTGAAACCCGTATTAAAGAACACAAATCCTTCAGAAGTTGTAATACTAATAATGCCATTTTTTATCACGCCAGCCAAAATAATCATGCTATAGATTGGGAATCAAGTAAGGTACTTTATATATGTAATAATTATATCAAGAGAAAAACAATAGAATCTGTATGTATAGAACAAGTAGATAATTTTAATTTGTGCGAAGGTACTTATAAGTTGGACCCTTAATGAGATTCTTGGTCAAAAAATCCCTTACGGAGTCGGGTGAGCGGGTTCTAACCTAAGTGTGAATTTCTTAAAGGTCTCTGGATTGTTTCCTTACTCGCTTTTGGTTCATTCGGGTTTTTTTTTTTTCGCTAAAATGTAAATGGAATAATAAACGTAAATGTAAATATAATAATGGAAGTAATAAATGTGGAAATAAATATAAATGCAATAAATGTAATAATTAGTGTAAAGGTAATAATAATAAATGTTAAAAAATGTAAATGCATTAATTTATGCAGTAATTATGTCAAAATAATAGAATCTGTATGTATAGAACAAGAAGATAGTTTTTATTTGTGCGAATGTACTTATAAGCGGGACCCTTTAATAATAAAAATGCCCTTCTGGGGTCGGGGGAACGAGATCTAGCGTTGGTGCGAATTTCTTAATGGTCTCTGGATTGTTTCCTTCTCGCCTTTTTCATTCGTTATTCGGTTTATAATTTCTGTATAATAAACAACAATGTAATAATCAATGTAATAATACATTTATAATTTCTGTAATGAATATAATAATGAAATATTAAATGTAATAAATTTAATAATAAATGTAATAATTATATAAAAAAAATAATAGAATCTGTATGTATAGAACAAGAAGATAGTTTTAAATTTGTGCGAATGTACTTATAAGCGGGTCCCTTTAATAAAAATGCCCTTCCAGTGTTGGGAGAACGGAATCTAACCTAGGTGCGAATTTCTTAATGATCCCTGGACTGTTTTCCCTCTTGTTTTTTCATTTCGTTTTTCTGTATCCACCCGAAAAGGATGCCAGTGGGCATCGAAACTGTTGTGGAAATAAACTCTGTCTATCAGAGTGGGTTTTTATTATCATAAAGCAACAACTTATATACATTTATATAAAAAATGTGATTTCTCCTTAAGTGAAGAAAAGTTGACCCTTTTGGAAGAAATCTGATGAAAAATATAAAGATTTCAAACTTCAAACTTTTCAAACTTCAAACTTCAATAATAAAGTATACTGTAGATTACGAAATTAAAGGTGATTAATGAAATTAGCATATTTTAAATAGGTTATTAAAAAATTTGTTACTATGATAAAAAGGCAGTAGTGAAGTTATAAGTCAGTAGGAGCTAATGAAGTGCTTTTCTGGTGATTTGCGAAATACATTTAGTGATGAAGCGTGTCTGATATGCATGGAATTGCATTCCACTCTGCTTCTTTGAAGAGACTGCATTTCCCGCAGTTTCTATTGTATAGTTAGGTTTATGCATAAAATCAGTGGGCACTGCGCACTCTGGTGTTATAACGATGGTGTTTTTGATAGGGGTCGATTGCTCTTTGAATGGTTGATGTATGTCGAGTTTTGTTGATAACTTTGAACATACTGACAGCAACAATGAATTTGTATAAGTCATTTAGTTTCAAAATATTTAGCTCCTTAAACATAGAGGAAGTGTGACTGTGTCTGTTACCATTATTCGAGAGAGTTCGCAAACATTTTTTTTTTAATTACTTCCAAAGGATGTTTCATATATTTCTTTGAGCTACCCCATGTGTAATGCAGTATGATGAATGTGGATGGATGAAGGAATAATATTCTGTAAGGTAAGGAGTGTGTTTTGAGGAAGGGTCTTTTTTAGTTTAAAACAAAAAATGAAGAAAAATCTTGATATTTTGGATTTGATATGTTGTACCTGATTTTTGAAATTTAGTTTTTAATCTAAATTAATGGCAAGTACTTTAACCTCATTCACTCTTAGAAGAGTAGTATTCCCAATTTGTATAATATAGTTTGTATTAAAATTTAACAATTATATGGCTTTCTTTTCTAATATTTGAATACAAATGTAGTCCTTGGGATAATATGGGTAAAAATGAAAAAAACCATGAAATATATCATATTTCACCTCTGCTTATCCAATTGTATGTAGACCAGTAAGGCAGTACTCTATGTTACTCATAAATAAATAATTTCGGAAAGAGAAGGGGAAGTTTGTTCATGAGACATGCTTGATTTAAGTGGCTGAACATCTTCATTGCTTCACGAGATTAATTACATGGCAAATATGCACAATCCACTTATAGTAAAACTCTTAAATCAGGATAAAGCTTAAATGGTTCCGTTTCGGTAAAGACATTTCCAGTATGTTACGAATTTATTCATTTTTTATATTACTGCTGTTCTGCCCATATATTTTTAGTTATTGATGTCCATATTATCAATGTTCTGGATCATGTCAAGAATAGCGAACCCAACACCTGCAGGGTTCGTTATTCTTGACAAGGGAATTTTTGGGTTCGCTATTCTTGACATGGTAAAATTGGGTTCGCTATTCTTGACATGGGAAGTCCTCAAGGACGTTTTCATAACTTCAGACGGTAGGTTTATGTTTCCCAATTTTAAGTAATTAGTTAAGGACGTATTAAATGCTTTTATATTAGTCTTTTTTTATTTAACCAAACTAGCACGACTTAACCTAACCAATCGTCAATGCCGTACAGTATAAAGACTCCTCTTCTCTTAATATATAAAAATAAATAAATAAAAAAAATTTATTGTTTTTTATTTATTTTTTTAGGTTAATTGTACGCCCTTGACGATTGGTTAGGTTCAGTCGTGATAGTTTGGTTAATTTTTGCTACCCGTGACCCGCACGAAGGGCGGGTCTTAGGCTAGTTGTAACATAAGAGAAATTGTAATATTTTAATATTTATTACATAAACAAATTTATAAATGCAAATAAATAAAATAAGTATTTTTACAATAATTTAATGACGTCACAGTGATTTAAATACATTGTCCGATTTTTAATTATTAATTCATTTATGTATTAATAATTCTTATTCATGATTTTTATGTATTTCTTCCAGGTTATTTACAACAGTTCATGTGGATGGAAAGAAATAAAGTAAACAGGTTAATTAATTTCTGTAACGCAATTGCCACTCAATTTCCTTTTTAATAAATTAGTATACGGTTCATTTTCATTTCAGTAAATTGTTTATTTATTCTTTCATCAATAAAGTGAAGATTACATATGTTTAACTTTTTCCTTTACATGATATTTATATTGGGTTTGCTATTCTTGACATGGGAACTTTTGGGTTCGCTATTCTTGACAAGGGAATTTTTGGGTTCGCTATTCTTGACATGGTAAAATTGGGTTCGCTATTCTTGACATGATCCAATGTTCTTATTCCCGTTGCTTTTTAAGATTTCAGTTGCGTAATAGCCAGCCATTCCTATGCCAACAGAGAAAAGGCTAATATAGAGCTTTATTCTCATGCACAAAAAGCCGCTTATTGCGTAGGCCAAAAGGAAGCCAAAAGCTTTCCAAAATCGGTAAGTGCTAAAGGCAGCTTCTGCTTCACCCGGGAAGATGACACTGTAAAAAGCTTCAAATAAAAAAAGACAATTATATTTCAATATAAGTAAATAGTAAATCTTAAAAACAAATCGTGTGAAATAGCCTATGGAATACGTAAAATCTTTTAAAATATGCTGGTGGTATCATCTTTCGAAAGGCGAGCACCGTACGCATTAGGTTTATATTAAAGGCTCTGAAGTTAAAGGAACAGCGTGGAAGTTGTACCACTAATTAAAACTCACTGATCCATAGATCAACACATCAATAAGTGATGTATTTCTTTATTTCAATAGTCTTCCATCCTATCTTCAAAATAATTATAGTAAGTTGTACAATCTTCAGGTGCTGATATACTGTAACTTGTTTCAAGTCAGATCATTTCGTTATTGCAAAATGTTTGTTCGGGCAAATGGCATCACGAAATATAATTAACTGCATCTTTTTTGGTCATTATTAAAATTTAACTCTGAACTTGTACTGCAACAAAATTCAAAACTATAATTACAACACTAATTTTAAATTTAAAAATAATCTAACGACTGAAAAAATAGTTAATTTCGAAGTGGAAAACATTTCTAGGAATCGTTGTAAGAAAGTTGAAAAATGATTTAAGGGCTTAGCAAAATGGGTCCAACGTTACAAGTTCGACCTTTCTTACCACTAAGTTGAGTTTGCCAAATAGTATCACACATCCCCCACAAACCAGCGATGAGAAAGAAGACAATATAATCTTCGGGGTGAGGTTTCCATGTGAACATGACAATGATCGAGGCGACGTTTACAATTGCTCCGAAAGTGATAATGGGAACCCGTTTCACATATTTTATTAATGGAATGAAAGCATAAGAGAATATGGCGCCAGCAAGTCCATAGCAAAGGTATACGTGACCAACCATATGGATACCAATTCCACACGTGACGAAGGCCTAAAATCGATACAAATATTTAACAATTAAATAAAAATAAGTTAAAATATATGCAATATCTATATACTGATAATTATAAATTAGTCTCGGTTCTT